>ML781254.1:123207-141799 GCA_009831015.1 Picea engelmannii | reverse complement strand
ATGGATTGTACTAGGGTACCTTGGGAGTCATTGACATCATTGGTGATTTCCCTCACACTTGTTAATGGTTTACCTCAACGACCAATAATCAAGTGGTTTCTACCATGTTCCACATAAAAACATATATTCACATGGTTATATTCGTACCACATTGGGATTGGGACGAAGACCCTGGGTTGAGCATTCATTCTGATATCTGCTTTGAACAGGATGTAAAGGAAGTCATTTGAGCATGCTGATACTTATGTTGTCACATAGATCCACATTGTATTGGTCTATGGCTATGTTTTATCATATTGTATCTCTACTGTGTATTATACGTGGCTACGATCATTTCATGTCATAGAAGTATGGATCCACATAGTATCTCTGGTGGCCACACCCTTAGTCAATATCATCATGGATCTGCAGTGTATTTATTGGCAGCCATAATTTGTTTAATTTATAGCCTGAGCATAAGTATGTCTACCTCGGGAATGGAACACATATCACCATTTGTTTGATGGTTGTATGAAACTTCTACCAGGTTCCCCGACTCCATACCCTAGCTTCGAAGAATCTACAAAGTGTTTTAGCTATCAAATTTCATTTTTTGAGTTCACACTTTTGGAGACAATCTGTTACACATCAAAATCCCTCACTTCAATAATGTCACATTCTCATTGTCATAAGTGTCACACTTTTTTTGCAAGTGTCGTAAGTGTCACATTCTCATAACGTAAGTGTCACATCATGAACGACACTATGAGAACACTTGATACAATCCATAAAACATATTATAAGAAGAAGCCCCATCATTTGACAGTCGGAATAAGGTGTTTTTCTATGGGAGTTGGTCATCTTGGAAAATTTTGGAAGATCAGAGATCCCCTGCTCATATTTAGGGAGCACTAGAATTCCATATTTAGGGAGCACTAGAATTCCTTGTCTATCTAGAAAGGAGCGTTGTAGTGCTTTGTTTCCCATTGTAAGCGAGCGTCGAATTGGTTGAGCAAATCTTGCAAGAAATCCCCTTTTTCTCTAAAGACAACTTTGGATGGATCGAGTTGGCTTGGCTCGAATCTAACCCTCAGGATGCATCTAATGGAGATATCACAACTAACAGAGTCATATCCTCAACTAATACCAAATATAACCAAGGTGGTTGAGCCTCTCAAAGCCTATAAATGGAGGCATTCTCATGGTGAACAAAGGAGGAAAATAATCAACAATGCATTGTTATTCTGATTGTGTATCGTTCGAACAAGAGGTTGGATGAGGAGGACTTGGAGAGGTTGTTGCAACATCATCTAAAGATTGTAAGTGTCTCTTTAGAGTTCAAATAAATATACTTGGCCTATTTCCTTCTAGTACATGTTTACATGTGCTTTTCTATGATTGTTTTAATATTTCATAGATAGATTGATTTTGTCTAATCCATTAGAGTAGGAGATAATTGTTTGTCTCTTGTAATCCATTGTAGGTACTGATTGGAACTCACGGATTGGAGAAGCTTGGAAAAAATTCAAAAGTGAGGTACATCATACTATACCTCCTTCTCTCTTTTTCGATGGACATAATTAATCTATAGGAATGGTAGTGTCCAAAGGTAGTTTTATGTCTTGGTAGAGGGGTCTGTACTCCAAGGGAAGATTCACCTATCCACAGGGGAATTATTATATAAAACTTTGAAGATATGCAATAACATGCAAGCCTTGTCCATGTTCTAAATGATCGAGAAGAACAATTTTCTTCCATTTTCTATGAGGGTGATCAACTTCATCAGCTAGAACAACCAATTGAAATGAAGGATATATTTTTCTTTCTCTAGGTCAAGAAGAGGTGACTTTTCATGTTTTCCAAGATCCTATGGCTAGTCTATTGTAGTCATAAGTGAAGGTGGATTTTTTTGTATTCATGGACTATGGATTTAAATTTCAATTGGAATTTGAGTTGCTAGTTGTAAAATTTTTATTTCTACTTGAAAAAAATGAAAGAAAACTCCAGTTATTAAGCCATTTGCTTTCATGGTTACACTAGCATTTTTGTATCATTTGATCCAATAAGATGTATTCAGTATATTAGAGTAGGATATTGTATGAAATAAGCTTGATGGGGAAATCATTTATTTCAGTTTGATTTTCATCATGTGTATTTTCAGTATGCAACATCTTTTTTAGTAGTCAGTTTTCAGCTTTCAGCTTGCAACTTCAGTTTGGGTTTGTAGTGTGATTTCCTGTGTAGTATTGAATTGGTTTCAGATTTGAAAGGATTAGGTCATAGGTCAATTTGAAGTTTGCATACATGGTTTGGGAGCATCCCAATGGATGCATGCACAGGGTCTATGAGTTCTTTGGCACCTCACAGAGATGACACCATCCCCATTAGGAGCCAAATGTTAGCATATATAATGTACTGGGATATGATCAGGTACATTCCAAGGTGTTTTGACTTTTATCATACTTGAGACATCATATTTCAACCATAAACAAAAGGTTTTCATGTGGGTTTCATGGAAACAAGGGAAAACATAACTTGCATAGTGATCACACGCTATGCAAGTGCATTTTTATCATAACTCTTAAATTGTGTGCCCGTTTGCCATGAAAGTTTTATAGGAGATGAATGAAGGTATAATGAATAAGCTCACTTAATTTCATATCAAAATGCTTCACTATTTATTAGGAATGATCCACCGTCATCTACAACCATATTTGAATTTTCTCGAGATCATGAACTCGGTTTTTACCAAAAGTCTCTAGTAGAAGCATCCTGATGATATTAAGATGTTGACCAAAATTCATCCTAACCCAGTTTACCATTTGAGAGAAAATAAAAAAATACCAACTGCATAAATTTCACTATTCAAACATGCTACACAAGTGTTGTAGATCATAGTTTCACACTATGCAAGTGTTGTAGGTATCATTTTTTGTAGGCTACAGATTTATTCTCAAAGTGAATATTGTCATTTCAATGTTTTATTTGCAGGGCCCTCTAATATCTAAAATGATGGTGGGAAGTCAAAACAAAGTTGCCTACTCATTATTTAAATACAATTTAGAACCAAAATTCTCCTCAAACATTGAGTCTAACTCTAGAAATAGATTGAGAGTTACACTCGAGGAAAAAAAATTAAATGAGAAATTTATGTTTGATTTGAGCTAGCAGATTGAAGGATCACAATTATTCAATGACAAGTGGGAGGTCAACTTCATATTCAAATTATTTGGATTTGATTAGTAATGAAAGAACAGATTCATATTTTGGGGGAAACTATCATCAGAAGGTCAGTATCAAATGAGAGACAGTCCTAGATTATAGGAATTAAATCATCAAATAATCAAATCCCAGATTTGAGGACATTGAGTTTAGCTTTTGAAAGAGAAAAATCAGTGGTAAAAAATGAAGTGGTAGTTAAAGATAATGCTACAAAATTTGGAGAAATTTGCAGACAATAGCACAAATCCAATACATCAGGAAAATATGGTAGTAGGAAACAACCAAAATGAGACTTCAGTATTCCACCATTATAGAGATGTTACTATCTTTTCCAATATTTATTTTATTTTGAGTTTTTAACTGGAAAAATAACATTGTACAAAACTTGTGTAGCGATCTCACGCTACGCAAGTTCTGCAAGTACACAAATTTTTAGAGGACATCGGGTAATGATTGGTAAATGACATGGAAGTGTTTTTCAGCCTCCAGTAATGTTGCATACACATCCTAAACGATGTTTACTGAAGAAATCAAGCATGTTGTGCAAAGCTCACTATGCAATTGTTGTAGGTTGTAGTTACACAACATTTTGCAGAAGTTTGATGCTCAAGTTGTCAAATCATTCAATGGTGCACTCAAAGATAATAAATGGGAGTGATGATGAAATATTCAATGAGAATACATCAACAAAAGTAGGTCATAAATCAGATGGGGTTTGACTTCATTCTTTGCAATATTAAGGCACATTAGGGTTTTGAAGTTTTGAGAGGCAAATGACATTTTGAGGAAGGATGAAGGGGTTCTAGGAAGCCTTATCATCACAATGAGGAAACCGTAACCATAATACATCATAATCTATCAAACAAAGTCAAAAAAAGGTGGACAAAGTGTAAAAAAGAGCTTCGCTACACAAAGTCTGCAAGGCATGCTACGCAAATGACAGTTTTAGTGGTCAACTTCAAGATCACTTTCTGACCAACTAGAGAGGAGTTTGGAAACACCGAGAGAGGTTTTTGTCAAGAATGGACCCAAAAATAAAATCCTCCCTCGGTTTTTTCACATCTATCATATTTTGGGATATTCGAAGGGATCTTTTAAGCCTATTTTTTAGATTTAAATATTTAATGATTTTCTATTTTAGTTATTATCTTTGGGCGCATATCCCAAGAATATGGAGAACAATTTTCAAAAAATGGAATATTTTTTTCTTAGTCACTGGATCATCTCCAAAAACCTCTCCCAGTTTTGTAACAAATATTTTGATTCGAGAGATATGATGTTATCTTTGATCCTTATTTTCCAGCAAAACAAATTTTCTATTTTTAACAAGTAGTTTAGAAGTTGTTCTTTCTTTGATGTAATCAGATCCAAAATCATAGGATAGTAGTGAAGTTCGACTTCTATAGCCTATGGAGGTAGTTTTATTATATATTTGAGCATTTTTAATGTGCAAAAGGTTGACATAAGAACAAAGGACACTTTGTCTTGAACATTGTACAGATTTTCTGAATTTGAATGAAATACTAGTGCAGATGTCCAAAGCTTTTTCATACCAAAGATTCTAGTGGTGGTGACCTGAATTCTGTGTTCCTTCATGTATGTACTTATTGTATTTCTTTATCTTTCATCTGCAGATACTTATATGCTTAAATTGAATATCAAATGGTCTGAAATTCATCTGAAACGATGCTTTAGATTCAAGCAATTTGAACACTGTTTTTCCTTCTTAACTCGTCAGAATTCATATTTTATGGTGCTTTGAATGTTTTTATACATTTTTCTCTTTCTTCCATCCTATATCATCAAATTAAAAAACTGAAATATCATCACCTACCTAGACTTTGCTTCCTTGAGAGTTTTACCTACTAGGCATTGTTTTCATTTGCTTTCAAAGATTGTCTCCATTGCCCAACATGTTCCTTTCCTTATTTCCAACAAACATTATAAAAATATATTTCAAAACCTAGCCATTTATCCTCAAATAAATCTATATTTTTGATACCAAGTGACAAGAGAGATCCCTCTCTGAACTGAAAAGGCAATTTTTCAGTTATAAAGTGGTTTTGTGGTTACCTTTGTGAGTTTCCTCCTCGGCCAAGCAATTTACATAGTGATAACAATGCCTCTTATCCATCTCCAGATCTTGTCACTACTCAAATTTGTTTATCTCCATAATTATTGTCAAACAATCCTCTCCTCAGGGAGATCCTCAATGTGTTCCCAAGTGTTGGATGCTCTTGACCCATGATGGCTTCAAAAATTTAACTTTGTTGTCTGTGTGTCATGTACATTGGATCCTCTCAAGTTTCGAACTGGTTGGGTGGTCAGTCCAACTGTTGCATCAGTCGCTAGAGAATGCATGTCTCCACATACAACAAACCCTTTTATGTTTTCTTCATCATCATCTTTTACAACTCTTATTGGTCTTGTTGAGTTGCTCACTACAACCTCAACATGTTTTCTTCACTTAGCAAAAATTTTCTCAAGCCTTTTGGTTATGGGAAAGGTCTAGCCCCTTGTCACAATCTAGTAAGTCACCTCCAAAACCCATCCATCATTTCAAAACTTCCTTTCTTGATTCTTTCCATGACACCTCCACAAGGCATCATCAATCACACTACTTCTCCCGCTAGTGCATCTCTTTATTATTCATTTAGTAGGAAAAGTGTACCCAATATCTTCTACCAATGCTATTGGTAAACATCGTATCTTACTTTTTCTCTATGCACAATTATTGAAATACCATCCTAACTTCCTTTGACATACATCCCAACTCCTCAAGTCATATTCTAGTAAGTTGGAAGTCATATATCCCCATGTCCTTCCTACAAAAGTTCATGATCGATGTAGGGTACTAGTCTTCCACTCCCACCTCTTCCACATATGTCTCCAAGTCTAGTTGAGAAAGTCCCTCCATGCAATATCTTGAATCAACTCATGAAGTCTCTACAGTAGGTAATTTTGCAGGTCGATTCTCCACAATGTCTCTAGCTTGTAGTTGATAACAATTCTCTTGGTGATGCCCCTTCTTCTCCATGGTATTATCAAGTGAAGAGTCCAATTGTCCCCTACAGTTCTCACTTGGATGCTTGGAAACACCAAGGATACTTCACCCAAACTATGTTGCTTCACATAGAGCATACCCATACTCTATTCTAGGCTATGATCAAGTCACTCTCATACTTTGTGCAACCCACTTGTATACTTGGACAAATTGTTACTAGATTAACACTTAGTCATTTAAGCATACATCCATGAACATGTGAAATAAAGAGAATACTTGTGAAAAAAACAAGAGACACGTACATATAGTACAAGCGACACAAGATGTGCCTAAAACCTGGCTAATTATTATTATTGAGAAAATAGTTATAATATCAATAATACTAGCTTGGTTTACAACTTAGGAAGAGTGACACGAGTCACCTCACCTTACCAATACACTCATACACATATTTTCCCCACAAAGACTCTCCATCGCAAAATCTTTCACAACCCCTATTGTGTGGCCGAGACATGTGCCCACCACAGAATCATTATCTCTTATTTGTCGCAAGACTTCACCAAACTAACATAGAATTTTGATTTACCTCATGGTATGCCTCACCTATACCTATGAAAAGACTTCCCCAAACTCCCATTGTGCATCCCACTCTTGGCTACTTGTTTTCCATGTCTTTACAACTCTGCCTTCTATTCTTCCTTACCTCAAAACTTTTCCTTGGTCGCTTGAATCATTTCTCTCTTTCCTCTATTCCTATTGGTTGTGTGCCTGTATGATATTATATGTATTTCGATCATCTCCTTCACGAATCGTCGCATCCCTTTGCAGACCGTTGCACCAAAATGAATCGACACGCCTCTTTATAGACCGATGCTCCCATGAACCCATGCACTCATTGAACTTTCATGTACTTTTAGACCGGTGCGCCCCATCATTGGGAGGGATCTTCATATTGACATGCCTCAACCCCTTTGATGCACCATTGCCTTATGTGTTTCCTTGAACCTTCTAACGAGACTCTCCATGGGTGTGTTAATGCGGTCATCCAACCTCTCCAACACGCCCATGTTTCCAAGGAAAAGTGGGTCATCTCCTTGGGTGCATGCCCAATTCATATCGTCCTCATCATCTATTGCAAGGAAAGTGAGGTGTGTGCTCCCTTGGTGTCACACATCATTATCATCATCATTCACCCAAGGTGCTCCTTCATGTGCCTATATGACTTTGTTTTCCCAACCGATCATATAACCCTTGTCTTCTCTTGTCTGACTCATCTCCAAGTCTACCCAAGGAGTATGTGCACTCGGTGGGTATCACAAGGGAATTTACATCCTCCCCCACTTCAACTCATTTTCATCCTCAAAAACATCCATCGATCTCCATGGTGCCTATTTTCCATCTCCAGATCTTTAAACAACTTTTACCTCCATAATTATTGTCAAACGATCCTCCCCTTGAGAATATTCTCAATGTTTTCCCAAGTGATGGATTCTCTTGAACCATGATGGCTTCAAAACTTTAACTTCGTTGTCTATGTGTCATGTACATTGGATCCTCTCAAGTTTTGAACTGGTTGGGTGATCAGTCCAATTATTTCGATCGTTGCTAGAGAATGCATGTTTCCACATCCAACAAACTCTTTTCTAGTGTTTGCTTCATTGTCATTTTTTCCAAGTCTTCTTGGTCTTGTTGAGTCTCCCACTACAACCTCAACATGTTTTCTTCACTTAGCATACATTTTCTAGAGCCTTCTGGTTCTATACAAGGTCCAACCCCTTGTCAGAATCTGACAAGTTGCCTCCACAACCCATCCATCATTTCACAACTTACATGCTTAATTATTTCCATGACACATCTACAAGGCATTACCAATCACACTACTTTCTCCTTGTAATGTGTCTCTTCTTCTTCATTTAGTGGGAAAAGTGTACCCAATATCTTCCACCAAGGCTATTCGCATACATCGTATCTTATGTGTGATTTGTGTGCAAGTATTGCAATCCCAACCTAACTTCCTCCGGCTTGCATCCCAACTCTTCAAGTCATTTTGTAGTAAGTTGAAATTCATATATCCCCATGGCCTTCCTACAAAATTTCATGATCGATGTAGGATTTCACTCTTCCACTGCTACCTCTTCCACATCTATCTCCAAGTCTGGTTGAGAAAGTGCCTCCATGCACTATCTTGAATCAACTCTTGAAGTCTCTATAGTGGGTAAGTCTGCAGGTCGATCCTCCACAATGTCTCTGGCTTGTAGTTGATAACAATTCCCTTGGTGATTCCCCTTCTGCTCCATGGTATTTTCAAGTTAAGAGTCCAATTTTCCACTACAATTCTCACTTCGCTACTTGGAAACACCAAGGATACTTCATTAAGACTACGCCTCTTCACCTAGAGCATACCCATACTCCATTCCAGGCTATGGGCATGCCACACTCATACTTTATGCAACTCACTTGTAAACTTAGAAAAATTGTTACTATATTAACACTTAGTCATTTAAGAATACATCCATGAACATGCGAAACAAAGAGAACACTTGTGAAATAAACAAGAGACATGTAGATATAGTACAGGAAACACAATATTTTCCTAAGACCTGGCTAAGTTTTATTACTCCAAAACAATTACAATATGAGCACTACTGGCTCGGTTTACAACTCAGGTAGAGTCACATGACTCGCCTCACCTCACTAAGAAACTCATGCACATATTCTCCCCACCAAGGATCTCCATTGCAAAATGTTTCACAACCCTTATTGTGCGGACGAGACATGCACCCACCACAAACTCATTGTCTCTTCTATTTCACAAGACTTCACCAAACTAACACATAATTTGGATATACCTCATGGCATGCCTCACCTAGATCTATATGACTTTGTTTTCCCAACTGATCGTATACCCCTTGTCTTCTCTTTCCTGACTCGTCTCCAAGTCTACCCAAGGAGTATGCATGCTCGATGGGTGTTGCAGAGGACTGTACATCCTCCCCCACTTCAAGTTGTTGTCATCCTCGAAAACATCAGTCTATATCATTGGTGCCTCTTCTCCATATCCATATATTTTCACTACTCAATAAATTTTATCCCCATAATTATTGTCAAACATTCCTCCCCTCAAGACGATCCTCAACATGTTCTGAAGTGCTAGATGCTCCTGACCCATGATGGCTTTGAAACTTTAACTTTGTTGTATGTGTGTCATGTACATTGGATCCTCTCAAGTTTCAAACTGGTTGGGTGATCATTTGAATTGTTGCATTCATTGCTACATAATGCATGTATCCACATCCAACATGCCATTTTTTGTTTCCTTCATCGTCATTTTTTCCAACTCTTCTTGGTCTTGTTGAGTCTCCCACTACAAACTCAACATATTTTCTTCACTTAGAAGGAATTTTCTCAAGCCTTTTGGTTCTAGAAAAGGTCCAGCCCATTTTCACAATATGACAAGTCACCTCCATAGCATATCCATCATTTCACAAATTCCCTACTTAATTCTTTCCATGACACCTTCATAAGGCATCATCAATCACACTGCTTTCTCCCAATAATACGTCTCTTTCTTCTTCATTTAGTAGGAAAAGTGTACTCAATAGCTACCACCAAGGTTGTTGGAATGCATCGTATCTTGTGTTATGTACACAAGTATAGCAATACCAACCTAAATTCCTTCAACATGCATCCCAACTCCTCAATTCGTTTTGTAGTAAGTTGGAAGTCATATATCCCCATTACCTTCCTACAAAATTTCATGATCGATGTAGGGTGTCAGTATTCCACTCCTACCTCTTCCACATATGTTTCCAAGTCTATTTGAGCAAGTGCCTCCATGCATTATCTTGACTCAACTCTTGAAGTCTCTACAGTGGGTAAGTCTGGAGGTCGATCCTCCACAATGTCTTTGGATTGTAGTTGATAACAATTCCCTTGGTGATTGTTTGCACCCAATTCGTCACTAGGTGAGAAAATTAAGAGTGCTTACATGCCCAGTTGGGCTCTACTAGGCATGACAGTTGTGAAAGGAAAGGTTAGAAAGAGAATCTACAAAACAATAAACATGAATTAAACTAAAACTAATTAAAAACTATGAGCATATGAAACAAATGAAAAATAGAGACAAACGGACCAATATCACCAATGTATAAGCTGATCTATTGATGAAATCCAAAGGCACAAAGAAGAAAGGGGACTTGGGTCCCTTCTTTCTCCAATGGAAGGCTCTTGTGGCCCTCAAAGCTTTCTCTCCTTACAATGAAAAGATGAAAATGTGGGTGAAAGAACTCTAAGCCTATTCACTCAAGTGAGGGGTGAATATCTCTATGAAATGCAGCTTATGATGTTTATTGCCAAAGAATGAGTCCTTAGCAATCTCAGTAGCATAACAATACAAAGAATTCCTTGAGAAAATGGTGGTCATTCATGGCTTTTTATAGCCAAGCATTGGGTTATTATGTGACCTCTTTTGAATGTGAAAGGGGGCTCTTTAGGGCTCAATTAAGTCTTTGACCATCCCACCATGAGGATTGAGCTCAGATTTGGTGTCAAATTGACTTGGGAGCTGATCCATTAGTGGTTGGGAGGCCGACCAATTTCAATAAATGCACCGTTTAGCAGGCGCGCGGTTTTTTCGCCCAACAGTCGCGCCTTGTGCACATATGCATGCTTTGTACGTTGCTGTTACACGCATACGCGCGCACACCCAGATGATGTAAAGCGCCTTTCAAATTTTTGGTCATTTTGTATAGTTTTTTTACCCTTTTACAATGCTGAGGAATTAATCTTGTGCCATGAATGACTTTTTCCTGTTTTGACGATGCGAAGTTCTTGTCGCCATGTGCGGATGAAATTTCAGTGATAACAGATGCCCCCTGATGGATGAGGTTAGGAGCAAAACGTATAGCCGAAATCCATCAATGTTTCTTTGACTAAGAATGGTGTTGTAAGGAAGAGCAAGAGTGGGACCATGTAGAGCAATCCTTTGGAGAAGAAAGGAACCTGGAGAACCCGACCTTCTACAAGGTGCGTAACAATATACAACTGTGTACAAACGAGGCGGGAATGCCCCATGCTCGTATGATGTAACTCTGAAAAAAGATGATGGAAATTTTGATGTAGATCACTGAAGCGCCCTCGGGGGCAGAATGATAAAGGCAGAAGACAATTCTGCAAAGGAACATACTCTGAACCATCGGTAATGGTCGCGGAAGTAAACAGTGAGGGTGATGTGGGCATTGGTGGCCCTACCAAGTTCAGAGGTCTTCGGCAACTGATACCAAAAACTGCAATAGTCGCAAAGTAAGACCCACCGCAACATGAGAAAGTGTTGGCGTCGAATGTTATGGGGGTCAACGACATCAAGGAGCAATGGTGTTTCCCCCTGTGCCATCCGAGATCTCTCATTAAATGGTAAATGAGAATCAAGATACTGTCGCCCTTCTGGAAAAGTGTGCTGATGTCGACAAAAGGGAGATGCGACTCCCAGAAGAAAAGGGCTTCACGAGATCTACTGTGGTGAGGAAGTGACAGAGGTACATGGACGAAGTCAAGAAGTGGGAAGACTCAAGACTGCCCTTGGTTGGAGAATGGATGAGACGAACAGTGGTCGTAACCATGTGACAAGGTCGAGTGTGTGGGGGACGCCAAGACCGAGGATAAGTTGTGCCAGAGGTGGGACAAGGTGCACAAATTCAGAGAGTAGAGTTAAGTGACCTGGGTAGTACTCTGAAGGTATAGACGATGTCGGCGAGGGTAAATGAGAAGTAATGCTCCAACCAAGGGTGACATGGGTTGCGTGTGGCCAAAAGGAAAGCAGGTCACCAACGGTGACGACAAACGTAAAGAACTGAAAATAAATGCGTGTGTACAATAAATAATGAAGAATGTGGGAAAGATGTACAAAATACAGAAACGGGTGCCCCAGTGTGAAATGAGTGCCCCAGGGAGGGCAGAAATTGCTGGGAAAACTGATGAAGGGTGGGGGCCCCATTGGCGAGTTTCTGTATGAGGTAGGTGAAATGAAGATAGGTTCACAGATGGGTAAACTGATGGTGGATGAAATGGTGGGTTCATGATCCTGCGGAGGTGCAATTAAAAAGAACATAACCATAAAGCGATGTGATGGGAGTCCATATGGGAAGCTAGCAAAATGAGGAGAAGAAGTATGTGGTTAATTCGCAACATGATGAAAGACTACTGGGACTCTCATCCCTAAAGGGTGATGAAGAACAACATGAGTGTTAAAAGTGCCAAAAGGTGCTATGAATGGGACAACTCATGTGGGTGAGAATGCTACCGGGTGACAGTACTGAAGATGCAACTGGAGGTGTGAGTACTGCAGAGCCGGGAATGGGTATCCGAAAGGCCAATATCAGAGGGTGTGACTGGAAATGTAAATGCAATACAGCGGGAGAGACTACATGCCAGTGTTGAGTATATACCTGAAGGAATGTTGTTGAGGGATGATGATCAAGTACCTGCACACAGAACAACCAAATACCCAAAGTGAACAATATCTGAAGAGAAAGGAAGATATGAGCATGTATTTGACAAATGTGACTATGTGTGTGCGTACCTGACCATGATATGAAAAAAGGGTGCCCCAGGGGCCTAGGATGAAAAGTGACCCAGGCACAGTCGTGATGTAGGTGGCGGGACGCTGATCCCATGGCTGAAGACGGTTCAAAAAATGGACGCCGTGGGCTCCCGGAATGGTGAGTGGAGGTTTGGCAAAAGGCCTATATATAGCTGTAGGGCCCACATTGCCACCTCATTTGTACCTGCTGCTACAGTGACTTTGTAGTTGTTGCAAATTCCGAGGAGGTGGAATTTTGGTGATGGCTTGGACTTTGAGGGGGTCCACAGTGATACCGCTTTGGGAAACAATAAAACCGAGGAGGCATCCTGCGGTGACGCAAAATACACAATTGAGAGGGTTCAAGCGGATGTTGTACTGATGACACCGTTGAAATATGACTCGTAAATCATCGAGGTGTTGGGTGCGCTTCTTGGATCGAGCGGTGAGGTCGTCTAAGTAAGCGAGGATGATTGCAGCCATATCATGAAAGATGTATGTCATGGCCCACTGGAAAGTTGCACCGGCATTTTTGAGGCCGAAGGGCATGACACGATATGCAAATGTACCCCACGGGGTAATGAATGTGGTTTTGTACTGATCGGCTGGGTGGATTTGAATTTGGTTATAGCCAGAGAATCCGTCCATGAAGGAGAGAGCCTCGTGGCTAGCACAATCATCGATGATTTGATCGATGAAGGGCGTTGGGAAGTTGTCTTTGGACATGCGTTATTGAGATCGTGAAAGTTGGTGCAGATGCGAATAGAGCCTTGTTTTTTTGTCGACGGGTACAGGGTTGGAAACCCAAGAAGTGTAAGCGATGGGATAAATGAATCCGGTCGTATGCAATTTGTCAATTTCGGCTTTGATAGCCGCGGCCTTGGATGGGTGTAGCGGTCACTGTTTCTGGCGAACTGGTGTGATGTCGGGCCAGGTGTCGATGCGATGTTCGACGATAGAGGGGTCGAGGCCAGCCATCTTCGTGTATGACCAGGTGAAGATATCCCTAAATTCCTAGAAGAGGGTTTTATATGCGGCGATTTCCTGAGGAGTGCAAGCAGCGCCAATGATGATTTCTTCGACGATACCCGGTTTAATGGAGATGTCGATTTTGATGGTGGGGGAAATGTTGGCCAAATTACCTTCTTCAAAAGCGTCGGGTGCAGGAATAGGATTGTTGAACCAATCGATAGGCCCTGATGGGATAAAATCTTTGGTTTCGACCGCGTAAATGGGATTGTGGCTAGGAGGCATGAGGGCTTCCTGCGGAAGGAAGAGTGCACGATGATGTAGTGCATCCCAGGGAGAGTCCGGGCATTGTAGCTCTTCCAGTATTTCTTCGTCGCATTAGAAACGATGTGAATATAATGGATCGTGAGGAGTGATCTCAGTGAAAGTGTGGTTGCTCCCTGTTGTAGAAACAAAGGAGGTAATGCTAGGAGAGGGTGAGGGTTCACTCGTCATAAACCATATATTGAGGTATTGAGGGGTACCCGTAGTAGTGGGATGGAGAGTCTCCGCAGGGGGATGAGCGGGAGAGTTGGGTGGGTTATGGGGTAAATCCTCAGAAATGTCATCTAAGAACCATGGAGGCGTAGGGAGTGCCTCAGGTTCAGGAGAGATGATGTGAAAATTCGCTAGTGGCGAAGTAAGGTCAATTATTGCCTCGGCGGGTTGGTGTAGCAGGGCTAATTGACGTAGCCGATATTCGATGATGATCGAACATTGGTAGGTAAAATGAGCCAATGAATCGCAAAGAGAGCAAGGGCATCTCATGCGTTCATTGACTGAGGTAGTGACATAGAGAATGTTAGTGATAGGTGTTGTAGAGGACGTAGCAGGGCGTGGGTTGTTCTGAAAGTCTCGGCTTATGATAGCTAATGCCTACTAGAAATGAGGCAGTACTGGACAATGATGGGTGTAATGGCCATACTCAGAACATATGGCACACGTGAATTTGGTATTAAACCCTTTAGTATTGGAAGGTTGAGTGGTAGCAGTAGTAAGGGGTGGTGTGGGGGTTGGATTGGGGGGAATCAAATTCTGTAATTCTGGTAGTTATGGGAAGTTGTTGGTTTGGTGACCCTCTTTGTCACACAATGAGCAAGGTGGTGGGATACGCGGAGGAAGTGGAGCTATGGGCTCCTTCTTCGTTCGCTTGCCCCCAGTTGTAGCAGGGGGAGTAGGGAGTATGGGGGTAGTGTAGGTAGTGGGAGTGAGGACATGAATCGTCATGGGGAGTCCTGCTTGTGGGCGAGGGACCATCTCAGGTGGATGTAAGTACCACACTGGGATTGATAACACCATATTGGGTAGTGTGAGCATTGCTGCTACCTGGAAAGATTCTATACCGAGTGGAGGGTAAAAGAATGGAATTTGAGTGAGGGGTCGGGGAACTGACTCCCAAATGGGACTAGGCCCTTGAGGGGATGTGGATTCGTGGATCGTAGGGGTCGATGAGTGCGCAGGAGGCTCCTGTGGGAGTGGTGCTGCGACTATTGAGACGTCAGGAATGACTGAAGACTCCTGAGGAGGACGAGCATCCTCCTGTTGAGTTTCATTAGATGAGATGATGCATACTTGACCAGGGGGAAGGAGTGGTGGTGCTCCATGGTACGTCCCTAACAAGGATGGATCTTTAAAAATCCCAGGACCCATCTCGACGAGTGGGTATACTTCTTTGTTGGTGTGAATGAGAGGAAGAATGTTATCGAGACTGGCAGATGGGTTTGGCTCGTAATGGGAGACTTGGTCAATGGTTACAATCTTTCCATTGTGGGGGAACATGATTGTCCTAAAGACTGATGATGCCACTGCCTTCATAGCATACATGTAGCTACGCCCAAGCAAGATATTGTAATCGAGCTGAGCGTCGATAACTTCGATGTCAATGAGAATAGTTTTTCCCCCAAGTTCTACGAGGACATTTTGGAAGAGCCCTTCACGGGATGATGGTCATCCGTTATAAGCTCGTAAGGTGATGGCGGAAGGTATCAGTTCTAGGGAACCAAGTTTCTGCCATACTATTTTGGACATGATGCATGTATATGCCCCTTCATCGATGGTACATCGATGGACAGTGATGTTCCATATTTTTACTGGTATTTGAATAGCAATTGCGGCAGGAAGACGCGGTTCCCAGCTATCAAGGTCAAAGGTGATGAGTCTAGTATCGACAGGGTCAACTGCGCCCAGAGCGGAAAGTAGTGATTTCCACTGAGTAGGACAAGTCTGGAGGACTTCCAGAACTGACATGGCAGCTGGGGATTGTGCTAAGTCATCTACCAAGCTGTAGTTATGAGCGGCCCTAGCTTGTGGGTTGTGGACATTCCTGCGCAATGGGATGCGAGGGATGCGTAATGGTGGTTCGGCGGAAGGGCGAGGGATCACCAACGGAGGTCCCATCGGTGTAGGGTTTGTTTCTGCAGATGTAGGAGTAGACTCATCTGTTGTAGGATACTGATGATTGCGTGTTTGCAGAAGGATTTCTTCCTCACTGGTGAGGAGAATTGTTCACTCTGCTGGATTGTTGGGATTGTGGTATTGACCCACCTGAGGTGGGGGATGCTGCGTGTCCTGTTGGGCATTTATCACACCTTGATGTGGGATAGGATTTTGCAGCACGGCAGGAGGGGGTTGTTGCGCATATTGTTGTTGTGCCTGCTGCGGGGAAGATTGCGCAGGAGAAGGGGGAAGACTTCCAGAGTCCTTCAACCTTTTGAAATCAGCGATCTGGGGGCAATGGTGGGTGTAATGACCGTACACACCACAAAGAGCACAAGGGTGGATAGTTTTAACAATATTCCTCCCTTGGCGTTTGTTGTTATTGCCCCCTTGGGGGTTTTGGTTCCCTGGGTTTTGATTGCCCCCAATGGGTTGATGCTGTGGGGGTTGATTCCCGCCTTGACCAGGATTGTTGTTATTCCTGTTCCTTCCTTTCCTCTTAGTGTTGTTTGATGGATGAGTTGGATTGGCTGTGTTCAACTGTTCAAAATTTTGATATTGTTGAGCAGCAGAGGGTTGAACAAAATTGACCCCCGTATGAGGATGTGGGGGTGCCATGGGTTGTGGAGGACCCAGAAAGGGAAAGTAAGTGTTCTATGGTGGTGCGGCTCCATAAGGTACATTGGAAGGCATGGCGCTTTCACTAGTACTATAAGGTGATGTGGAGGGGGGACCACTGGTGGTTGGAGGAGGTTGATGTATGGAGGATCCTGGTGGTGATCCAATGGTGGGTGGAGGTATAGCAATAGGATATGGCTGTTGATAAGGGGATGGGGGGTAATAAGAAGTGCCCCCATATGCTGGTGGGTACTGAGGCGTTCCATACATCGGTGGTGGCTGGGGTTGTAGACTATGGTGTGTGGTGGCACCTATTAGTCCGTCTGCTGAGTGAGACATCCTAGGTTTGTCTTGACCAAATGGCACAGGTTTGGGAAGATCAGGAAGTACCGTATATAAGTATCCTGACTGTGTGTAAATGAGGTCATATTGCTGGGATTTGCTGATGGCTTCCTCTTCAGATTGAGGAAAGGTAGAAGCGACATCCTTCCCGAGGAGAGCGACAAGTGATCTAAGAAACCAATCGAGGCATTGTTGCTTGGTGGTTTCTGCTTTACACAAACTATGTCGCCTACGCCACTCATGAATGTGGTCAACAATGTGGGTGGCTGAGGATTGTTTGAGGTTAGACAGTAGTTCTAGACCATTTTCATGGCGGATGGGTAATTGGAAGAAAGTTAAGAAGGCTTTGGCCAAGGATTCAAAGGTCATGTGGGACCCTGATTTTTCTTCGACATACCATTTGGCTGATGGGCCAGTAAGTGTGCGTTGAAAAAGACACAACCTGATAGAGTCTTCCATGATGCTATTGGAAGAACACCATAGATGAAAGGTCATGACGTGATTGGCGGGGTCATCCCCTGCCTTCCCTTCAAACTTTGGTATGTTTGAAGGAAGTTTGGTTGGCATTGCAGGCCATGTGGCATCATGCAATATAGGATCATTGGTGAGCTTGGTGAGATCCAGAATGTTGAGAGAGGCCAAGTATGGCATATGTAGTGGGGGTGGAGGGTTAGCTCCAGCCATGGTGTGTTGTGAACCTGATCCTTGATGGGGACTAGGTGGGTTGGTGCTCCCTCCTTGAGAGGAAGTGGGTCCCCCGCCTCCGTGCAAAGGAGAGCGAGTGACTGTGTGACCTTGGGAATTGGACCCAAGTAAGGTAGAACCAAGCAAAGCTGATCCTAAGATAGTGGCACTTACAAGAGTGTGTGAAGGAGGTACTGATGAACGAGTACGACCAGATACTCCCCCTAAAATAGGAGGAAGGTTGAGAAGACGTCGTGAACAACAGGGGTTCTGTGGTTCCCCTATGATGTCAGACTAATTGTGTGAAAATATGTGCAACAAATGGTGAGAGAAATATAGAACCAAGAGTCTTTGCCGTGACTGTTTTTACACAATATATATATCAAAGTCAAACTGTAATCAGATGTGCATCATACATAAATGAAAAAGAAGCATATATGTGGGTAAGAGGGTTTTTGTTCGCGTGGGGGAATAAAAAAGAAAGCAAAATGCTTGTGTCCTAGAAGACGTAACGTCCTTCCTCTCAAAATGGTACTGGATCTTCCAATAGCTCTCAACAGTGGGGTTTGAAGTCACCGAAAGAGATACTAGTGAAGAATGAAATAACTGGTTATAATGAGGGGTAAAGGGGGCAATATCCCGAAAGAGCTGGCGATACTTCCCAATAGCCACACAAAATCCAATCAAGGTGCGATTGCAGCCCACAATCGCCACCTGGGTAG
>ML781254.1:89988-123061 GCA_009831015.1 Picea engelmannii | reverse complement strand
GGTAGATGTCCTAAAATTGGTCACTAGGTACCTCGGTCCAAGCGCGACATTTAGATTTTCGGCCTAAGAAATGGGTCATGGGCTGGATCCCGTCCAAGAGGTGGGTGCCTCAAGGGGGGATGCACAGAACAACCGAACCTCGGACTTCGACCCTTCACGGGTATCTCCCTGCCTTATGGTGATTGGAGCGTTGGACTTGGAGGATTTTGAAAGTTCCCTATTTGTCAACTTCTATGTTTGAAAGTGTGAGAACCAGATAACGGGGGGTTATTTGGATGCCTACCCCCGAAATCCTACCTAGACTAAAACTTTCTTTTGGCACCTCCTGTGGAGGACAACTTAGTGAGTTGTTAGAAAGATTTTAGATGAAGCTATTTTGTGAGGCTGGGGGTGAAAACCAACCTCGTTTGATTAAAAGTGGGAGTGGATAGTCCAATCAAGAAAAGATGGGGTGTTTTTCAGAATCCCTTTGGAGGAGACCTACTTAGACCACCATGTTTCGAGACGAGGCTATGTGTGTGAAAAAATGGCTTTTGTGTGTGAGTGAAAGTGTACCAAATTTTAGTTATTTAGATGTCACCTTGCAACATGTGGACATCGCTTGGTCCTTTACAAGAGTTTGATTACCTAAATAAGCTAGATGTCATTGGTACAACCTTGTGGAATTTTAAAATCCCTAGGAAACTAGCATGTGGACATTGTGGTCCGTTACTATCCTTTAACTCCCTATGTGTGAGTTAATCTAGAAAATCATGAAACTAGCCTAGATTGAACATGTGGGCATGTGTGGGCCCGTTACAAACTTTTAAACTCTCCTAGTTTTTTGATCTAAGAAAGCATAAATTAAAACACTATACTAGATTTGTTGACATGTGGGCATGTATGGGCCCGTTACAAGGATGTGTTTGACAAAATTAAACTAAGAGGGGTCTCAAAAAGAGCCGTTGGCCTCTCCTAAAAGTTTTTGAAATTTTTGTTTAAGGGAGATGAGATCGTTTTCACAATCTTTTTCTGGTTCTCAAGATTGCTTGATGGCGCAAGAGAAGAGCATACTCAAGATTGTTACTTGCAACTTCTGGTCCCAAAATGTGAGTTTATATGTTATTAGAATTGATGTTCAACTTAGATTCATAAACCAAAGCAAGCCATCCACGTGGCAAAAAAAAACAAATAAGGGAAAATGATTTTTATCCACCTAAGTGCCTATGTTTGCTTGATTATCCCCTTTATAAGTTGAGGGGTCTAAGTGGTGTAGTATTTAGAGCATGCATATCATCATTCTTAACAAGGAAAATGCTTTTTCCCCACACCCAAGAGCTTACAATGTCAAATTTAGATCAAATGCGCGCCACACAGTGCATACACAGGCGCATAGAGCGCGCGAGCGTTGTCGAACTTGAACTAAAAAGCGCATGCATGCAGAGGGAAATTAGTGCATAGGCGCCTGCGTGCACGATGCGCGCCTGTGGGGTGGAATAACCGCGCGCCTGTGATAAAAAACTGAGAAGAAAAATCCGGATGGATTTCTCCCAATCTTCTGGTGAATTGACTGGTTAGCAGGTCGGCAGAGGCCGATTTGTGAACCTGCAAGTTAATGAAATCAAAAGGAAAGAAAAATAAGACCAAATGAGAGAGGAATTGATACCTTGTCCCCAGTATGGTCACCAATCTGTTTGCACCCAATTCGTCACTAGGTGAGAAAATTAAGAGTGCTTACATGCCCAGTTGGGCTCTGCTAGGCATGACAGCTGTGAAAGGAAAGGTTAGAAAGAGAAACTACAAAACAATAAACAAGAATTAAACTAAAAATAATTAAAAACTATGAGCATATGAAACAAATGAAAAATAGAGACAAATGGACCAATATCACCAATGTATAAGCTGATCTATTGATGAAATCCAAAGGCACAAAGAAGAAAGGGGACTTGTTTCCCTTCTTTCTCCAATGGAAGGCTCTTGTGCCCCTCAAAGCTTGCTCTCCTTACAATGAAAATATGAAAATGTGGGTGAAAGAACTCTAAGCCTATTCACTCAAGTGAGGGGTGAATAGCTCTTTGAAATGCAGCTTATGATGTTTATTGCCAAAGAATGAGTCCTTAGCAATCTCAGCAGCATAACAATACAAAGAATTCCTTGAGAAAATGGTGGTCATTCATGGCTTTTTATAGCCAAGCATTGGGTTATTATGTGACCTCTTTTGAATGTGAAAAGGGGCTCTTTAGGGCTCAATTAGGTCTTTTACCAGGCCACCATGAGGATTGAGCTCGAATTTGGTGTCAAATCGACTTGGGAGCTAATCCATTAGTGGTTGGGAGGCCGACCAATTTCAATAAATGCGTCGTTTAGCAGGCGCACGGGTTTTTCTCTCAACATCCGCGCCTTGTGCACATATGCGCGCTTTGTACGTTGTTGTTACACGCATATGCGTGCGCACCCAAATGATGTAAAGCGCCTTTCAAATTTTTGGTCGTTTTGTATAGTTTTTTGACCCTTTTACAATGCTGAGGAATTAATCTTGTGCCATGAATGACTTTTTCTTGTTTTGACGATGCGGAGTTCTTGTCACCATGTGTGGATGAAATTTCAGTGATAACAGTGATTCCCATTTTGCTCCATGGTATTGTCAAGTGAAGAGTCCAATTTTCCCCTACACTCAAATTCATGGTTCTACAGGTCCCTTAATTGACCAACCATCCTCATGGTTTCCTTCACCAAAGTATTTTTTGTTGCCAATTTTTCCTCTTCTTTCCCCAAACTACTCAAAGATGTGTTAATTGTTGAGAATTCCCAGGTCATGTTGGTAAGAGTGGAAATCATAGTTTTCACTACGATGGAATTCATTAGATTTGTCAATGTTTCAAGCCCACTACTATGGATCTTCATCAAGACAAAATATGAATTGTCCTGATGAATAGCCACAAC
Organism: Picea engelmannii; assembly: GCA_009831015.1. NCBI lineage: Eukaryota > Viridiplantae > Streptophyta > Pinopsida > Pinales > Pinaceae > Picea > Picea engelmannii. The sequence continues at coordinate 120,139 of ML781254.1, read as the reverse complement.
ATTGGGCTCGAAACGTAGACAAATGTAATGAATTCCATCACAATGCAAACTCTGATTTCCACTCTTAGTCAAAGATGTTGTGATTCAAAATACCTCTTTCTATTGCACATGTTGCAATTCTTATCCATGTTTCCGCTAAATCCTTCTACCAACCTAATCACACATATCTTAGGCATCCTCCTGAGCTTCGCCTTTGTTGTCAAGGGTACACTTTGTGTTTTGGCATCATCCAATAATATGAAGAGTATTTCATGAATGAGAGGAAATTCTTTGACATGTTTGAGGAAGTCCAACCCTAATATCATCACATGATCATCTAATGGAGATACCAACATACCCATGTTTCCAAACCATTCTTCCACTCTCAATGGTGTAGAATGGACTACCCTTGACACTGACAATATTTTTCAATTCGTCACTTTACACGTTTTTGTGTTGATCTTAAGTTTACGATGAAGTGACTTTGTAGGTCATTCTCTCACAAAATCATGGGTTGCACCATTGTCAACCAAGGATTCCATATTCAACCCACTTACTGTTGTATTCACAAAGTAGAGTCCCTCAACTCCTTCACTTTGTGAATATTGTCCTCGACCTCTTATCTTGAACTCCTGCATGCACTCCACCAATTTTTCCATGACCTCATTCATTTCTTCTGTCGGTTTCTACACTTGAACCGTCTTTGTCAAGGGTTTGGTATATTTTTCTATTGGTGTGATTCAAGCCTCCTATTTTCAACCAACAGATCCAACCTTCCTTGCATCAGATAGTCCCTCACAAGATGATTGTGTGAGCATAGGTAACACTCAACCATCTTATCTTTCCTTTTGTATGGCATGGGATGACCCTTCGTCATTGTATTTTCTTCATGTTGGGTGTTCTCCTCCCTTAGTTCTCCCAATGCATCCTACGGAAAAGTCTCAGTCCCCCCTTGCCAATGCCTTCAATTTGTTGATCCTAGACTCCATTTGCATGTCAAATTCATCCATTCTTCAAAAATATTCTTAGAGCTTTGCAAATCATTGAGATACAATTTATCTCATGGTATTCCAAGTCTTGTCACTTGTTACATATATTTCAAGCTTATATTGGTGAGTTCTTCCTATTCTATCCAATCTTCACCTCATTCCACTTGTACTACAAAGTCTACTCATTTCTCTAGCCCTTCATGAAACATTCCAAGTAACTAGGCCTCCAAAGAGTGTTGTACCTCTCCATGCATTGTTCCAAGTCTACAATGAGTGTTTTGATCATCTACACTCCCAAGTGCTTGGTTCACCTTCAATAAATTTTCTATGGTTTTTGTATGCACACATGATTTCCACAAATATATGCTCAAACTACCTATTATGAAACAATCCACCTCATCAAACCATACTCCAATGTTTGCACCCAAACCATCTTTGTGATCAAATCTACAAAAGGTCTTGCGATGAACTTTGTGATGAGTTCAGTGACAAGTTTTGCAACCACACATCCTACCCAAGTGATTCATTTCACCAAAAAATCCACTATTGGTCTGTACAAGGTGTGCACCCATAACAATTTTCCACCGCACTGCCAACTAGAACCTCTATCCTAGGTTTGACTCCAATCATCTCTGTGATGAACTAGTTCTCTACACTAAACTATTCACCAATTTTTCGATGGGTTGTGGATGTTCCCACTGAAATTTCTCCATTAAAAACTTTAAAATCACTTTCAATCCACCTCAACACTATTGTTCTGACTACAGTAGTGGTGAAGATCCAAATATTCTCTGATACCACTTATCACCGATATAGTGGTGAATATCTCACTAAACTACCTTTTAAGTTATCTCTAATACCACCTATCATGACCACATAGGATGCTTTCCTGAATCATGTGATCATATACCTCCTAAGGGCTTGTGGCACCACGATGATTCTCACTTGATTACTTGGAAACACCAAGGATACTTCACCCGAACTATGCCTCTCCACCTAGAGAATACCCATACTCCATTATAGGATACATGCAAGTCACACTCCTACTATGTGCAATTCACTTGTATACTTAAACAAATTGTTACCAGCTTAACACTTAATCATTTAAGCATACATCCATGAACATGTGAAACAAACAAGAGACACACATATATAGTGCGGGAAAAATAATACATCCCTAACACCTAACTAAGTTTTATTATTGCAAAACAATTACAACATGAGCACTACTGGCTCAATTTACATCTTGGGAAGAGTCGCATGAATTGACTCACCTCACCAAGACATTCATACTCAGATTCTCCCCACCAAGGATGTTTGTCGCAACAACTCTCGCAACCCCTATAGTGTGCCCACCACAAACTCATTGTCTCTTCTCTGTTGCAAGACTTTTCCAAGATAACATAGAATTTTTATCTGCCTAATGGAATGCATCACCTAGACCTGTGACAAGACTTCCCCAAAATCCCCTTATGCATCCCACTCTTGTCTATTTGTCTTCCATGTCTTCACAACCCTGCCTTATGTTCTGCCTTAACTCAAAACTCTTCCTTTCTCGCTTGAATCCTTTCTCTCTTTCTTCTATTATTATTGGTTGTCTACACTTATGTTCTTATATGGACCCCAACCATCGCCTTCATGAAATGTCGCATCCTTTGGGGTGTTGTTCCCCTTCATGAGCCAACGCTCCCAAACAAACCGATGAGCCCCTTCTTGGACCAACATTCCCATGAACCTTTTTTCTCATTGAACCTTCGTTTCCTTTCATATCAACATGCCCCATCCTTGGGTGTGCTCCTCATGCCAACGTTCCCCAACCTCCTTGGTGCACTCTTTCCTTGTGCCTTTCCTCGAACCAACAGACGAGACTATTCGTGGGTGTGCCAATGGGGTTATCCAACCTCTCCAATGTAACCATGATGCCAAGGGAAGGTAGGTCCACTCCTTCATTTCATGCCCAAGTCATCCCATCCTTTCCCAAATGCAACCCAAGTTCCCACCATCCAGAGAAAGGAAAGTGAGGGATGTTCCCCCTTGGTGTCGCAAGTCATCATCATTCCCAAGGTACTCCTACCCATGCCTATATAAGTTCGTTCTATCCAACTAATTGTATGCCCCTTGTGTTATCTTTCCTGACTCAGCTCCAAGTTTTCCCAAGGAGTGTGTGCGATCTGTGGGTGTCATAGAGGGATTTATATCAACCTTATTAACTTGTATTATTACATTACATTTTATATTTTATAATATATGTAGTTAAAAATGAAGGAAACGAGTTTATTTTGAAAATTCAGACACTTATTATATTTTCGATTATATTTTACTATTTATTTTTCATTAATAATGGTGAATGTGAATGTGAATAATGAGTATTATAAGTAAATTTATCTTTATTCTTAGCGAAACCCTTTCATTTTAGTGCACTAGTGTTTAGAATCTAGTGCCCAAATGAAGTCGTTGTTTAAAAAAGAGTCAATGAAACCTCAAATAGATATAGAAAGTCACAAATTCATGAGCCAAGAGAGGAATTTCTTGCAATATTGATTTCATTTTCATTTTCATATTACAATTACAATCATATATTCCTGTCTCTATTACCAAATTGATGATACAAATTTGGAAGATTAACTATTTTGATGTATTTCAATCATTAGAATGGTAAACTATAAATCCACACAACATGAATAATTTAGTACCTAAAATGTGGAAATATAATTATCAACATTATGAACCCATATCTCATGGAGGTAAAATATTTGGTACTATGCAAAAGGTATTTGACCATAGGAGTGGCCATGGAATATTTGTTGGCCTCCTTGTAATGTTATTAGGAGTGACTTAAGATGGGTTGAAACAATGACCAATATGCAAAAGGAGAAAGTTATGCATAAGGAGAAAGTTAAGTAGTTCCTAGAAGATAAGTTACATTCCCAACTCACTCAAGCCAGTTCCATAATGGGTTACTTTGGTATCAACTATCCTTTTAATGAGTTATCTATTACAACCCCAAAACCATTAAATGAGTGCCCAATTTACAAGAAGTTTGTTGAAGTATTGTATTATGAATCTAGGGTTCAAGTCTCAGTTGAACATAGAGCCTAATCATATAGTGCAATAAAACCTTGATGAGGAAACCCCCAACCCACATAGGAAATCCATACATTTTTTTGGTAAATTGTGAAGCAATGTAGTTCCATTGGAAGAAACATAAAACACTAATACCTCTAAGATCTAGAGCTCCATTCTTGCACATGACAATGAAAAATGCCTACATTCCTTCAATATATATGACTCTAGAGGAAATGTTTACTATCAATGATATGGTCATCGAATATAGGGATATAATGTATTTTTAATTTGTATATTGGTATGAGAGGTGTGTAAGGTTTATCTTTAAATGGATAGAGTATTGTGTACCAAACTAATAAGACACCAAAACGTTTCAAATTATAGTGTCACGACTCACTAGAGGGATAAAAAACTTAAATACTAAAGTGTAATGAAACATTTGGTGTTCCTACTTAAGCTTAACTAACCCCATGCTTCACCATATATCCATGAGAACTAGTATTTAAAAATTTCTAATATAAAAGAGGCATGCACATGTTTTGTAGTGCATTCAATGTTTTACTATAAAGTAGCATGTATGTGTTTCTTCTTCCATCAAATAAATGCCAAATCCACCCATTCCTCATCATTTATTTGTTTCATTCCTCCTATGGCCACTGTTAAGACAAAATATGCCCATGATTTGGAATTTGATAATCAAATTTTCCTCTCCTCTATCCCTTTCTACAACATAGTATTTCCATTGACGAGGTTAACCATGAAGGGTCAATCGACCCTTTCCCTAGAATACTAGTCTCATAGGATAGGACTACACATAAGGGTGGACTGAACCTTCCTCAAGGATTGTACTCATGTTTTGGGATATCTAGTGGAGGTGTTATTCGATCCTTCCTCATGAATATCTTCCAAGTATAAAAAGATTTAGGGAAGGGTCTACCAAGTCTTCATCCAACATAGTATTCCTAGGGAGAGGGAAAATAGATAATGGTGGGTCAATAAACCCTATTTCAAGGATGGTATTTGTTGATTAAGGTTGGTTTTCATTGATGTCAATATTTGAAGAAAGTTCGGAAGTGAATTCCGGTAGCACAAAGGTTTGGGGGTAATGGACCCAAGGTTGTTTCATGTATAATGGTATGAGTTTTAACATATTTGAAGGTAATATTATTCTATATGGATAGTACATGTCATGCATTTCTGGTGGTATGTGGAACGTCACATAACTCCTCACGGTTTGAGAGTTATGGCCTTACGAAGTTGGAGGACCCTCATATGTTGGCTTGAAGCCCCAAAAGGTCAAAGAAGAAATTATTATTTAAATGATAAAGTAAAGTGACAAAGTCAAGAAAGATTATTTAAATAATAAAGTGAAGTGACACAATCAAAGAAGATGATTTAAATGATAAAGTGAGGTGACAAAGTTAAGGAGGAATATTTAAATGATAAAGTAATAGATAACTTTCTAATTATGGAAAGTGATTAACCCTAAAAATGAGGAAAATAAGTTAACTGACCTATAAATGGGTTAAGTGACCTAGAAATAGGTTAAGTGACCTAGAAATGGGTTAAGTGACCTAGAAGATGCTTCTAAGGAAGATATTTGGAGAGTATAAATAAGAGGCAAGGCTCTCTCATTTCATATCACACTTGAGCATATTGAATATCTATAGGTGACTGAGGTAACCAAAGGATAACTTAGCCGAATTTCAGAGGGAAGGAGAAGAAGAGAAGACCGAAATTCAAGGGAGGATAAATGTTTTTGATGATGCTTTCTAAGGTATGTTATTTACAAGTCATCTCACCATTTTCGCAATAAATTTTTTTCTAGAATGATTCAGACCTTGATATTGATAGGACATTAAGGAAACATATCCAAGTATCTGTGGTAAAAAATGAATCTTGTGGGTCGTTGTATTTTTTGAGTTACACTCAGTGGAAAATAGGGTTTGTGGGTAGTCCCGAAACTAGTCTAAAACAGGTGTTTCGGGTAAAAAGGTCATAACTTCTTCATAATAGATCCAAATTCAGTAATACCAATTTTTTTTTGTTGGAGTACAGTCTGTAGTATTCTATGTAACATTTTCAAATCCATTCAACAAATATTCTATGTGGAACACGCTCTACAAGGTCTCTCTCTAGAATAAGCCAAAATTCAGCAAGGTATGTCATTTTTTCATAACTACATTTATGAGAGGTTCCAAGTAGTGACAACTGGAGGAATTGCATAAAACACACTGAAGAACATTGTATATAATTTTCATATCTTTATTCATTACAGGTACATAGTTATGATTATTTCAAGTTAGGTTTATTGACTAATCCAAAACTAGTCATGTGAGACTAAAGAAAAGTTTGATGAAAATGCTAGTCTCTTGTTGTTAAAGTTAAGGAATGTTTGCAGGTATGTGATCATATACACCAGGTCTATTACAGAGTTACAAATCATATTTGGATGATGATATTGATGAGGGATTTTGGTTGAGGTACATGTTCGGTACATGGTTGAGACAAGTAGTTGATGAGTTGGCACATACATGAGGTGTATAGTTGATGATTTTGGTACATATTGATGATTCATAGTTGATGAGTAGTTTACACATGATTAGTACATACTTGGTACATGGTTGGATGCATTTGTTTATGGTACATATTGATTACAGGTTCTTTAGCATAGGTTGGTGCATGGTTGATGCACTTGTTTATGGTACAGGTTGATTACAGGTTGAGGTACAGGTTGATGCATGGCTAATGCATAGTTAAGGTTTATTGGTATAGGTTTACAACGGTATATCTCATAGTGATATTGTGATAGTGGTTTCATCATTCTACTTCTACTTCAGGGCAGTTGGATGGGGCAAGGACAAGTTGTTGTAGCCACCTTCTGGTTTTAGGCAGAGAACATAGGGGGTTGTAGCCTCCTTCTGGTTGTAGCCAGAGAATAGGGGAGTTGGAGCTTCCTTCATGTTGTAGCCTGAGAAAGAAGGCGGTTGGAGCCTCCTTCCTGTTGCAGCTGAAAAAAAAAGGAAGTTGGTGCTTCCAATGAATGTAATTCTTCAAGACATATAAGAAAAAACATTCCATGGTTTTCTCGTGCTTTGTGTTTCCACTTAAAATACTGTTGTACTGTGTATGCATATGATTTTTCATTTGTTAATTGCTTATTTACTATGCAATTATTGGATGATAATGCTACATTGATATAAAACTTGGATTATATGGTTAAAAGGGATTAAATTTCTCTATTAATGATTCAGCCCCCCTCTCAGTAATCCAACAATTAGTATCAGAGCACGTTCCTTTAGAAATCAATTTAACCACTAAAAGGTAGATCATGGAGAGAAAAAACTTGTATAAAAATGGAATACCATAGTTCAATGGACAAAAGTATGCATTTTGGAGCATAAGGATGAAAACATATATACATGCACAGTGATTTGAAATTTGGCAATCAATTGTAGATGGATACACAACACCGACAATTCCACCAACAAATGACAAAGCAGTAAAACTCGGTCAAAATAATTCCAAAGCCAGGAATGCACTTCTGAATGGTCTTAGTGAAACAATATTCACCAAAGTTTCACATTGTAAATCCCCTAAGAGATTTGGGACAAACTTCAAAATATTTATGAAGGAGATTCAAAAGTCAAAGCAACAAAGATTCAAACTTACAGAGGTCAGTTCAAACAACTTAAGATGAAGGAAGATGAGAATATTGCATCATACTTTTTACGGGTTGATGAAACAGTAAATGCAATCATAGGATTGGGAGAAGAAATCAAAGAATCTATAAGTGTTCAAAAAGTACTAACATCTCTTCCTATGATATTTGACCCTAAGATATTAGCACTAGAATCAAGATCAGATATAAAATCAATAAGCATGGATGAATTACATGGAATCTTCACATCATATGAAATGAGAAATGAACAGGAAAATCCAGATATAAAATAAGAAACCTTCAAAGCATCCAAAAAGTCAAAGAAAAAGGGAAGGAAAAAACAAGAACATAGCAACAACAATGACGTCTCAGAAGATGATGAAGAAGTGACCAACTTTGTCAAAAGACTAAACAAGGGAACCGACTGTAGGTATAGAGGTATTCTTCCTTTAATTTGTTTTAATTGTGATGGTATTGGTCATTTTGCTAAAAAATGTCCTTATAAGAAAAATAGAAATGATGAAGGTTACTCAAAAGGAAAACAAACATATAAAGGCAAAAGAACCACAAAGAAAGTTTTCAAGAAAATCTTATGCACCAAAGAAGATATCTCATCATCAGACGAAGATGAAGTCAGTGACAGTGAGACATAAAGAGTTATATTCATGGTAGTAGAAGACTCTAATAAACAAAACTCTGAAGAATAATATGAAGAAGCCAAAAAAGAATATGAAGAAGTTGAAGAAGAAATTGAAGAGGAAAAATTTGACTACTGAGAGGAATTAATGTGTGCCATAGAAGTTATCAGAAGAGAAAAGAAGAAAAACAAGAAACTACAAGCAGAACTAGACAAGAAAGAAGACACTCAAGAACTAGAACAAATGATCACAAATTTGAAGGTTCAAATAGAAGAAGATAAAAGAATTGAAGAAGCACTCAAAGAACAACTAGAAGAAAAAGACAAGATCATTGGAAATTTGGAAGGAAAGATTGCCACATTAAGAAAGGATATTCAAAAGAAAAATATGCAGAACAACTCAAAAGTTTTGTATGACATTATCAGTAGTAAAAAATCTCATCATGACAAGTCCAGACTTGGATACAATCAGACAGAAAAAGGATCAAGCTCCAAAAGAACATAGGAAGAAAAATATCCAAAAAGATATGCAGAAACAATCAAGGGGGATAGGAAGATCTACAAGGAAGATTATAGGGAAACTCCTCCACCGAGAAGATTCAAATTTCAGAATCAACAACCGACAAATAGGCCTCAGGAAGAAGAAGAATTTATAAGAGTACCTCCTTTCAGAATATCTTCAACTCCCATGTATCAAACTATCTTTTTTGGTTTATGTTATGCATTTAATAATTTTGGACATAAAGTTGTGAATTGCAGAGCTAACAATATGAACACAAATAACTTTGAAAGTCATACACAAAGGAGTTATCCAAGAAGGCCCAGTGAAATACAAAGAATAATTTACAACAGGTTTGAATCTTTGAGCATTGAAGTGGAATGTTGCAAATGTAACAATTTTGGACACATGGCCAAAGAATGTAGAATGACAGTCCCTCCTAGAGAACCACAACAAAATAACAACAGTCACAGACAAGAACCTAAGAAAAGGACATGGATAAGAAAGCAAGATCATTATAGCAATGAAGAATGCACACTCGCTCTACAAGATAAGCTGAAGAAACATGGTTAGTATGTTGACAGTGGGTGTTCAAAACACATGACAGGTGATAGAAACAGGTTTCTTACATTACTAAAGGAAATAGATGGATTAGTCTCCTTCGAAAATGATGATTCAGCCAAAATCATTGGAAAAGGTACAGTCAGAATTGGGAACAAGAATACAAAGGTAGAAAATGTTCTACTAGTAGAATATATGAAACATAATATTCTAAGTGTGAGTAAAATGTGTGACCAAGGTCATAAAGCTAGTTTCGATTCACAAAAGTGTGATATAAGAAAAGAAGGTTCAAAAAAATTGATTGCTACAACTACGAGAACTTCAAGCAACATATATGTGTTAAGTGAAATTGGAAATGAAAAGTGTTGTCTAGGAAAGGAAGATGAAAGTTGGCTATGGCACAGAAGAATGGGTCACATACATTTTGATAACCTTGTCAAAGTTAGAAAAAGAGAAGTAGTCAGAGAAATGCCCCAAATCATGAAACAAACCAACACTTTATGCAAGCATTGTCAACAAGGAAAGCAAACAAAGACCAAGTTCAAATCAAAGGAATATTCAACAACAAGACCATTGGAAATTGTGCGTATTGATCTAGTTGGACCAACTACAAAAATGGCTTAAAAGGTGAGAAATACTTTATGTTATTAGTTGATGATTATACAAGAATGACCGCGGTTTGCTTTCTCATGAATAAATTAGAATCTTTTGAAAACTTCAATATCTACAAGGAAATGGTTGAAAATAAAATGGATTCAAAAATCAAATGCTTGAGATCTGATAATGGAGGAGAGTACACTTCAAAGGAATTTATGAACTACTACAACATTCATGGAATAAAAAGGCAATTCTCTATTTCTAGGACACCTCAACAACAGTGGTGATTTTAAGAACCCCCCCCTAAATTTATATGTATAATAATTGGGTGAATCCCCATGATACATAGGAAAAATTGAAGGCTATTTTATCAATAATATATATATATATATATATATATTGGAGAATCTTTTAGTCGATTATATAATATTGTAAAATCTTGGCGAATCTTTCACTGAATTATAAAATCTTGTAAAAACTTGGCGAATATTTCACTAAATTATAAAATCTTGTAAAATCTTGGCGAATCTTTCACTTAATTATTAAAACCTTTAAAGTCTTGGTGATTTTTTTGTAAAGAAGTGGTCTTCCTTGTCCCATATGTTGGCCTAGTTAATATATCATAGAATTCATATGTCATATGATGGATGATATAATAGAAGGTGTTCTGGCATAACCCGGGTCCCGGAAATTTGCAGCTTGTGTGTAAAAATCCACGGGATCCACTTTTGCATCTGCTTCTACTGGTATGAGTCTGGAGATATGACAAAGTGTAATAAACCACTTATGAAATATAAAAATGCAATTTCCAACGTGTATGTAAATCAAAAGATAGTCATGCAACAACCAAATGTAAGAATCTTTTCTATTTTATACTATCAGTAAATTCCATACAACATGTTTTTTTTTTTTTTTTCCATTTTAGTGCATTAACGTAATTCCTTTCTTCCTTTCTCCCTTCCCTCTTTCTTCCTAGCTTGGGAACTATCAATATTACTAATTTATACTCCTGAAAACTTATTTCAGTATATTTAAGTGCATAAATTTCAAGATATTACAAATATCATAAACCAATGAATAGGGAATAGATTTTTTCAAAAGGGTGCAAAAGTTGGCCTTCATTATGTGTGCTAAATGGTTTCTAAGACACTTTGGATAAAAAACATTGAATTGAAAGCATTGACATTTGCCAACTTCCAAATGTAGCATGCAATAAAGAAAGGAAATGTTTATTTCGACAAAGTGCAACCTTAGTGCTTTCATCCTCAATTTTATTAATCAAATACCACTTAATACACCATACACAAAGGTAATAGGTCTAATCCAAAACATATATTTTTCATCCCATACACAATAATAACAAGCCTAAGCCACCAAATCTTCAATAGGGAACCTTTCCTTAAAATGTATTGAATTCTCATTGACATTGGTCAAACATCCGTTTTGTAATCATGTAGAGACATTATTTAGTATATAGTGCCTCGTGTAGATACAAATATAGGAAGGTACACTATCAGAGTTGCATGGCTTGTTGTCTCAGATCATCTGTGATTGTTTTCTCAAAATCATCCTGAGTATAGGGACATGTCACTTCCAACATTCTCATGAACTTTGAAGAAAGTCCCATCTCATCCCATTTATGTTTTATTAGCAGTGATGCCAAGTAAAATGGTGATCTAGGTGGTAGTTAAGGCCTTTTTATAATAGCCCATGAATTTAGAAGTTTCATGTCAAATCTGAAAATAACATGGTTTGATCCTTTCCCAGCTGTTGCTTTTAGGGTCCATATCACTTTCCACATTATATATCTTAACCATAGCTTCCCAATAAGCTATCTTGCATCCCAATCAAATTTTGGAGTGAAAAGTTAACAATCCTAGCAAATCAATTGTTGCAGCTAAAACTCGGGGAACTCAACTCTTGGCCTTCCACCTGCTTTGTCCTTGGTCTTTCCATATTATTTTCCTTTCATTTTATTTTGTATATGTTAATGAATAAGGGTATCACCCTCTTTCATGAGGCTTTTGGCTAATGGGAGCAGGATGCATCTCTTCTTAGAGATTGCTACCACCATTGTACACAACCAATAGAGAATAAAATTTATGTCCACTACAACATTATTGTCTTTTATTTATGAAATTGTCTTTAGTCATTTAATTCACTATTATACACATTACGTTTCTGAAAAATAATGTCTCCACTAGACTCCCTCCATAATCTAGATGACGATGTGATTATAAATTAGTGCAACTATGAAAGGTAGAAATTTAGAGTCTATTTTCTATTAAAGGATACAAATAAAAGATTCACTTCTCACTTCAAACAAATATATAATATGTAAAGGACATATATTTACCTCTTGATTTGGCAACACTCCTCAATTTCCCCCCAAAGATGGCACTTAGTTTTGACTCCATAAAAGTTTTTGTTCTAATTATTTTAGTTCGATTCTTAGGGACAACAATCTCCCAATCATCATTTCCACTAACTATAACCAATGAAATTTTGTTTCCACCGGATCCATTTAGGTCACTACCTTCCAATTTAAGTAGTTCATTATGCAACTGATCCATAACAAAACTAAAAAATTCTTGAGCATCTTCTTGCGTGGGCCTTCCTAAAGGACTGAGAGGTTGGTAAGGACTAAAGGTTTTAAATACAACATCAAACATAGTTGGATAAAAATACCTTCCCACCTCAATCCCTCCTGCTTCCATTACATTCTTTTTCATATCTTTTTCATATCTTAGCTTATAAATTCAATTTGGGTGATGTTGGGCACTTTGAAAACCAAGAAACTATTGTTGGGATATCTGGTAATTCTATGGGCCATGCCATTTTTTCTCTCGGGTAAGGAGGAATGTGTAGATTTCCCAATTTTCTTTTAAACAATCCAATCCAAGCCATATGCTAGTGTTGTAGCAATTGGTTCATTAAAAATTTAATGCTACCTCCACACTAACAATCTTACTAGCGTGTCAAATTCAGAAAGGAAGATTCAAAAAGGAAAATAACATTAGTTGATGAGCCAGGATGGCATATTGAATACAATACAATGAGTTTTGCACATTTGGGTTACTTTTTATTATGTTCATGGTGGAGGGGTGGATCTTATATTTACCATCATGAAAATGAGATAGCTCAAATCTCTACTGCTTGCAATGACAATATTGTGCCTTACTGGATTCATAATGGCTTTGTAACGGTTGGTGTTGTGGCTATGTCTGAATCTTTAGGAAACTATGCCACACTTCACTTTGAAGGACTGTGAAGACTATTTGTGGTTTTCAAAAGAAAGCTGAGGAAGTCCTATAAGACCCAGAGACACTAGAAAATGTTGTAAAGATTGCATAAAGGTCTCTGTAATAAGTTTCCATCTTATTTAAATGCAAAGGATTATGTAATGGAAACAACAACAATGATTTGCAGTATAATCTAGGTATAGAAAGAAATACCCCTCAGTTGGATGCAGGTAGATTAAGATTCAGAAGATGTTGAGCATGCATTAGTAAACATTGTGGAATGATACTTTTATTTTGAAGCAAGATGCAATGAAGAGGGCTATTTAAGAAAGTCATTGAATTTTTGTTGGGAATTATGTTTATATGTTGTATAAGTTTGACTATAACAATGACCAAACTAGGATCCATCCCTTTTCTTTTCATTTGACAAGGCGTTTTAGGGCATCCACGACATGCCAATTTTGGGCTTATATAACAACTTTCACAACACTATGCTTCTTTGGAGGATTTCATCAAACACTTGGATTGAAAAATCATATTCATAATGGAACTTGTTAGCACTCCTTAGTTTCCCAAGGCTAAAAAAATAAACCAAAGAGGTAACCATAGACCAATCTTTAGGATTGAGTAGCTAGCCCTACCAACCTAGAGAGGGCTCTCTTATTTAGATCAGCCAACTAAATGACTGAATGAAGAAGATGTTAGGCTAGATATTAAGCTCACTAATGGATAATTTGATTTGTTGGAGATGAGAAAAGAGATGGAGTCATCTTTTCAAATAGGTCATTGTTTTTATGAAACCCTAATGAACCAGAAACAAGGATGCAACTGTGGCAAAGGAAATATAGAAGTAAACAATGGCATGATGATGATTTGGTTGTAGTATAGTGGTGATGGAAAGCAAAGGAAAGTGTAAACTGAGCATAAATTGCATATGAGTTCAATTTACAATTTAAAGGTGTAAACAAAAATGGTCAACTTAAAACAATATAGAGCATAATATTGAGTTATGTAAATCACTTCTTAAGTTGACAATGAAGACAATTACAACATGGAGATCATAAAATCTATCATATACAGTAGATAAACATTACACAATTGAAGAAAAAGACTCATACCAATGATCAAATCACAATAATCTCTTCACAAGTCTACAAACTATCTCTGTGTTCAATTTAGGAAAAGTACAGGCATATGCTGCTCCTTGGAAGAAAACTGGTGTTGATGTATGAATGAGACAAATACATGAAAGAGAGGCAAGGTGAAAAAACAAATGAGAGAAGAGAAACCAGAACTCCATGGATTGTTTCCCCTGCAATGATAGTCCTTGCTTTTGTTTTGGCAACTAAAATGTTGGATCATGTGGGCAACTTTACATGATTTTTATTGTTATAACATTTAATATGCACACCATCGTGGGTATTAGTTCTAATGTCTTCTCAATATTAGGTAATGAAGATATTATGTTTGTGGATTACTTCAAAACTAGGAATGATTTAGGCTGTAGGACAAGAACATGAAGATATCGGGTTCATTGTACTTGAAAGAAGAGCATTCTCTTGATCTAATAGGTGATGACCTATAGAAAATTAATGGTTGTGCACCCAATGGCTACAACTTTCCTACCTCTAAAGACGATAACTTAGATACTATTGTCAACCTATGGTGATGACTAAGATTTTTGACAAGCCAATTATTGAACCCAACAGATAGAAATGTAGAAGATGAAAATAGATCTAAGAGCCATACAATGTTGCCGCTATGTAAAAGTGATAAATATTTAAGTAAAGGATATTATTTTTATAACTGGAAGGAAATTACAATGTCATGATCAGCAACATCTCGTGACAAACTGTTGGTGGAAACAACTCTTTAATGCACACATTAGTGCAGAAATGTGCAGGGTTTAGTACATAAATGAGTGCCAAAAGTGATAATATTGATTGACCTTCAGAAATGTTGAAATCTCTAAGAATGGAACATCTAAAACATCTAACATTACTTCTCCTCAAAATAATTGGGAAGCTGTTGAAGTTTTGACAGTGGTAGAGAAGTAATTACTTATCCCATTGAACATAAAGGTGTCTATATGATCCCTTGTTCATGTGGTAAACAATACATAGGAGAAACAGGTCGTTCCTTTAGAATTAGGATTCAAGAACACGCCGCTGACATCAAACACAATCGCACTCGTCCCTCAGCTCTTGCAGAACACTCAGATAAAATCAAACATCACATCTGTATTGAAGAAACCAAAATCCTTGCCAGGATAGATCACTATCACAATAGGAAATTCAGAGAAGCAATCGAAATTGAAAAACAACCTAATAATCTAAACAGATATGATGGATGGAAAATTAGACAAAATTGGATCCCTACCCTAGCCAATGTGAATAATTCTAAATATTAATTTATAAACATTGTTCAGTCGACTCTTTTTAAATTAAAAATAAAAATTAATAAACAAAAAAGTAATTAATTATTAAAACAAATAATTAATTAATTAAACAAACAATTATAATCTCTAAATTTTTTTTATCGATTTCATTTCAATAAGTCGGCTCCTTACAAAAACTTTTCAAGTATTTATATACGTGTTATATTCTTTTTTCCTTCATTTTTCACAAACACTTTCCTGATGATGGACCACACTAGTTTGGTCCAAAACGTCAAAAAACATAAAACCTATGCGATGGATCCAAAAGAACTCTCTGAACAAAACAATGGTCGCAAAAGTCTTAGAACAGAAATATCATAGATGTGTTTATCTACTCCAATATTTTGAGTTCACCTTCTTTTACTTGTATAAATGTTGCATCCTAACAAAAGTCAATGGGAAAGAGTTTCCTATAAATTTATTGATACCAGAAATGAGACAATAGAGGCAGTGGATTATGCAATTGCTATGCAATAGAAAACTTGGTCTAGTTTTTGTCAGATCTCGTTGACCTACAAAAAATAAGTTATTTAGCTGTAGGATAGAGTCAAGCACCTCTTGGTGAATAATACTTGCATGGGTTAGCCTTCTTTTCATTAGGGATATTGCACATTTTTACCTTGGTACCAGATGCTCAAAGGATTATAGTAAGTGCAACGGTTTTGATGATGCAAGTTTGGTTGACATTCTTGTCCATGCTAGTCATATAGATGAGGCACAAGACTTTATCAAAAAAATGCTAATAAAAGTAGATGCTAATGTGTGGAGTAGTTTTCTTGGTACCTATAGAGTGCATAATGATATGGAGCTAGGAGAATAAGCTGCAAAATGCATTCTTGCATTGGAACCACAAGATGTCACAAGATATGTTCAACAGTCAAGTATTTATGCTACAGTTGGTAGATGGGATGATGCAACAAAGGTAAGTTTCAGAGTGGAATGAGAGAGGGGAGAGCCATTGTTTGAATAAGGCATATAGAGAAGAGGGTAGATATGATATTGCTTTTGATAACTAACAATCAATCTTTCCTACATAGCCTTCCCCAGTGATGGACAATGAGAGTGATTCCAAAATAGTTCTGAACATGTCTGGGTGTTTAGACTTTGGAGATGACAACTTTACCATTGGTAGTTAGGAACATAAATAACTAGTTAGCAAGGATGGACAAATGAATCTGACAGATAACGTAAATTTTTCTTCAATTGACCAACAAAGTGAATGTGTTGCAGAGGAGAGTTCTTGTACTGCTTTGGTAGCAGTTATTTCTGGTTGGTTACATAACAACCCCAATTATATGCCAATAAAATCACAATTGGACACTTTGATATGAGAAATATATTTAGAGTTGAGAAAGTTGTGGGAAATATGGAAAGGATACTATGAGAGAGATTATGAGAAATTTAGGTTTGTTGAGGAACGATTATTAAAAATATAAAAATAACTACAACATATTCAAGAAGAGAACCACAAGCTCAATGAGGATTCATCATCATATGTGGCACTAGTTATTGAACTTGAAGAACAATTGTGCATGCTAAAGAAGAAGAAAAATGAACATATCAAGGAAGGAAAGGGTTCGATTCAAAATCTACAATTGAAAAACTCAGGAGAAGGATAAGCTCATCTTAGAAATCCAAAGTTTGGAAAAAAATGGAATCAGAGAGACAAAACATCCAAACAAAACTTCAATATCAATGCTCAACTCTTGAACATAGAAATAATGGGAAAACCATTGCTAATTCACATTTGCAAATCATCTCATTTGCTAACACAAAGTTTTCTATATAGAGGGACTTCATCTCATTTGCAAATCAGAAGTACAAGTGGAGAGAGACTTCAATGTCATTTTTAGGCAGAAAGGACGAAGAGTTGTCGGTGAAAGAATGTTCATTTTGTTGGGCTATTAATCACATTTATGCTAGGGTTGCCACATCATTTTCTGCTAGTATAGTTCTGTTGTTTCAAGGTTGTTACACTTTTTCTGTGGGTTGTTTTGGGGTATTCAAAAAACTTTGTATGAGAGGTATTCAGCCCTCTAAACCCTTGATCTAAGAAGAATTGTTAAAGATAAAGGTTGTTGTCCACTCATATTTTTTATCACAGTATGTTTCTCTCATTACTTTGATGGTTAACCATTATATCACATGCTAATTGATTTTTCTTTGAAGATGAAATGGCATTGTTGAGAGCTTTTCACTAGTTCTATGCATCACTATGATTGAATGGAATGAAAATGTTCATGTATCACATAACTTGCTGATTTTTTGCTTGCATTCCAAGTTTCTTCATCAGTTAGCTTTTGACTCCATTTGCCCAAAGGACAAGGCACTCAGTTTTGCTAGTCTTCTCATCCTTTTTACCTAAAGAAAATTATAAAACATATCAAATCACTAATCTAATCTTCAAATATATTTTAATATGGAAGATTAATGATTTAATATAGGATATCCCCCCTTGTGTCGGAGGAGAGAAGACCGAAAGTGAAGGAAAGTTCTATTGAGGTGAGAGTAGATAAAACTTCCAAGAGTTTCCCCAGGGTTTGTATTTTGGACGATTTGAATTTATCTTGAGTACATATCCAGGAGATAACAGTTCTCATGATGATTGAGTAGTTTCTAGTGCTGGTTATGCGTGCCAATTTGACATAACATTGATCAGATTTTTTCAAGTGATTTAACAAACAAATAGAAGTTGGAGGGGCAGATTTATGACTGTAATAAATTTGTTGTAATAAGTATTTTCAGATCTGTTATATGTGTGGGAAGTGTTCCCTAAGGGATGAAATATTTGTTCCGTTGAAATACACTTATTCAATATTTATATTCTTGTTGCCTTGTGGATTGGGTTGAAAAGAAGTGAAGTATATGATGTTGTAAATTATATTTCAGATTTGGCCCATAGGCTAAAAGTTCATAGGTTATAGATCCAAGGAACCTCAAGGTTGAGGTAAAATTTCTGAATTTGCATTAATTTCCCTACATCAAAATTTAAACATAGTGGGAGTGTGAAAGCATCTCCTAGATCAATCCTAAAAGCATAAAGATATGAAGATCTAAGAACAAGCTAGAAAGTAGATGTTGAATGTCTAGTTAAGAGAGAGTATAATAAGATCATCTGTAGGTACAATATAAATGCCAAACACCAAAAATCTTAGTATTGAACAAAACAGAGGAAGAATGTCAAGCCCTATTGGAACAATGAAGGTGAGTGAGGGGACTGTTACAAACATAATAAATATAATAATTAACAGATAATAATTAACAGATAATAATTAATTTTTAATCAACATTCAATGAAGAGCCATAGGTCACACCTATTCACTCTCGTGACCAGTCAAAGCCTATAAGGTATACCTTCATGAGAGCAATGTAATCATCCATTCATTATTCAATTATTCGATATAATCAATAATAATTATCAATAATTAATAGCTAATAATTAATAATTAATCAACATTCAATGAAGAGCCATAGGTCACACCTATTCACTCTCATGACCAGCCAAAGCCTATAAAGGTATACCGTGCAATGTAATCATCTATTCATTATTCAATTATTCAATATACATATGGTTTTGTGAGGTTCCTCCTTATTTATGTAAGGAGGGCTCATCTCTCATTCCTCATGGTTGGAATTCAATTGGAAGACTACTTTTGCTCAATATAGATGTATTTTCTTCTCTATTTTCATTGAGTATGATTGTTCTAGGTTAATAATGTAAGGATTTTTTCATGCAAGAGACATTGAGAAAAGAGCTATTGCAACAAAAATAATGCAAAGTATGATATTTGATCTATCTTACTTATTTGTGAATTTTTTGAAGCTAATAGTATTGAAATTGAATATCATAGGGTTTTAATTTCTTACATTAGATGTAAGCTTTAATTAATTAAGTTTGCAATACCTAGGTAGATTTTCTTTTGGGTTAACCTCCCTATGATTTTTTTGCAAGTTTTAGATCTAAACTTTGACTTCAAGCACTCAAGGTGAGAAGGGAAACTATTCGAGTAACTAAGAATCCATGCCCAATGGTAGCAACCAATTTTCATATTTCTTTCCCTGCATCTCAAATTAATTTTTCCCTTTTCATTTGTATTTTACATGCAACCTAGGGTTTTATAGATCTTCATTCTTGGATCTGGGATGCTTATTTCAAGTTCACTAGAACTAAACTCTTCAATATTCAGCTGTTAACTTGGAACCTAATTGCAGATCTTACTTCTTAAGTAGCTCAATTTTGAGATCGATTTGCATTTTGAAGTGGGATCCAAGGTCTTCCTTTTTTCTTAAATCTTATGCTTAGATATAATTTTCATGATAGGTAAAATCTAAATGTGCTATATTTCTAATCTTTATTTGAGTTTATCTTAATGCTGGAAAACTCATAAATCAATCTTATGGTGTAAAGGTTTAAAAAATTGCTTTCATGATTGGATAAGGAACTCAACGATTTGGCTTAAAGCTTGATATCTATGCAATTTTTGGCACTTCACATAATCATAAGGCTGCAAACAATGAATTGATGTATTACCTAATGGAACATTGGATCACTAAGTGAATAAACTATATCATTTCAAGCCTTTTATGGTTTTGGATTCATAAAGATCCTACTTTACCTGTTTTCATTAGTTAATATCTGGACTCAATACATCACACTACAACAACGTTTGGGAACCTTTGTGATCATAAATTTCACATTTAATAAATCGATGCACTTATGGGTGGAACAACCAAACAATTTAAGTGGATCTCAGCTCTGTTTATTGTTTAAATCTATGATTGAAGGCAAGTTTTCACTTTGATGCAAATGTCGATGTATATGGCATGGATTTGAGATTGATACATTTGTGTGAAACGTATTTAAATCAGCCTTAATAAAAAAGTTTAAAGCACACTCATGAGCTTGGCATATCATTGTTTGTGCACGTAGTTCAACATCTAAGTTTTTTACAAACAGTCCACTAAATTACCTAATATCAAAGCACAAGGTTTACTCTTTTAAATCTGGATCTTTCTATTCATTTTGTGTTGGTATACTATTGTTCTTCGTACTGTTGGATATTGAATACAATATCTTAAATATAATTGTGGGTAATTAACTGATATAAATCTGATGGATAAAGGAAGAATTTAAGTGTTTCTTCACCATTAAACTTTTTTGGATTTATGAATACTGTATCAGGGCTAATTATGTTTCCACACAATCTTTATTGATTTAAGATCAATGTCTCATTGTCCTAAGGGATTGGTTTATAACAGCAATAATAACCATCATTTAATTTCATGTAGAACATACTTTGTATCTTTTAGGTAAAGTGAATTCTAGGAAGCATCTTACTATTCTTGAGGTCTAATATATGTGACAATAGTGGGCTAATAATACTCTCTAAAGACATTGCCAACACTTAATGCAATCTCTTAAGTTCATTAAGAGATCAAATCTCTCAAGTTCATTTCCACATTGTCATACTCTTAAGACTTGTAACTTGAACATTGTGAGTGCCATTCTATTGGCCAATGAGATATTTGATGATTAAGTAAACTTAATTTACTTTGTGTCATATTCTCTCTATTATTTTTTCAGCATTAAATGATCACACTTTATAACAAGCACAAATTTGTCTCATTTACACATCATCAAGGCTTGTTTAATCTAGCAACAATTCACATATCTTAACTTGTTTTTAATCATTGACAGTAAGTTGGTGAAAAGTTGCAAATCAATCTAGTCCAAGTAACTCTCCCATTGCTACACATGATTGGGCTAGATAGACCACAGGGATTCCCCCCTGGGCTATGGTAGTTAGTCTAAAGTGTTGGGCAAGGCTACCAAGGTGACAATTGGTAGCTTTCATGTAGTGCCTCTAGGCTCTCCCACAAAGGTTGGAACTTTTCTTTCTAGGAGAGAGTTTGAGTGGTAACAATGGGCAAAAGAAATGCATACACCAAACTATTTTTGAATGGTATCCCCACTAGATGAGTGATAGGATTCAAACTTGAGAAGGCATGGTACAGAAGGAAACCAAATCCAAGTAATTTTTAAATCTTTGGTTCAGTTGCTTCTAAAGTATTTTTGAAGGAAAATAGTAATAGCTTTGATGACAGGGGTAGTAAATTGTTGTTTGTTGGTTATTCTGATAAAAGAAAAATCATATACACTTTTGGATCCCTGTAAAAACTAGGTTGTGAGAATAGATGAACAATCAAACCTGAACTAGGTTATTTCAGGCCTCAGAAATGGATGATGCTTGCTGGTTTGAATATGAAAACTTGGTATGTATGGTGAATAGGTGCATGGAGATAGACAATCATCATGCAGTGATGTGCAGGTTGCAAGGGAGGAAAGAGATGTTGAAAATACTTTAAGAGAGGTAGAAAATTTCATTGAATCAGATGATATAGAGAATAACTGCAAGCCTCAAGATGTGGAGGAAGAGCTTCCACAGCCTAGTGCTGGAGGAACAAGTGGAAGACATAAAAGAGAAGGTACACAGGGTGTGCAACAAGTATCTAGTGTTTTTGTTTCTTAAACTCTTATGAACCTCAATTTGATACAAAACAAGGTTATAATAGGTCGAAGGTAGCACTCATCATTGCTCCTACAATAGAGATGGCCCATGACTAACTTTTGTTAACTCATTACTTAAAATAAAGGCATTTTTCTCAAAATTAAAGCATCATTGACAAATCTTATTTCTTATGTTCATGGCTATTTTTTCTAAATATTGTGGGTTTTTTTAAAATATTTCATGATTTCCTGTTATCTTTGGACAGGTTCTTCTGCACTCTCTGTTGTTGTGCAATTTCAAATCTTTAAAACAGATCACTAGTCCAATGTGTCACAAATTCCATATAAGCCTACTGAAAAAGCCAATCCAATTTTGACTCATCCATGAAGTAGCATATTCTATGCAAGACTACTAAAAAACGCGCCCTAAAAAACCACTAATTTTTCTTTATTCAAGTAGTAGTCAAATTATCCTATCCAGTTGTTGAAGGGAAAACACCGAGAAAAAAAAACAAAACTAGGTATTCTGGAAAATGACATAAGAATGAAGGACTTTAGAGCTATGTCTAACAATAATCTTGGCATTGATTAGCTTTCAAGTAAGGCCACCCTTTTCACACCTTACCTCGGATCTAGTTAGCAAGCAAATCCAACAGAAACAAGATAAGGTTTTTGAATGATTTCTATAATAAGAACCTTAAATCTATAGATCATAAGGTAGGAAAGTTGATATGATGTTGACAAATGATTATAATATCAAATCTCAGCGAGAAAATAGAGAAAATTTCAATGCATGGCTCTTTAATAAACAATCCAATAATAATAGAATATGGGCAATGGTAGAAAAAAACCTTGGGATTGTTGAATGATATTCTTAGAAGCATTCAACAATATATTCTAAAAAGGGATAACATGCTTACTACAACAGATAGAAGCTAATAGGCAGCCTGATTCACAAAATTTTTAACAGGGACCAATAGGACAATACCACATTTCAAAAGAAAATATTATTGATGAGGGAAGTGTATAAGACTAAGAGAAGTATATGAGATGTGGTTTTCTCAAATGGAAATTAAAGACTGGGAGAATAACATCTTCAAATATCTAGAGGTGTACACTAGGTGATGAATCTTTTAAACCTGGGAATAGAGTTGAAAATAAGATTCTCAACACTCTTAGAAAAGGGAGTAGAACAAAGGCTTAACCAAACAGCCACCAAATCTTATCCAAGGTAGTGTGAGAGAGAAATCTAATTGATTTCCCTCTTTGTTTCAACTCTGCTTGAATATCATCATGAAGAAACCACTCCATTTCTAGTAAAATCTCTTTATACTCTTCTTTATCAAGTTTTCCATTTGCTCCTGATGGCTCAAAATCCCACAGTGCATCATCATTATCATGAATAAAAGAACTCTGACTATCCCCATGACATTACTGCTTAGATTTTTGAAGTTCATCTGAAATTATCTGCTCAAAAGAAGAAATTGCAATTTTCTGAACAAAGAAACATCAGTATTTCTGAAAGTCCATTATCTGCAATTATTCCTCAATCATGTTATTGGATTTACTAAAAAGGAAAATATGTATGTCTTGATCATGCCAAAATATGTGTAAAACACCCAACCATCTGGACACAAACCATGTGCATAAAATATTAATTTCTATAATAAAAAAAGAAAATCAATGACTTTGGCTTCTTACTATATACTTCGAAGACAATCAAATTCCAGGAAGGTCAGTCCTCAACAGACATCAAACAACCCATACAATGTGATAGTGTATTTGTCCCTGCTATTCAATGTTTCCACTCTCCCTTCAATGTAGGTAAGGTAAGATAACATTAGGGCCTCTCCACTCGTGATTTGATGGCACCCATGGAAAAAGATCTATGAATCATCTCCAATACCATTCAACTAGGAAAAAATATGTAAGGTAAGATAACATTAGGGCCTCTCCACTCGTGATTTGAGGGCACCCATGGAAAAATACCTACGAATCATTTCCAGTACCATAAAACTAGGAAAAATAACCTATGAATCGTTTCCATTACCAAAAAAGGGGGCAAAAAACCTCTGAATCGTTTCCATTACTAGAAAATGGGTGCGAAAAACCTCTAAATCATTGTCATTACCAGAAAATTGAGGCGAATGGGAGGATTTGGTTCGAATTTTAAGGAGAGAAAATGGATTTCCATGCTTTTCCCTCAAAAATATATGTGGGCTAAGGGTTATATATATATATATTGAAAATAAATTTGGGGCTATATATAGGTAAACCCAAAAAACCTTCTTATGTAAACAATTTGCCTAACCAAAATTCCAAACCTCTTAATTTCTCCCATCGGTGAAATTTCACCCCTAAAATCACCTATGCTCAACAAAATGGAGTTGTTGAAATAAAGAACAAGACAATAGAGGAAATGGCTCGAATAATGCTAATGGATTCAAAATTGACAGATATTTTTTGGACACAGGCAATGAATACAACAGTTCACATTCAAAATAGAGTAATGCTCAGAAACAACATTGACAAAACTCCTTACGAGCTATGGAAAGGAAGACCAAAAAATGTAAAGCACTTTAGAGTTTTTGGAAGCAAATGCTACATCAAAAGAGAAGATGGAAAAATGGTAAAGTTTGACTCTCGTGTGGACAAAGGAGTACTTGTTGGTTACTCAATTACAAGGAAAGCATATAAGTGTTACAATCTGAGATTGAACAAAGTTGTATAAAGAATCAACGTAACAATTCATGAAACAGACAGACTAAAATCAAAGCAAGAAGAAAACGAATCAATGGAACAACTTTTTGAAGAAGAAGAAGAAGATGAAAAGGAAGTAGAAGAGGAAGATGAAGAGAATCCGACAGAAGTAGAAGAGTAAGTTTAGAAAGTGCCTCCAAAGACACCTAGCAGACGAGTATAGAAGAATCATCCTTCATATCAAATTATCGGAAACAAAGACGCAAGAGTTGAGACTAGAAGAAGAATTCGTTCACCAGAACAAACACACCTAGAACTCACATCTACAATTGAAACAACCTATTTTGAGGAGGCCAACAAGGATGAATTTTGGAACAAGGCCATGGATGAAGAATTGGATCAAATAGAGAAAAATGACACTTGGGAATTGGTTCCAAGACTAAAGGATAAGAATGTTATCGGCACAAAGTGGGTATACAGGAATAAATTGAATGAAGATGGACAGGTTACAAGGAACAAAGCTAGATTGACATGTAAATGTTATGGACATGTTGAAGGAATTGACTTTGAAGAGATATTCTCCCTAGTTTCCAGAATGGAAGCAATCCTATTGGTTTTAGCTTATGCATGCTCCAAAAATATTAAAGTGTATCAGATGGATGTAAAATCATCTTTTCTGAATGGGGAACTTGAAGAAGAAGTCTACATTGAACAACCAGAAGGATTTCAATTGTCATAAAATGCAGAGTATGTGTGCAAATTAAAGAAGGCCTTGTATGGTCTAAAAAAGGCTCCTAGAGCATGGTACTGTAGATTGGATAAATATATACAACATGCAAGGTTCAGAAAAGGAAGTGCAGACAACAACCTCTACATCAAGGTAAGTCAAGGTAATATTTTATTAATTGAAGTTTATGTTGATATTAATTTTGGTAGTGATGATGACAGGTTAAGGCATAAATTTGCAAAGGATATGCAAAATGAATTTGAAATGTCATTACTTGGAGAGCTATCCTTCTTTCTGGGACTTCAGATACGTCAAAGAAACACCAAAGGAATCACATGTATTAGCAGTGAAGATAATTTTCAGATATCTCAAAGGAACATAAGAGTTTGGATTATGGTATCCAAAAGGAAAGGATCTATCTATTATTGCCTACACAGATGTAGATTGGTCAGGTTGTATTGATGATCGACGAAGCACCAGTGGAGAAACATTCTACTTGGGTGAGTGTTTAGTATCATGGATAAGAAAGAAACAATCATCAATATATCTATCTATAGCCGAGGTAGAGTATATTGCAGCAACATCATGTTGTACACAGTTTCTTTGGATGAAACAAACTTTGACA
Source organism: Picea engelmannii (assembly GCA_009831015.1). Taxonomy (NCBI): domain Eukaryota; kingdom Viridiplantae; phylum Streptophyta; class Pinopsida; order Pinales; family Pinaceae; genus Picea; species Picea engelmannii. The sequence goes on along the minus strand of ML781254.1, from coordinate 93,911 downwards.
GATATACAGGTTGAGTATGATGAGCCCATTCCAATCTATTGTGATAATCAGGGATGATTTTAAGGATGGAAAATTATTTTAAAATGTAGAAACCTTGGTGAATCTTACTAATCCTTTATATGCCAACTATAAATCTTTGGCGATATCTTTGTAAAAATATTCAAATTTCTAAGGATTTTATATAGTTTTTATAAATTTTTGGTGATTTTTAAGGTAAAATAATTTTATCCTATAGAATTTGGGCGAATAATTTTTAAAATAGCGAATCTCATTTTTGGAAAAACCATGGAAAATTATCCCATGAGCGAAATTTAGCCTCTAAAATCATCTATGGTGATAATACAAGTGCCATCAGTATCTCAATGAACCGGGTGATGCACTCCGGGACGAAGAACATTCCAATCAAGTATTAATTTCTATGGGAACATGTTGCAGAAAAGAACATCAGAGTTGAGTATGTGGGCACAAAAGAACAAGTGGCAGACATATTTACAAAACCACTTCCACGGGAAGCCTTTGAGTATCTTCATCAGAGACTCAAAGTTATTTCTACTCCAAAATGAATTATTTTGAATTCTTATATTATATGTCTTAGATGTACACAAGGAAGCACCATAAAGAGGATAATCCAGTCAGTGGGAGAAACCCCATATGGAAAGATACATTTGCCATTGATGACAAAGGGGGAGAGATTCATCAGATACAAAGGACAAAGGCATGATTCCAAGGGGATCAATGGTCACAGAGATACAGAGGATAGAGGTATGGTTCCAAGGGGAGCATGAGTGATATGACTTCCATATTGCATGAAATGATTTCAGTATTGCATCAAAGTGTTTCAATTAATTCCAAAGGAGGAGATTGTTGATTAAGGTTGGTTTTCATTGATGTCAACCCTTGAAGATAGTCTAATAGCGAATTCCGATAGCACAAAGGTTTGGGTAATGTACCCAAGGTTGTTTCATGTATAATTGTATGAGTTTTAAAATATTTGAAGGTAATATTATTCTATATGGATAGTGCATATCATGTCATTTCTGGTGGTATGTGGAACGTCACATAACTCCTCACGGTTTGAGAGTTATGGATTTACAAAGTTGGAGGACCCTCATATGTTGGCTTGAAGCCCCAAAAGGTAAAAGTAGTCAAAGATCTTGAAAAGAAGAAATTATTATTTAAATGATAAAGTAAAGTGACAAAGTCAAGAAGGATTATTTAAATAATAAAGTGAAGTGACAAAATCAAAGAAGATTATTTAAATGATAAAGTGAGGTGACAAAGTCAAGGAGGAATATTTAAATGCTAAAGTAATGGATAAATTTCTAATTATGGAAAGTGGTTAACCCTGAAAATGAGGAAAATAGGTTAAGTGACCTATAAATAGGTTAAGTGACCTAGAAATAGGTCAAGTGACCTAGAAGATGCTTCTAAGGAAGATATTTGGAGAGTATAAATAAGAGGCAAGCCTCTCTCATTTCATATCACACTTGAGCATATTGAGTATCTATAGGTGAAAGAGGTAACCAAAGGATACCTAAGCCTAATTTCAAAGGGAAGGAGAAGAAAATAAGGCCAGAATTCAAGGGAGGATACATTCTTTTGATGATGCTTTCTAAGGTATGTTATTTACAGGTCATCTCAGCATTTTTGTAATAAATTTTGTTCTAGAATGATTCATACCATGAAATTGATAAGACATTGAGGAAACATATCCAATTATTTTTGGTAAAAAATTCATCTTGTGGGTTGTTTAATTTTTGGAGTTACAGTTCGTGGAAAAGAGGGTTTGTGGCTAGTCCTGAAACTAGTCTAAAACATGTGTTTCGGGTAAAAACGTCATAAATTCTTCATAACAGAACCAAATTCAGTAATACCAAATGTGTTGGTTATATTACATTCTATAGTAGTATGTGTAACATTTTCAGATCCATTCAAAAAATATTACATGTGGGGCACACTCTACAAGTTTCTCTCTAGAATAAGCCAAAATTCAGCAAGGTATGCCATTTTTTCTATAACTCTTTTTCTGAGAAGTTCCAAGTAGTGACACCTGGAGGAATTGCATAAAACACACTGAATAAAATTGTGTATCATTTTCATATCTTTATTTGTTATAGGTACATAATTATGATTATTTCAAGTTAGGTTGTTCACTAATCCAAAACTAGTCATGTGAGACTAAAGAAAAGTTTGATGAAAATGCTAGTCTCTTGTTGTTAAAGTTAAGGAAGGTTTGCAGGTATGTGATCATATACACTAATTCTATTACAAATTTACAAATCATGTTTGGACGATGATATTGATGAGGGTTTTGGTTGAGGTACATGTTGGGTACATGGTTGAGACAAGTAGTTGATGAGTTGGCACATACATGAGGTGTATAGTTGATGATGTTGGTACATATTGATAAGTCAAAGTTGATGAGTAGTTGACACATGATTGGTACATACTTGGTGCATGGTTGGATGCACTTTTTTATGGTACATGTTGATTACAAATTGTTTGGTATAGGTTGGTGCATGGTTGATGCACTTGTTTATGGTACAGGTTGAGGTATAGGTTGATGCATGGTTGACGCATTGTTCAGGTTTATTGGTACATGTTTATAGCAGTATATCTCACAATGATAGTGTGATAGTGGTTCCATCATTCTACTTCTACTTCAGGGAAGTTGGATGGGGCAAGGACAGGTGGTTGTAGCCACCTTCCGATTGTAGCTGGAGAACATAGGGGGTTGTAGCCTCCTTCTAGTTGTAGCTAGAGAATAGGAGAGTTGGAGCTTCCTTCAGGTTGTAGCCTGAGAAAAAAGGGGGTTGGAGCCTCCTTCCAGTTTCAACTAAAAAACAAAGGAAGTTGGTGCTTCCAATGAATATAATTCTTCAAGACATATAAGAAAAATCATTCTGTGGTTTTCTCCTTCTTTGGGTTTCCACACAATGGTGTACTGTGTATGTGTATGATTGTCCATTTGTTCATTTCTTTTTTACTCTGCAGTTATTGGATGATAATGCTACATTGATATAACACTTGGATTACATGGTTAAAAAGGATTAAATTGTTGTATTACTGATTCACCCCCCCCTCTTAGCAATCCAACAATATTAACATAATGACATATTGAGGGGAAGGGTCAACCAAACCTTCCAAGAGGATAATTTTTGGATAGAGGGGAATCTCAAGGAAGGTTTAGTAGACTCTTACTTGAGCATATAAATCTCATTTAAGGGAACCCAGAGAAGGATTGGTTGACCCTTCCTCCAACATAGTATTTATGTTGAGTTCTATTGACCCTTCCTCTAGCATAATATTCTGATATAGGGAGAGAATGGTGAAGGGTCAACTCAACCCTCCTCATAGATGGTATTTTCATCATTAGTATCTAGCGTAAGGGTTAGCTAATCATTTCTCAAGAATAATTTCCATGTAAAGGTGGATCCTGAGAAGAGTCAAATAACCCCTCATTTAGCATAGTTATCACGGAACATAAGAAAAAAGAAGGTTCAATCAACTTTATCTCAAGGATGGTACTGTTGGATTACTGAGAGGGGGGGGTTAATTAGTAATAGAGAAATTTAGTCCCTTTTAACCATATAATCCAAGTGCTATATCAATGAAGCATTATTATCCAATAACTGCAAAGTAAATAAGTAATGAACAAATGAACAATCATACACATACACAGTACACCAGTGTTTTACGTGGAAACCCAAATCGGGAGAAAACCACGGAACACTTTTTCTTATATGTCTTGAAGAATTACATTCATTGGAAGCACCAACTTCCTTTGTTTTCCAGCTGCAACTGGAAGGAGGCTCCAACCTCCTAGTTTATCAGGCTACAACCTGAGGGAAGCTCCAACTCCCCAAATCTCTGGCTACAACCAGAAGGAGGCTACAACCCCCAATGTTCTCTGGCTACAACCG
>ML781254.1:61059-72045 GCA_009831015.1 Picea engelmannii | reverse complement strand
ATTTCATTTTTCATTATTTATTTTCTGATATTACTGCAATATTTCATTTTTTTAATGTTACAATTACTTTCATAACTCTTGTTGATTAATTTATTGTGTCAACATCTATCCAGGGTGACCATGAGATATCACAGGCTACATCTATCTAGGGTGACCGTGGAAAGGCACCCACTGTGCATCAACAGATAAATGTTAAATACAGTAACAACTTATGACTACAACAACTAAATTTTTGAAATTTCATTATTATTTTTTTGATGTTACTGGAATATTTCATTGTTTTAATGTTACATGTGAATTTCATAACTTTTGTTGATTGATTTATTGTGTCAATTTCTGTCTAGGGTGACCGTGGCTGAAAATCATCCGCTACATCTATCCAGGGTGACCGTGGAAAGGTAACCGTTGTGCCTCAGCAGGTAAATGTTAAATATAGTAACAACTTATGACTACAACAACTAAATTTATGAAATTTCATTATTTATTTATTTTTTTCTGATATTACTGCAATATTTCATTTTTTTAATGTTACAGGTGAATTTCATAACTTTTGTTGATTGATTTATTGTGTCAACTTCTGTCTAGGGTGACCGTGGCAGAAAATCACCCGATACATCTATCCAGGCTAACCATGGAAAGGAACCCGTTGTGCCTCAGAAAGTAAATGTTAAATACAGTAACAACTTATGACTACAACAACTAAATTTCTGAAATTTCATTATTTTTTTCTGATATTACTCTAATATTTCATTTTTTAAATGTTACAGGTGAATTTCATAACTTTTGTTGATTGATTTACTGTGTCAACTTCTGTCCAGGGTGACCATGGTCGAAAATCACCCGCTACATATGTCCAAGGTGACCATGGAAAGGCACCTGTTGTGCCTCAACTGGTAAATGTTAAATACAGTAATAACTTATGACTACAATAACTAAATTTCTCAAATGTTAAAGTTCATCTCATTAATTTTATTCATCAATGTATTGTGGCATGGTCAATGTGGGAAGGCTCCCACTGAGGATATTGATGAGGATGAAATATTTTATTCCACTGACCCAATGACAACTGTAACGAAGGCCTTAATGAAGGCTAACATAGAATATCTAGGTTTTCTTAGCAAAAGACCCTTAACACAGGAGGACAGGACAAGAATTGTAGAGATACAAAATATAATAACTAATTTTGGGGTAAGTGGCATATTCACATATTTTTATCAGCTATGACAATTTCATATCCATTTTTTTGTTCTATATTTTCTATATGATCTGATAAAGTAACATTTTCTGTTTGTAGGAGTTTTTAAACCCTGTGCGTCGGGAACCTGCCAATCTTGCAACTGCTATAGGTAGCAGTGATGGTCCAATGCAAAACAAATGTTGACATAGAAAAGTGCATGTGAGGATTTTTGAGCCTCATGAGGTTCCCCTGGAATCCATTGATGAGCACAATCATTTTGACCGGCATGACACACCGGAGCATGATGAGCCATAGCCTGGGACTCCACATGACTCCATAGAGGAGTGTACTGTAGATGGAGAGGAAACTATTCTGCATGGAGAAGAACGAATTAAAAGCACCAGATCACTAGATGTCACCTTTCTGGTGGATGATACATGTGTTCCGATCAATATTCTGAAGATTGCAGGTAATTTTTAATTAATTGATTCATTTTTATCATGAAATTGAAATGGACATTTGTTGAGATTATTATAAATTAATGGATAACACGTTTCTGTAGGAAAAAATGTTTTCTATAAAAACTTAAATGATAAAGCATTGGAGTTGTTTGGCCCCACCATTCGCACACGGTGGAATGGCCAAGATAGCAAAAAGAAAGATGTTTTAATATACCACATGGTAAACTTGTTCGACAACACTTTCAAGAAGAAAGTGGTTACAAAGTTAGTCGACGAGAATTTAAAATATACCAGGGCCCAATATAGGGAGAAATTTCAATTAGAACTCAAGCATGAGAGACCTCCCATGGTTCCAGAGAAAGAGTGGAAGGCCCTGATAGAGTATGCAAAGGAGAACTTGTTTAAAAACAAGGAAGACATCCACAAGCTCGTCAAGCAAGGTACAACACATGTCATATTATTAGTGAAATATGATCATTTATGTTTTTCTTTCCTGTTTTTTTTTTTTGTAAGTAAGTATTTTGTATTATATATAAAATTCCTTCTAAGAGACAGGATCAAGAGTACATAAACTGAGTCAATCAGTTGTAATTACTGAACTTCTCCATAAGGAGAAACCAGTTCAGCCAACCGTATATAACAAGTAACAAAAATTTCTAACAGTTCTAGAGAAAACCAGACAATTTAACTACCATGAGAGCCACTAGAGCTAAAGTATGGAACAAGCTTTGTATAATCTGGGACATACTCAGGCAAGGGGCCAGGCCAGGGTTCCTCGATGACAGGTGTCCCGCTGGCAGTCCACTGCATGTCTGTGGCGTCGTTATCCTTGTCCTCATGCACCTGGAGGCTGGTGTCCTTCTGCTCCGCTACCGCTGCCGAAACTGCATCGTCGTCCCCATCTATATTGCTTGTCGGAGTCTCCTTCCTTGCGAGAGAAGTCACGGGCACTGGTTAAAATTGCGGGCTTCCTTCTGTGGTATCTTGTTGATGGCTGCTCGCATGGTCGCTTGCAGTGAGAGGATCGTCACTGGAATCCTCAGGAGCGGCTGGAGGGGGAGTGGTGAGAAGCTGGAGAAGGACTGACAACCTTCCCTCCATTTGCTGGACACGGAACTGGAGGTCATTGACTCCGTCACAGAGCTCAAAAACCAAGTCATGTAGAATGGCGGAGTGTTCACACGGTAGAGTGGGAGAGGGCGTCTTCAGACTGCTACGGGGTCGACCATGGCTCGGCGCCGGGGGAGGAGACGAATACTTGACAGAGGGAGAACGCCATGTCGGGGTCCAGGAGGTGTCAACGATAGCCAAACAATCAAGAGCTGGGGTAGGTGAACCAGAGGGCGAGGGGGAAGTGCGAGGGCGCCGAGGGTGCCAGGGAGAGCCCCTGCGCGGACGCAATCGTTGTCGTGGCATGGTGAAGCTTGGCGCCTGCAGAAAGTCTGCAGAGCCAAGGTGGAAGATGAGGAATGCCCGAAATACCATGAAAACCACAGAACCTGAGTCGAGACCAAACAGCCAGGCGATAATACACAGAGAATTCCGCATAGCTCTATGCATAGAGGTGGTCGAGGGGGGTTGGTTTAATGCCCCTCCCATCGGCTTTGTATGCAATTTAATGTTCGGGGGTGGTGGCTACAATGGGCATGAGCCGAGCACATGGCTCCGTGCTCCGCTGGCCTCCCCCTTCCGCTTCTGCACGCCATGTGTTAGGCACTAACACCCCATCCGGGTGGTCGTCCATTTCCAGTGCTTTGTTGATGCATTGGTGGAGAATGGGATGCGCTTGATCTAGAGAAGTGTTGCAGAGGAGTTCTTGTCCTTCCCAGTTCACTCCTATGTTAGCCAAGTAGTCCGCTACCCGATTTTATTTTCGTTTGACATGAGCTGGTATGATTACCTGGTTAGGATGCAATAGCTCTGCTATGAGTTGTAGCCCATGCGAGAGCCGCCAGCTTGGAGTGATTTTATCAGGGTTAGCACCGTTTAAGAGCTGGCCAAGAAGGTTGACGAGGATCTGGGAGTCACCTTCTACCGGGAGCTGATTGAAATTGTGATCCTTGGCCAGTTGCAGCCCTCGTACGAGTGCCCAAAGTTCCACCACATTGTTCGTGGTATGGCCTAAAGAGCCTGCACTGATTAGAAGAATGCGCCCATGATGATTGCGAAATACTACTCTGTATCCCGCGGCTCCAGGGTTGCCTTTGGAAGCTCCGTCGAAATTGAGTTTGAGGAAGTCTATCGGTGGGGTTGACCAAGAGGAAGGTCTGGGGGTGGGGACAAGGGTGGGGGGGGTGGGAGCGGGGGGAAGGGGAGGGAGGGGGAGCCAATGATTTAGGATTAGGATTTCAGAGGGGGTGCCAGTTAGATCTTGTTCTGTCCAAGGGTGGAGGCGGAGAGTTTCGAGAATGTTGCGGCGGTAGTTAGTCCAACATTGTTGCCAAGGGAGGAAGATATTACTGAAGAGCCTTCGATTTCTCTCCTTCCAAAACTGCCAGAGGATGAAACCGGGTGTCAATTGCCAGATCCGATTCAAGAGGGGGGAGTGAAAAGGGTGGTCCCTCCAATCGAAAATGGTATCTGCAACATTGTCTCGAACATAATCCGAGGTGTGCATTATGAGCGCCATTTGATCCCAGACTTGTGGCGTGTACGGGCAGGAGGTAAGGAGATGATTCATGGTTTCGGCTGCCTCCCCGCAAAGAATGCAAACTGAGGGTCCCAAAAAGCCTCGCTTGGAGAGGTTATCCCAGGTGAGAATACTGGAATGAGCCACCAGCCAAAGGAAAAGACTGATCTTGGGCCAGTGTTTGAGATTCCAAATATTTTTCCAAACCCTGCCTGCAGGTTCCAAGCTTGATCGAATTTTTATGTGATAGGCTTCACTCGTGCTGTAAGTACCACTTGGTCGATGTCCCCATCGAAGTATATCCTCTCCACTAAGTTTGGCTATTTTCCTTTTGAGCATCTCCGTTTGATAGGGACCCAAGTCCACTTGGTCGCTTAAGTGCAAGCTCTGTCTATCCATAAGCCAAAGTCGCCAAGTGTTTCCTTGCGTCTCGCCCCTCCAATAGTCTGCCACTGTCGCCAGGCCCGCTTGCATGGCAGGAACACTGATTTGGCCGGCCCATTCCTCCTGGTCCAAAGTGGGCCATTGCTGCCAGGAATATTTCCATAATAAGGCCGTTTTCCCATCTCTGACTTCCCAGAAGGCATGCTGGGTGATGAGGTGTCTATTTTGCTTGGCAGCTGTCAAGACTAAGGAACCTGGCGTGTCCCCGTTCCATCGTATGAGGTTTTTTTCTGCTACCATCGGCGCATATTTTTTCTACCACAGTCGCGCCCAGAGGTCCCTTGGGTTTTTTAGCCACCTCCACCAGATTTTTGCGCTGAGGATTTTATTCATGATGCTGGGATCCCTTAGTCCGAGTCCTCCTTGCGCTTTGGGCTGGCATATTTTGTCCCAGCTTACCAGCGCGATTTTCTTCCCTGTGTTGAAACCTTGCCATAGGAAATTCCTCTGCAAGATTTTGATGGTTGTCTGCATGGAGGTGGGGGCGGTTAGTACTGAGAAAATATAGGTGGGGAGGGCTTGAAGAGCCGCACGGAGTAGAATGAGCCGGCTAGGTAGATTCAGATTTCTAAGGGTCCAGGAAGAGAGTTTTTTAGAGAAGGAGGAGAGCAAATGTTCCCAAGAGGAGTTTCGAAGGGCATTATCGATCAGAGGCATGCCCAGGTATTTGGACGGAAGGGAGCTTCTTTGAAATCCTAAGAGGTCAGAGATGTGTATTTGGACAGGAGGGGGGGTGTTAAAGAAAAAGATGAGGGATTTGTCCTTGTTGCAGTCAAGACCCGAGGCGTCCGAGAAAGTCTGAAGGATTCGGAGAACGGAGTTTGCTTCTTTAACCGTTGGACAACCCATCAGTAGAGTGTCATCCACGAATTGGCTGTGTGAGATAGGGGGGGAGATGTCATGCAACGATAAACCTTCCAGGCTGCCATTTCCTACTGCTGCATGAATACTCCGACTGAGGCCTTCAACCATGATTAAAAAAAGGAAGGGGGAAAGAGGGTCTCCCTGTCTGATTCCTCGTGAAGGGGTGAAGGGGCGTGAAGGGAAACCATTGACGAGGATGGAAAATAAAGAAGTGGAGGTGAGGTTCAGGATCCAGGTCACCCAGAGTTCCTCAAAACCAAAAGCAAGGAGCAATTCCCTCATGTATTCCCATCTTATTTTGTCAAAAGATTTGGAAAGGTCTAGTTTTAGTAGCATACCTAGCGTTTTGGTTTTTTGAAGAGAATGAATTACCTCATGCGCTAGGATAACGCTGTCAAGAATTTGTCTGCCCTCGATGTAACCTGATTGTTCTGGAGAGATAATGGTAGGCAGTATAGGCTTGAGTCAGCGAGCTATTACCTTTGTCAGAAGTTTATAGATGACATTACAGAGAGAAATGGGTCTGAACTGTTTTGGATGATGATCTTGTCCCTCTTTGGGTATGAGAGTGAGGAAAGTGGCGTTAAGAGCTTGAAGGACCTGTCCAGTGGCTCGGGAGTCCTCTATAATTTCCCATACCTCCCTTCTTATCATTGGCTAGCAGTGGTGGAAGAAATCGCTGGTGAAACCGTCTGGGCCTGGAGCCTTGCTTTTGGGGGTGTCTCGCAGTGCCTGTTCCACCTCCTCTATGGTGATAGGCCGAAGTAGAGCTGCGTTCTGCTCTTGGGTGACGAGGGAGGGCACATGTTGCGTTATTTTGGCAATGGCTTCTGATTTTTTGAGGGATGGCTCGGTGAGCAGGTTCTTATAATAATCAGTCAATGTTGTAGCCATGTCTTCATGGTCGTATAAGAGCTCACCTGTATCAGAGGTTAGATGCGTGATTCTATTTGTATGGCATCGTTGCATGACCGATCGGTGGAAGAACTTGGTGTTATGCTCCCCCTCTTTGAGCCATTGGACGCGTGACTTCTGCCTCCATAATATCTCTTCCTGTGCTTTCCTGGTACCCAATTGTTGAGTAATTGTTGCTTCCTGGGTCTTTAGATCATCCGTTAAGCCTCTCGTCCGGATCTGATGCTGTATATTCTCCATTTTCTCTGCCAGTTGCCGCTGGGAGTCGAAGATATTGCCAAAGGTATCCTTATTCCAGGATTTAATGAGTTGTTTCAGGTTTTTTAACTTTTGCTGAAATCTGAACATCTTGGAGCCCTTTGTAACTTCTGCCTGTTCCCACCAGTCTTGGATTTTGGCCTCGAAATCTGGGTGGTTGAGCCATAATTGTTCAAATCTGAAAGGTTTCCTTCCCGGTGTAGTCAGTATTTCTATCCACAGCTGGATGGGCCAATGGTCCGAGCTGTGAGTGTTCAGTATGCTTGCCTCCATGGCCAAGCCTTCCATCATGAGGGAGTCGGAAATTAGGAAGCGGTCCAGTTTACAAGCGATTTGATGAGAGTCTGTCCTTCTATTGGTCCAGGTGAAGATGCCATTGGTGGGTTCCAGGTCGATTAAATTGAGCTTGTCAATTAGACTATTGAAGTCATTGGTGTCCTGATCCAGACGTCTGGAGCCTCCCTTTTTCTCTTCCAGGGTCCGAATAAGATTATAATCGCCCCCTATGATCCAGTGCTTGTGTTTCAGCAAGCTAGGGAGATAGTCCAAGCTTCTGAGGAAGGTCTATTTTTCCCGGGGGTTGGACGAGCCATAAACATTGGTGATGTGACCCGGCTGGTTAGATCCGATGAGTCTGTATTCGGCGGTGATGGACCATCGAGTAGAAGCGAAGTTTTCTAGCTGCACTGTGGTTGGGTTCCAGAGAATAGCCAGTCCTCCCGCTGTGCCTGCAGTCGCTGTTGACACTGCTTCCCCTTGCTTCCAGGAATAAGGGAGAATCTTAATGAGGTCTTCATTTGAGCATTTTTTCCTGAAGTAATAGTACATCCGGTTTCTCTGCAAAAATTAGATCTCGTAGCAACTTCTGTTTGCTACGTCCATTGAGGCCTCTTATGTTCCAAGAGATTATCTTCATGATGGAGGGGGGGTGGGGAGGGGAGGGAAGTTGTCTGAGATTAAATGCATATGTCCTGAATTTACCAAAAACTGCCCTATTTCCTGTATGAGTGTAGTTGTGGATTTTCTACCTCGTTTCTTGTCGTCTTTTGGTTTTTTCCCTGGAGTTTTCGTTTGGCTGCCCTGTATGCCTAGGCTTTTGCTAGATCTCGCTGAGGAGCCTGCCGAGGAGTTGATAAAGATCTTGTGAACCTTCCTCAATTGATCCAGAGGTATGGTAAAAAGTTTTGGCTATCGGTAGGCATGTTCGAGGTGTTCCAGTTCCACCCCTGCCAGATCTTGCTCCTCGGTGTCCATCTCTGCCTCCCCGTCTTCGAGTGGTAGGGCATCTTTCGGGTTTTCTGCTATATATTGTGGATCCTGGGTGATTGTCTTTCCTTGCGGTTGCTTATCTGCCTCCTGTGTCTTGGAGGAGGAGGTGTTGTTCACCGGTGGCACCTTATGAGTGGTGTTGGTTGCAGGGTCCTCGGGTTGATCCTGTAGGATATCATATTTGTTACGTGTGGAGGGATCTTTACTAACCTGGTTTGGTTTCCGTCGGCCAGCTTGTCATCGTTTTCCTCCCAGTGGAGCGAATCCATCCTTGTATTTTCCATCTTCGGAGTTTCCTTCCTTGGGGGCCTCATTGAGGGGGCATTCTCTGAATAAGTGTCCATGTTCATGGCATTTTCGGCATCTGAAGGGAATATGCTCATAGTCAATAGTTTGTATCCAGTCTTCGTCTTGGTATTCAAGGGTGATGGTACCTGGTAGTGGTTTTGCTATGTTTAGATACACACAGATACGCGCATACGAGGTATATCTCCTCTGCTTTGTGGCCTCAGAGGGTTTTACATAGACTCCAATGGTGTTGCCTATACTAGCTAAGACTTATTCCAACCAAAAATCTTGTGGGAGGGAGTACAGATGGATCCATACTGGTGCATGGGCGAAATCTTCTTTTTCAGGGCTGAATCTCTCGGTCCAAAATCTAAGGAATAGCCCGGCCGAGTTGAAGAAATAGGGTCCCCCATCAAAGATGCGGTTGCGGTCCTCAAGGTTATGCAGAATAATTGTAAAAAATCCCTTTGAGCCTAACTGTAGTTCGTAGTGCCCTTTTGGTTTCCACTAGTATTGTATCCATTTGATTAAATCTCTTTCTGATGGCCACAACCCTAGAAATTTCCCTACCAGAGCATGGTCTCTCATATATTGTTTCTTCTCCTCTATCCTGGGAGAGTTAACTATGTACTTCAAAGCATACGGTGCTTGAGGAATGCACTTACCAGGAAGCCAAGGCGGTGATGTTGTATCAGGAGCTGTTGGGTGTTCCGGGTCAATGTCCATGTCACGATCTTTGAAGGTGCCTTCCGTTATGAGGGTTGCGCGCAGGTCCGGCGGCGGTTCAAAGGACGGTCGCTTAAAGTTTTCTCCGCCACTGCCATTTTCTATGGCTTCACTGTAGGAGGTGCCGAATCGGCCTCCTCCCTACATAATCATGGCCCTCACGGGCCGGTGAGTGTGATCACTCAGTTTTCGGCTTCAAACCCTAAAGCGGTGGCTAGGTCTTGCAGAGCCCTTCTGTTTTTCTTTCCTGTTTTAAGTAACAATTTCGATATTTATTTTTTTTCAAAAATTCCCTATGTAGGCTACCAAACACCTCCAAAGAAACCAAGGCTAGAGTAGAAAAGAAAGGGAAACATAAACTAGGGCAGGGTGGCTAAGGAAAAATAAAAGCCCGAATCATAATATTTAAATGATTAACTGTGGTTAATATTTATTTAACAGTAATGAACAAATATATGTTTTTGTTATTGGTATTTTTAATGGTGTTATGCATTGCAGTTAAATATGTTCGACACTGCTACCACCGAGGAGGAACTAAAGCTTGGTTACAAGCATGGTTTTAAAAGTGTGATTGAATATACAAAAATCTTGGGCAAGACTCCAATCTCCCCAGCCACGCAAGTAAATAAAATGAATAAGGAAACTGTAGTAGCATGCTTGTAAAGTCTATTCATATTTTATTATATCATCCTTAACTAAGTATTTATGTTTGTTTTCAAGCAACAATGCTACCACAACAGTGAATCTAGTGGTATTCAGTAGACATCACGCCATACAAGGGTGCACATGTCCAATGATAGTGGGGAGCAGAGTACCCATTTTGGTATGTATGCTTTAGAATTAGAAATATTTACAGTGATTGTAGATATTTATTTCCTGACTTATACTTATAAAATATTCTCAAAATTGAAGAGCATGTAGCTCAAGAAGGTGAACTGTGAGAAGAACCAAGTGGAAAAGAAATCAACGCACCAACTATCACAGCTACACAAACAGGTAAAGAGAAATAGTGTAATGCTAATCAAAATAATGAATTAGTTATTTCAATTATATTTCAGCATATCGATATGATCATTTTCGTTGTTGCAGTTCATGACCCTGCACATATACCTCCACACCCTTCTCAGTGACGTACCCGAAGTATTGTACATGAGCGTATGGAAACACAAACAATATAAGGACAGGGCACACAAAATACAATGTCCTTGGATGATTATGATACCCCAATTGTCAATTTTATGAATGTAAAAAAACATAAATCAAAGAAAAATTAGATGTATAAATTCATGACTTGTATTTGGATGTTTATCGATGTTTATATGTTCATATGCTTCAATTTTTATATGTTCCTGTATGTTTTTATTACTATCCTAGTTATGCATGAATGTTTATATCTTTTCTATATAAGCAAAATCATTTGTTGGGTATGGGGAAATGAGAGCAATGTGAGGGGGGGGAGGGGCCATATGAGCTTCCACCTTCACGTGGTTGGCCTTGTTTAGTAGAGAATAACCTATTCTCAAAGCAAAGATAAGCTCATTAAGGTATGAGACCACTTATGTTTTTTCTAGAGTATTTTACATAACTAAATGCATCTTTATTTTCTTATATATTATTTACTCATATAAAGAATTTGTCTTTTATGATTCATGTAGGTCTTGGTGATGGAAATGAATCTCGTGGACAACTCTTATCAAGTAGTATGGTCTAATGGATCTGGCTAAAGGACAATGATAAGGTAAGGGTTTTGACATTTTTTTTAAAGTAGGCTTTATACTAGTAAAAGTTCACATTCCTCATGAAAGTATAGAATTGCATTTTGGTAGACAAGCATCAATTTTTTTAACAAAGTATGAATCATTTATTGCGGGAAAAACCTTTTTTTGTATTCTTACATTGACCAATACAACTATAACATATTTTTAGTACAAAATCTTAACACCCGCCACACCGCC
>ML781254.1:14245-27365 GCA_009831015.1 Picea engelmannii | reverse complement strand
GTTTTTTGAATACCCCAAAACAACCCACAGAAAAAGTGTAACAACCCTGAAACAACAGAAATATACCAGCAGAAAATGATGTGGCAGCCCTAGCATAAATGTGATTAATAGCCCAACAAAATGAACATTCTTTCACCGACAACTCTTCGTCCTTTCTGCCTAAAAATGACATTGAAGTCTCTCTCCACTTGTACTTCTGATTTGCAAATGAGATGAAGTCTCTTTATATAGAAATCTTTGTGTTAGCAAATGAGATGATTTGCAAATGTGAATTAGCAATGGTTTTCCCATTATTTCTGTGTTCAAGAGTTGAGCATTCATATTGAAATTTTGTTTGGATGTTTTGTCTCTCTGATTCCATTTTTTTTCCAAACTCTGGATTTCTAAGATGAGCTTATCCTTCTCCTGAGTTTTTAGATTGTAGCTTTTGAATCGAATCCTTTCCTTCCTTGATATGTTCATTTTTATTTTTCTTTAGCATGCACAACTGTTCTTCAAGTTCACTAACTGGTGCCACATATGATGATGAATCCTCATTGAGCTTGTGGTTCTCTTCTTGAATATGTTGCATTTATTTTTATATTTTTAATAATCGTTCCTCAACAAACCTGAATTTCTCATAACCTCTCTCATAGTATCCTTTCCATATTTCCCACAACTTTCTCAACTCTAAATATATTTCTCATATCAAAGTGTCCAATTGTTATTTTATTGGCATATAATTGGGGTTGTTATGTAACCAACTGGCAATAATCGCTACCAAAGAAGTACAAGAACTCTCCTTTGCAACACATTCACTTTGTTGGTCAATTGAAGCAAAATTTACGTTATCTGTCATATTCATTTGTCCATCCTTGCTAACTAGTTCTTTATGTTCCTAACTACCAATGGTAAAGTTTTCATCTCCAAAGTCTAAACACCCAGACATGTTCATAACTATTTTGGAATCACTCTCATTGTCCATCACTGGGGAAGGCTATGTAGGAAAGATTGATTGTTAGTTATCAAAAACAATATCATCTCCACCCTCTTCTCTATATGCCTTATTCAAACAATGGCTCTCCCCTCTCTCATTCCACTCTGAAACTTACCTTTGCTGCATCATCCCATCTACCAACTGCAGCATAAATACTTGACTGTTGAACATATCTTGTGACATCTTGTGGTTCAAATGAAAGAATGCATTTTGCAATTTATTCTCCTAGCTCCATATCATTATGCACTCTATAGGTACCAAGAAAACTACTCCACACATTAGCATCTACTTTTATTGGCATTTTTCTGATAAATTCTTGTGCCTCATCTATATGACTAGCATGGACAAGAACGTCAACCAAACTTGTGTCATCAAAACCGTTTCACTTACTATATTCCTTTGAGCATCTGGTACCAAGGTGAAAATGTGCAATATCCCTAATGCAAATAAGGCTAACCCATGCAAGTATTATTCACCAAGAGGTGCTTGACTCTGTCCTACAGTTAAATAACTTATTTGTTGTAGGTCAACAAGATCTGACAAAAACTGGACCAAGTTTTCTATTGCATAGCAATTGCATAATCCATTGCCTCTATTGTCTCATTTCTGGTATCAATAAATTTATAGGCAACTCTTTCCCATTGATTTTTGTTAGGATGCAACATTTATACAAGTAAAAGAAGGTGAACTCAAAATATTGGAGTAGATAAACACATGTATGATAAGTAATTACTTCTCTAACACTGTCAAAACTTCAGCAGCTTCTCAATTATTTTGAGGAGAAGTAATGTTAGATGTTTTAGATGTTCCATTCTTGGAGCTTTTATCATTTCTGGAGGTTAATCAATATTATCACTTTTGGCACTCATTTATGTACTAAACCCTGCACATTTCTGCACTGATGTGTGCATTAAAGAGTTGTTTCCACCAACAGTTTGTCACGGGATTTTGTTGATCATGACATTGTAATTTCCTTCCAGTTATAAACATAATATCCTTTACTTAAATATTTATCACTTTTACATAGCAACAACATTGTATGGCTCTTAGATCTATTTTCATCTTCTACATTTCTATCTGTTGGGTTCAATAATTGGCTTGTCAAAAATCTTAGTCATCACCATAGGTTGACAATAGTATCTAAGTTATCATCTTCAGAGGTAGGAAAGTTGTAGCCATTGGGTGCACAACCATTAAGTTTCTATAGGTCATCACCTACTGGATCAAGAGAATGCTCTTCTTTCAAGTACAATGAACCCAATATCTTCATGTTCTTGTCCTACAACTTAAATCATTCCTAGTTTTGAAGTAATCCACAAACATAATATATTCATTACCTAATATTGAGAAGACATTAGAACTGATACCCACGATGGTGTGCATATTAAATGTTATAACAGTAAAAATTATGTAAAGTTGCCCACATGATCCAACATTTTAGTTGCCAAAACAAAAGCAAGGACTAGCATTGCAGGGGCAACAATCCATGGAGTTCTGGTTTCTCTTCTCTCACTTGTTTTTGTACCTTGCCTCTCTTTCATGTATTTGTCTCATTCAGACATCAACACCGGTTTTCTGCCAAGGAGCAACATTTTCCTGTACTTTTCCTAAATTGAACACAGAAACAGTTTGCAGACTTGTGAAGAGATTATTGTGATTTGATCATTGGTATGAGTCTTTTTCTTCAATTGTGTAATGTTTCTCTACTGTATATGATAGATTTTATGATATCCATGCTGTAATTGTCTTCATTCTAAACTTAAGAAGTAATTTACAGAACTCAATCTTATGCTCTGTATTGTTTTAAGTTGACCATTTTTGTTTACACTTTCAACTTGTAAATTGAACTCATATGCAATTTATGCTTAGTTTACATTTTCCTTTGCTTTCCATCACCACTATACTACAACCAAATCATCAACATACCAATGTTTACTTCTATCTTTCCTTTGCCACAGTTGCATCCTTGTTTCTGGTTCATTAGGGTTTCATAAAAACAATGACCTATTTGAAAATATGACTCCATCTCTTTTCTCATCTCCAACAAATCAAATTATCCATTAGTGAGCTTAATACCTAGCCTAACATATTCTTCATTCAGTCATTTAGTTGGATGATCTAAATAAGAGAGCCCTCTTTGGGTTGGTAGGGCTAGCTACTTAATCGTAAAGATTGGTCTGTGGTTACCTCTTTGGTTTATTTTCTTAGCCTTGGGAAACTAAGGACTGCTAACAAATTCCATTATGAATATGATTTTTCAATCCAAGTGTTTGATGAAATCCTCCAAAGAAGCATAGTGTTGTGAAAGTTGTTAGATAAGCCCAAAATTGGCATGTCAGGGATGCCCTGAAACTCCTTGTCAAATGAAAAGAAAAGGGATGGATCCTAGTTTGGTCATTGTTATTGTCAAACTTATACAACATATAAACATAATTCCCAACAAAAATTCAATGACTTTCTTAAATAACCCTCTTCATTGCATCTTGCTTCAAAATAAAAGTATCATTCCATAATGTTTACTAATGCATGCTCAACATCTTCTGAAGCTTAATCTACCTGCATCCAACTGAGGGGTATTTCTGTCTATACCTAGCTTATACTGCAAATCATTGTTGTTGTTTACATTACATAATCCTTTGCATTTAAATAAGATGGAAACTTATTACAGAGACCTTTATGCAAGCTTTACAACATTTTCTAGTGTCTCTGGGTCTTACAGGACTTCCTCAACTTTCTTTTGAAAACCACAAATAGTCTTCACAGTCCTTCAAAGTGAAGTGTGGCATAGTTTCCTAAAGATTCAGACATAGTCACAACACCAACAGTTACAAAGCCATTATGAATCTAGTAAGGCACAATATTGTCATTGCAAGCAGTAGAGATTTGAGCTATCTCATTTTCATGATGGTAAATATAAGATCCACCCCTCCACCATGAACATAAAAAAAAGTAACCCAAATGTGAAAAACTCATTGTATTGTATTCAATATGCCATCCTGGCTCATCAACTAATGTTATTTTCCTTTCTGAATCTTCCTTTCTGAATCTGACACGCTAGTAAGATTGTTAGTGTGGAGGTAGCATTAAATTTTTAATGAACCAATTGCTACAACACTAGCATATGGCTTGGATTGGACCGTTTAAAAGAAAATTGGGAAATCTACACATTCCTCCTTACCCAAGAGAAAAAATGGCATGGCCCATAGAATTACCAGATAGCCCAACAATAGTTTCTTGGTTTTCAAAGTGCCCAACATCACCCAAATTGAATTTATAAGCTAAGATATTGACAAAGATATGAAAAAGAATGTAAAGGAAGCAGGAGGGATTGAGGTGGGAAGGTATTTTTATCCAACTATGTTTGATGTTGTATTTAAAACCTTTAGTCCTGACCAACCTCTTCGTCCTTTAGGAAGGCCCACGCAAGAAGATGCTCAAGAATTTTTTAGTTTTGTTATGGATCAGTTGCATAATGAACTACTTAAATTGGACGGTAGTGACGTAAATGGCTGCGGTGGAAACAAAATTTCATTGGTTACAGTTAGTGGAAATGATGATTGGGAGATTGTTGTCCCTAAGAATCGAACTAAAATAATTAGAACACAAACTTTTATGGAGTCAGAACTAAGTGCCATCTTTGGGGGGTAATTGAGGAGTGTTGCCAAATCAAGAGGTAAATATATGTCCTTTACATATTATATATTTGTTTGAAGTGAGAAGTGAATCTTTGATTTGTATCCTTTTGTAGAAAATAGATTCTAAATTTCTACCTTTCATAGTTGCACTAATTTATAATCACATCGTCATCTAGATTATGGAGGGAATCTGGTGGAGACATTATTTTTCAGAAATGTAATGTGTATAATAGTGAATGAAATGACTAAAGACAATTTCATAAATAAAAGACAATAATGTTGTAGTGGACATAAATTTTATTCTCTATTGGTTGTGTACAATGGTGGTAGCAATCTCTAAGAAGAGAGGCATCCTGCTCTCATTAGCCAAAAGCCTCATGCAAGAGGGTGATACCCTTATTCATTAACATACACAACATGAAATGAAAGGAAAATAATATGGAAAGACCAAGGACAAAGAAGGTGGAAGGCCAAGAGTTGAGTGCCCCAAGTTTTAGTTGCAACAATTGATTTGCTAGGATTGTTAACTTTTCACTCCAAACTTTGATTGGGATGCAAGATAGATTATTTGGAAGCTTTGGTTGAGATATATAATGTGGAAAGTGATATGGACCCTAAAAACAATAGCTGGGAAAGGATCAAACCATGTTATTTTCAGATTTGACATGAAACTTCTAAATTCATGGGCTATTATAAAAAGGCCTTAACTACCACCTAGATCACCATTTTACTTGGCATCACTGCTAATAAAACATAAATGGGATGAGATGGGACTTTCTTCACAGTTCATGAGGATGTTGGAAGTGACATTTCCCTATACTCAGGATGATTTTGAGAAAACAATCACAGATGATCTGAGACAACAAGCAACTACTAATGCAACCATGCAACTCTGATAGTGTACCTTCCTATATTTGTATCTACACGAGGCACTATATACTAAATAATGTCTCTACATGCTTACAAAACAGATGTTTGACCAATGTCAATGAGAATTCAATACATTTTAAGGAAAGGTATCCTATTGAAGATTTGGTGGCTTAGGCTTGTTATTATTGTGTATGGGATGAAAAAAATATGTTTTGGATTAGACCTATTACCTTTGTGTATGGTATATTAAGTGGTATTTGATTAATAAAATTGAGGATGAAAGCACTAAGTTTGCACTTTGTCGAAAGAAACATTTTCTTTCTTTACTGCATGCTACATTTGGAAGTTGGCAAATGTCAATGCTTTCAATTCAATGTTTTTGATCCAAAGTGTCTTAGAAACCATTTAGCACACATAATGAAGACCAACTTTTGCACCCTTTTGAAAAAATCTATTCCCTATTCATTGGTTTATGATATTTGTAATATCTTGAAATTTATGCACTTAAATATACTGAAACAAGTTTTCAGGAGTATAAATTAGTAATATTGATAGTTCCCAAGCCAGGAAGAAAGAGGGAAGGGAGAAAGGAAGAAAAGAATTACGTTAATCCACTAAAATGGAAAAAAAAACATGTTGTATGGAATTTACTGATAGTATAAAATGGAAAAGATGCTTACATTTGGTTGTTGCATGACTATCTTTTTATTTACATACACGTTGGAAATTGCATTTTTATATTTCATAAGTGGTTTATTACACTTTGGCATATCTCTAGACTCATACCAGCAGAAGCAGATGCAAAAGTGGATCCCGTGAATTTTTACACACAAGCTGCAAATTTCCGGGACCCGGGTTATGCCAGAACACCTTCTATTATATTATCCATCATATGGCATATGAATTCTATGATATATTAACTAGGCCAGCATATGGGACAAGGAAGAACACTTCTTTACAAAAAATTCACCAAGACTTTAAAGGTTTTAATAATTAAGTGAAAGATTCTCCAAGATTTTACAAGATTTTATAATTCAGTGAAGTATTCGCCAATTTTTTACAAGATTGTATAATTCAGTGAAAGATTCGCCAATATTTTACAATATTATATAATCAACTAAAAGATTTTCCAAAAAAATATATATACATATTATATTATTGATAAAATAACCTTCAATTTTTCCTATGTATCATGGGGATTCACCCAATTATTATACATATAAATTTAGGGGGGGTTCTTAAAATCACCATTGTTGTTGAGGTGTCCTAGAAACAGAGAATTGCCTTTTTATTCCATGAATGTTGTAGTAGTTCATAAATTCCTTTGAAGTGTACTCTCCTCCATTATCAGATCTCAAGCATTTGATTTTTGAATCCATTTTATTTTCAACCATTTCCTTGTAGATATTGAAGTTTTCAAAAGATTCTAACTTATTCATGAGAAAGAAAACCGTGGTCATTCTTGTATAATCATCAACTAATAACATAAAGTATTTCTCACATTTTAATCCATTTTTGTAGTTGGTCCAACTAGATCAATATGCACAATTTCAAATGGTCTTGTCGTTGAATATTCCTTTGATTTGAACTTGGTCTTTGTTTTCTTTCCTTGTTGACAACGCTTGCATAAAGTGTTGGTTTGTTTCATGATCTGGGGAATTTCTCTGACTGCTTCTCTTTTGCTAACTTTGACAAGGTTATCAAAATGTATGTGACCCATTCTTCTGTGCCATAGCCAACTTTCATCTTCCTTTCCTAGACAACACTTTTCATTTCCAATTTCACTTAACGCATATATGTTGCTTGAAGTTCTCGCAGTTGTAGCAATCAATTTTTCTGAACCTTCTTTTCTTATATCACACTTTTGTGAATCGAAAGTAGCTTTATGACCTTGGTCACACATTTTACTCACACTTAGAATATTATGTTTCATATATTCTACTAGTAGAACATTTTCTACCTTTGTATTCTTGTTCCCAATTCTGACTGTGCCTTTTCCAATGATTTTGGTTGAATCATCATTTTCGAAGGAGACTGGTCCATCTCTTTCCTTTAGTAATGTAAGAAACTTGTTTCTATCTCTTGTCATGTGTTTTGAACACCCATTGTCAACATACCAACCATGTTTATTCAACTTATCTTGTAGAGTGAGTGTGCATTCTTCATTGCTATACTGATCCTGCTTTCTTATCCATATCCTTTTCTTAGGTTCTTGTCTGTGACTGTTGTTATTTTGTTGCGGTTCTCTACGAGGGACTGTCATTCTACATTCTTTGGCCATGTGTCCAAAATTGTTACATTTGTAACATTCCACTTCAGTGCTCAAATATTCAAACCTGTTGTAACTTCTTCTCTGTATTTCACTGGGCCTTCTTGGATAACTCCTTTGTGTATGACTTTCAAAGTTATTTTTGTTCATGTTGTTATCTCTGCAATTCACAGCTTTATGTCCAAAATTATTAAATGCATAACATAAACCAAAAAAGATAGTTTGATACATGGGAGTTGAAGATATTCTGAAAGGAGGTACTCATATAAATTCTTCTTCTTCCTGAGGCCTATCTGTCGGTTGTTGATTCTAAAATTTGAATCTTCTCGGTGGAGGAGTTTCCCTATAATCTTCCTTGTAGATCTTCCTATCCCCCTTGATTGTTTCTGCATATCTTTTTGGATATGTTTCTTTCTATGTTGTTTTGGAGCTTGATCCCTTTTCTGTCTGATTGTATCCAAGTCCGAACTTGTCATGATGAGATTTTTTACTGTTGATAATGTCATACAAAACTTTTGAGTTGTTCTGCATATTTTTCTTTTGAATATCCTTTCTTAATGTGGCAATCTTTGCTTCCAAATTTCCAATGATCTTGTCTTTTTCTTCTAGTTGTTCTTTGAGTGCTTCTTCAATTATTTTATCTTCTTCTATTTGAACCTTCAAATTTCTGATCATTTGTTCTAGTTCTTGAGTGTCTTCTTTCTTGTCTAGTTCTTCTTGTAGTTTCTTGTTTTTCTTCTTTTCTCTTCTGATAACTTCTATGGCACACATTAATTCCTCTCAGTAGTCAACTTCTGCCTCCTCAATTTCTTCTTTGACTTCTTCATATTCTTTTTTGGTTTCTTCATATTCTTCTTCAGAGTCTTGTTTATTAGAGTCTTCTACTACCATGAATATAACTCTTTATGTCTCACTGTCACTGACTTCATCTTCGTTTGATGATGAGATGTCTTCTTTGGTGCATAAGATTTTCTTGAAAACTTTCTTTGTGGTTCTTTTGCCTTTATATGTTTGTTTTCCTTTTGAGTAACCTTCATCATTTCTATTTTTCTTATAATGACATTTTTTAGCAAAATGACCAATACCATCACAATTAAAACAAATTAAAGGAAGATTACCTCTATACCTACAGTCGGTTCCCTTGTTTAGTCTTTTGACAAAGTTGGTCACTTCTTCATCATCTTCCGAGACATCATTGTTGTTGCTATGTTCTTCTTTTTTCCTTCCCTTTTGCTTTGACTTTTTGGATTCTTTGAAGGTTTCTTATTTTATATCTGGATTTTCCTGTTCATTTATCATTTCATATGATGTGAAGATTCCATGTAATTCATCCATGCTTATTGAGTTTATATCTAATCTTGATTCTAGTGTTGATATCTTAGGGTCAAATCTCATAGGAAGAGATGTTGGTATTTTTTGAACAATTATAGATTCTTTGATTTCTTCTCCCAATCCTATGATTGCATTTATTGTTTCATCAACTCGTAAAAAGTAAGATGCAATATTCTCATCTTCCTTCATCTTAAGTTGTTTGAACTGACCTCTGTAAGTTTAAATCTTTGTTTCTTTGACTTTTGAATCTCCTTCATAAATATTTTGAAGTTTGTCCCAAATCTCTTAGGGGATTTACAATGTGAAACTTTGGTGAATATTGTTTCACTAAGACCATTCAGAAGTGCATTTTTGGCTTTGGAATTATTTTGACCGAGTTTTACTGCTTTGTCATTTGTTGGCGGAATTTTCGGTGTTGTGTATCCATCTACAATTGATTGCCAAATTTCAAATCATTGTGCATGTATATATGTTTTCATCCTTATGCTCCAAAATGCATACTTCTGTCCATTGAACTATGGTATTCCATTTTTATATAAGTTGTTGCTCTCCATGATCTACCTTTCAGTGGTTAAACTGATTTCTGAAGGAACGTCCTCTGATACCAATTTTTGGATTACTAAGAGGGGGGTTGAATCAGTAATAGAGAAATTTAATCCTTTTTAACCATATAATCCAAGTTTTACATCAATGTAGCATTATCATCCAATAATTACATAGTAAATAAGCAATTAACAAATGAAAAATCATACGCATACACAGTACACCAGTATTTTAAGTGGAAACCCAAAGTAGGAGAAAACCATGGAATGTTTTTTCTTATATGTCTTGAAGAATTACATTCATTGGAAGCACCAAATTCCTTTGTTTTTCAGCTGCAACTGGAAGGAGGCTCCAACCCCCTTGTTTCTCAGGCTACAACCTGAAGGAAGATCCAACTCCCCTATTCTCTGGCTACAACCAGAAGGAGGCTACAACCCCCTATGTTCTCTACCTACAACGAGAAGGTGGCTACAACAACTTGTCCTTGCCCTGTCCAACTACCCTGAAGTAGAAGTAGAATGATGAAACCACTATCACAATATCACTGTGAGATATACCATTGTAAACCTGTACCAATAAACCTGACCTATGCATCATCCATGCATCAACCTGTACCTCAACCTGTAATCAACCTATACCATAAACAAGTGCATCAACCATGCACCAACCTGTACTAAAGAACTTGTAATCAATATGTACCATAAAAAAGTGCATCCAACCATGTACCAAGTATGTACTAATCATGTGTAAACTACTCATCAACTATGATTCATCAATACGTACCAAAATCATCAACTATACACCTCATGTATGTGCCAACTCATCAACTACTTGTCTCAACCATGTACCCAACATGTACCTCAACCAAAATCCCTCATCAATATCATCATCCAAATATGATTTGTAACTATATAATAGACCTGGTGTATATGATCACATACCTGCAAACATTCCTTAACTTTAACAACAAGATACTAGCATTTTCATCAAACTTTTCTTTAGTCTCACATGACTAGTTTTGGATTAGTCAATAAACCTAACTTGAAATAACCATAACTATGTACCTGTAATGAATAAATATATGAAAATGATATACAATGTTCTTTAGTGTGTTTTATGCAATTCCTCCAGGTGTCACTACTTGGAACCTCTCAGAAATGTAGTTATGAAAAAATGACATACCTTGCTGAATTTTGGCTTATTCTAGAGAGAGACCTTGTAGAGCATGTTCCACAAAGAATATTTGTTGAATGGACTTGAAAATGTTACATATAATACTACAGACTGTACACTAACCAAAAAATTTGGTATTACTGAATTTGGATCTGTTATGAAGAAGTTATGACCTTTTTACCCGAAACACCTGTTTTAGACTAGTTTCGGGACTACCCACAAACCCAATTTTCCACTGAGTGTAATTCAAAAAATACAACGACCCACAAGATTCATTTTTTACCACAGATACTTGGATATGTTTCCTCAATGTCCTATCAATATGAAGGTCTGAATCATTCTAGAAAAACAATTATTGCGAAAATGGTGAGATGACCTGTAAATAACATACCTTAGAAAGCATCATCAAAAACACTTACCCTCCCTTGAATTTCGGTCTTCTTTTCTTCTCCTTCCCTCTGAAATTCAACTAAGTTATCCTTTGGTTACCTCAGTCACCTATAGATATTCAATATGCTCAAGTGTGATATGAAATGAGAGAGCCTTGCCTCTTATTTATACTCTCCAAATATCTTCCTTAGAAGCATCTTCTAGGTCACTTAACCCATTTCTAGGTCACTTAACCTATTTCTAGGTCACTTAACCCATTTATAGGTCAGTTAACTTATTTTCCTCATTTTTAGGGTTAACCACTTTCCATAATTAGAAAGTTATCTATTACTTTATCATTTAAATATTCCTCCTTAACTTTGTCACCTCACTTTATCATTTAAATAATCTTCTTTGACTTTGTCACTTCACTTTATTATTTAAATAATCCTTCTTGACTTTGTCACTTTACTTTATCATTTAAATAATAATTTCTTCTTTGCAATCTCTTTGACTTCTTTGACCTTTTGGGGCTTCAAGCCAACATATGAGGGTCCTCCAACTTCGTAAGGCCATAACTCTCAAACCGTGAGGAGTTATGTGACGTTCCAAATACCACCAAAAATGCATGACATGTACTATCCATATAGAATAGTATTAGCTTCAAATATGTTAAAAATCATACCATTATACATGAAACAACCTTGGTTCCATTACCCAAACCTTTGTGCTACCGGAATTCGCTTCCGAACTTTCTTCAAAGATTGACATCAATGAAAACCAACCTTAATTAAGAAACACCATCCTTGAAATAGGGTTTATTGACCCACCATTGTCTATTTTCCCTCTCCCTAGGAATACTATGTTGGATGAAGACTTGGTAGACCCTTCCCTGAATCTTTTTATACTTGGAAGATATTCATGAGGAAGGGTAGAATAACACCTCCACTAGATATCCCACAACATGAGTACAATCCTTGAGGAAGGTTCAGTCCACCCTTATGTGTAGTCCTATCCTATGAGGCTAGTATTCTAGGGGAAGGGTCAATTGACCCTTCATGGTGCACCTTGTCAGTGGAAATACTATGTTGTAGAAAGGGATAGAGGAGAGAAAAAATTGATTATCAAATTTCAAATCATGGGCATATTTTGTCTTAGCAGTGGCCATAGGAGGAATGAAACAAATAAATGATGAGGAATGGGTGGATTTGGCATTTATTTGATGGAAGAAGAAACACATACATGTTAATTTATAGTAAAAAATTTAATGCACTACAAAACATGTGCATGCCTCTTTTATATTAGAAATTTTTAAATACTAGTTCTCATGGATATATGGTGAAGCATGGGGTTAGTTAATGACGCAACCTGCCCCTCACCGAGCCAGCTGCTTCCACCAGGACCTTCAATTTCTCACGGGCCCGAAGAGTCAACACTCTTCAACTCCCACGGGAGTCCACTACCCGCAGTAGGCTCCTCCAATTATCTTCCCCCTCCTTCGGAAATCGGGATATCGCGGCTCGGGAGTTCGCGGTTCACGCGAACACAATTCACATACACGACCAAATCCCGAACCCCGGTGGTCAACGGTCAACGTCCCCTTCTTCTCGAGGAATTTCCTTTCGGAAAATCGATGATTATGTTGCTATGTGTTCATGCAACACAAAACCCCAAACCCTGAATCTCCGATGCCACCTGTCAGCATCCCATGGTGAGGCCTAAAGCCTTGACACCTGTCTCCCACACGTGCTATCGGGAAATCGCACTTCGGGATTTCAAGGGACCTAAACTCTTACCTCGCCATTTCCCGAACACCAAAACCCCGATGCCACGTGTCTGCTTCCCGTGGAGAGACCTACACCTCGACACCTGTCTCCCTCCTGTTCTATCGGGATTTCGCGGTTCGGGAGTTCACGCCTCCTGAATCACAAGGCCACTGACCCTGCCAAACCC
>ML781254.1:0-14145 GCA_009831015.1 Picea engelmannii | reverse complement strand
ATGTTGATAATTATATTTCCACATTTTAGGTACTAAATTATTCATGTTGTGTGGATTTATAGTTTACCATTCTAATGATTGAAATACATCAAAATAGTTAATCTTCCAAATTTGTATCATCAATTTGGTAATAGAGACAGGAAAATATGATTGTAATTGTAATATGAAAATGAAAATGAAATCAATATTGCAAGAAATTCCTCTCATGGCTCATGAATTTGTGACTTTCTATATCTATTTGAGGTTTCATTGACTTTTTTTTAAACAACGACTTCATTTGGGCACTAGATTGTAAACACTAGTGCACTAAAATGAAAGGGTTTCGCTAAGAATAAAGATAAATTTACTTATAATACTCATGATTCACATTCACATTCACCATTATTAATGAAAAATAAATAGTAAAATATAATAAGTGTCTGAATTTTCAAAATAAACTCGTTTCCTTCATTTTTAACTACATATATTATAAAATATAAAATGTAATGTAATAATACAAGTTAATAAGGTTGATTTAAATCCCTCTACGACACCCATGGATTGCACACACTCCTTGGGTAGACTTGGAGCTGAGTCAGGAAAGATAACATAAGGGGAATACAATCAGTTGGATAGAACGAACTCATATAGGCATGGGTAGGAGTACCTTGGGCACGATGATGACTTGTGACACCAATGGGGAACGTCCCTCACTTTCCTTTCTCTGGATGGTGGGGACTTGGGTTGCATTTGGGAAAGGATGGGACGACTTGGGCATGAAACGAAGGAGTGGACCTACCTTCCCTTGGCATCATGGTTACATTGGAGAGGTTGGATAACCCCATTGGCACACCCACGAATAGTCTCATCTGTTGGTTCGAGGAAAGGCACAAGGAAAGAGTGCACCAAGGAGGTTGGGGAACGTTGGCATGAGGAGTGCACCTAAGGATGGGGCATGTTGATATGAAAGGAAACGAAGGTTCAATGAGAAAAAAGGTTCATGGGAATGTTGTTCCAAGAAGGGGCTCATCTGTTTGTTTGGGAGTGTTGGCTCACGAAGGGGAACAACACCCCAAAGGATGCGACATTTCATGAAGGTGATGGTTGGGGTCCATATAAGAACATAAGTGTAGACAACCAATAATAATAGAAGAAAGAGAGAAAGGATTCAAGCGAGAAAGGAAGAGTTCTGAGTTAAGGCAGAACATAAGGTAGAGTTGTGAAGACATGGAAGACAAATAGACAAGAGTGGGATGCACAAGGGGATTTTGGGGAAGTCTTGTCACAGGTCTAGGTGATGCATTCCATTAGGTAGATAAAAATTCCATGTTATATTGGAAAAGTATTGCAATAGAGAAGAGACAATGAGTTTGTGGTGGACACACTATAGGGGTTGGAGAGTTGTTGCGACAAAGATCCTTGGTGAGGAGAATCTGAGTATGAATGTCTTGGTGAGGTGAGTCAATTCGTGCGACTCTTCCCAAGATGTAAATTGAGCCAGTAGTGCTCATGTTGTAATTGTTTTGCAATAATAAAACTTAGTTAGGTGTTAGGGATGTATTATTTTTCCCGCACTATATATGCGTGTCTCTTGTTTGTTTCACATGTTCATGGATGTATGCTTAAATGATTAAGAGTTAAGCTGGTAACAATTTGTCTAAGTATACAAGTGAATTGCACATAGTAGGAGTGTGACTTACATGTATCCTATAATGGAGTATGGGTATTCTATAGGTGGAGAGGCATAGTTCGGGTGAAGTATCCTTGGTGTTTCCAAGTAATCAAGTGAGAATCGTCATGGTGCCACAAGCCCTTAGGAGGTATATGATCACATGGTTCAGGAAAGCATCCTATGTGGTCATGATAGGTGGTATTAGAGCTAACTTAAAAGGAAGTTTAGTGAGATATTCACCACTATATCAGTGATAAGTGGTATCAGAGAATATTTGGATCTTCACCACTACTGTAGTCAAAACAATAGTGTTGAGGTGGATTGAAAATGATTTTAAAGTTTTTAATGGAGAAATTTCAATGGGAACATCCACAACCCATCGAAAAATTGGTGAATAGTTTAGTGTAGAGAACTAGTTCACCACAGAGATGATTGGAGTCAAACCTAGGATAGAGGTTCTAGTTGGTAGTGCGGTGGAAAATTGTTATGGGTGCACACCTTGTACAGACCAATAGCGGATTTTTTGGTGAAATGAATCACTTGGGTAGGATGTGTGGTTGCAAAACTTGTCACTGAACTCTTCACAAAGTTCATCGCAAGACCTTTTGTAGATTTGATCACAAAGACGGTTTGGGTGCAAACATTGGAGTATGGTTTGATGAGGTGGATTGTTTCATAATAGGTAGTTTGAGCATATATTTGTGGAAATCATGTGTGCATACAAAAACCATAGAAAATTTATTGAAGGTGAACCGAGCACTTGGGAGTGTAGATGATCAAAACACTCATTGTAGACTTGGAACAATGCGTGGAGAGGTACAACACTCTTTGGAGGCCTAGTTACTTGGAATGTTTCATGAAGGGCTAGAGAAATGAGTAGACTTTGTAGTACAAGTGGAATGAGGTGAAGATTGGATAGAATAGGAAGAACTCACCAATATAAGATTGAAATATATGTAACAAGTGAAAAGACTTGGAATACCATGAGATACAATGTATATCAATGATTTGCAAAGATCTAAGAATATTTTTGGAGAATGGATGAATTTGACATGCAAATGGAGTCCAGGATCAAAAAATTGAAGGCATTGGCAAGGGGGACTGAGACTTTTCCATAGGATGCATTGGGAGAACTAAGGGAGGAGAACACCCAACATGAAGAAAATGCAATGACGAAGGGTCATCCCATGCCACTCAAAAGGAAAGATAAGATGGTTGAGTGTTACCTCTGCTCACACAATCATCTTGTGAGGGACTATCTGATGCAAGGAAGGTTGGATCTGTTGGTTGAAAAATAGGAGGCTTGAATCACACCAATAGAAAAATATCCCAAACCCTTGAAAAAGATGGTTCAAGTGCAGAAACCGACAGAACAAATGAATGAGGTCATGGAAACATTGGTGGAGTGCATGCAGGAGTTCAAGATAAGAGGCCAAGGACAATATTCACAAAGTGAAGGAGTTTAGGGACTCTACTTTGTGAATACAACAGTTAGTGGGTTGAATATGGAATCCTTGGTTGACAATGGTGCAACCCATGATTTTGTGAGAGAATGACCTACAAAGTCACTTCATCGTAAACCTGAGATCAACACAAAAATGTGTAAAGTGACGAATTGAACAATATTGTCAGTGTCAAGGGTAGTTCATTCTACACCATTGAGAGTGGAAGAATGGTTTGGAAACATGGGTATGTTTGTATCTCCATTAGATGATCATGTGATGATATTAGGGTTGGATTTCCTCAAACATGTCAAAGAATTTCCTCTCATTCATGAAATACTCTTAGTATTCTTGGATGATGCCAAAACACAAAGTGTACCTTTGACAACAAAGGCGAAGCTCGGGAGGATGCCTAAGATATGTGTGATTAGGTTGGTAGAAGGATTTAGTGGAAACACGGATAAGAATTGCAACATGTGCAATAGAAAGAGGTCTTTTGAATCACAACATCTTTGACTAAGAGTGGAAATCAAAGTTTGCATTGCGATGGAATTCATTACATTTGTCTACGTTTCAAGCCCAATGTTGTGGCTATTCATCAGGACAATTCATATTTTGTCTTGATGAAGATCCATAGTAGTGGGTTTGAAACGTTGACAAATCTAATGAATTTCATCGTAGTGCAAACTATGATTTCCACTCTTACCAACATGACCTGGGAATTCTCAGCAATTAACACATCTTTGAGTAGTTTGGGGAAAAAAGAGGAACAATTGACAACAAAAAATACTTCGGTGAAGGAAACCATGAGGATGGTTGGTCAATTAAGGGACCTGTAGAACCATGAATTTGAGTGTAGGGGAAAATTGGACTCTTCACTTGACAATACCATGGAGAAAAATGGGAATCACCAAGGGAATTGTTATCAACTACAATCGAAATACATTGTGGAGGATTGACCTGCAGACTTACCCACTGTAGAGACTTCAAGAGTTGAGTCAATATAGTGCATGGAGGCACTTGCTCAAATAGACTTGGTAACAGATGTGGAAGAGGTAGGAGTGGAATACTGACACCCTACATCGATCATGAAATTTTGTAGGAAGGCAATGGGGATATATGACTTCCAACTTACTACAAAACGACTTGAGGAGTTCGGATGCATGTCGAAGGAAGTTAGGTTGGTATTGCTATACTTGTGTACATAACACAAGATACGATGTATTCCAACAACCTTGGTGGTAGCTATTGAGTACACTTTTCCTACTAAATGAAGAAGAAAGAGACATATTGTTGGGAGAAAGCAGTGTGATTGATGATGCCTTATGAAGGTGTCATGGAAAGAAATAAGTAGGGAATTTGTGAAATGATGGATATTCTATGGAGGTGACTTGTCATATTGTGACAAGGGGTTGGACCTTTTCTAGAACCAAAAGGCTTGAGAAAATTTCTTCTAAGTGAAGAAAATATGTTGAGTTTGTAGTGGGAGACTCAACAAGACCAAGAAGAGTTGGAAAAAATGACGATGAAGGAAACAAAAAATGGTTTGTTGGATGTGGATACATGCATTATGTAGTAATGAATGCAACAATTCGAATCATCACCCAACCAGTTTGAAACTTGAGAGGATCCAATGTACATGACACACATACAACAAAGTTAAAGTTTCGAAGCCATCATGGGTCAGGAGCATCTAGCACTTCAGAACATGTTGAGGATCATCTTGAGGGGAGGACCATTTGACAATAATTATGGGGATAAAATTTATTGAGTAGTGAAAATATATGGATATGGAGAAGAGGCACCAATGATATAGACTGATGTTTTCGAGGATGACAACAACTTGAAGTGGGGGAGGATGTACAGTCCTCTGCAACACCCATCGAGCATGCATACTCCTTGGGTAGACTTGGAGACGAGTCAGGAAAGAGAAGACAAGGGGTATACGATCAGTTGGGAAAACAAAGTCATATAGATCTAGGTGAGGCATGCCATGAGGTATATCCAAATTATGTGTTAGTTTGGTGAAGTCTTGTGAAATAGAAGAGACAATGAGTTTGTGGTGGGTGCATGTCTCGTCCGCACAATAAGGGTTGTGAAACATTTTGCAATGGAGATCCTTGGTGGGGAGAATATGTGCATGAGTTTCTTAGTGAGGTGAGGCGAGTCATGTGACTCTACCTGAGTTGTAAACCGAGCCAGTAGTGCTCATATTGTAATTGTTTTGGAGTAATAAAACTTAGCCAGGTCTTAGGAAAATATTGTGTTTCCTGTACTATATCTACATGTCTCTTGTTTATTTCACAAGTGTTCTCTTTGTTTCGCATGTTCATGGATGTATTCTTAAATGACTAAGTGTTAATATAGTAACAATTTTTCTAAGTTTACAAGTGAGTTGCATAAAGTATGAGTGTGGCATGCCCATAGCCTGGAATGGAGTATGGGTATGCTCTAGGTGAAGAGGCGTAGTCTTAATGAAGTATCCTTGGTGTTTCCAAGTAGCGAAGTGAGAATTGTAGTGGAAAATTGGACTCTTAACTTGAAAATACCATGGAGCAGAAGGGGAATCACCAAGGGAATTGTTATCAACTACAAGCCAGAGACATTGTGGAGGATCGACCTGCAGACTTACCCACTATAGAGACTTCAAGAGTTGATTCAAGATAGTGCATGGAGGCACTTTCTCAACCAGACTTGGAGATAGATGTGGAAGAGGTAGCAGTGGAAGAGTGAAATCCTACATCGATCATGAAATTTTGTAGGAAGGCCATGGGGATATATGAATTTCAACTTACTACAAAATGACTTGAAGAGTTGGGATGCAAGCCGGAGGAAGTTAGGTTGGGATTGCAATACTTGCACACAAATCACACATAAGATACGATGTATGCGAATAGCCTTGGTGGAAGATATTGGGTACACTTTTCCCACTAAATGAAGAAGAAGAGACACATTACAAGGAGAAAGTAGTGTGATTGGTAATGCCTTGTAGATGTGTCATGGAAATAATTAAGCATGTAAGTTGTGAAATGATGGATGGGTTGTGGAGGCAACTTGTCAGATTCTGACAAGGGGTTGGACCTTGTATAGAACCAGAAGGCTCTAGAAAATGTATGCTAAGTGAAGAAAACATGTTGAGGTTGTAGTGGGAGACTCAACAAGACCAAGAAGACTTGGAAAAAATGACAATGAAGCAAACACTAGAAAAGAGTTTGTTGGATGTGGAAACATGCATTCTCTAGCAACGATCGAAATAATTGGACTGATCACCCAACCAGTTCAAAACTTGAGAGGATCCAATGTACATGACACATAGACAACGAAGTTAAAGTTTTGAAGCCATCATGGTTCAAGAGAATCCATCACTTGGGAAAACATTGAGAATATTCTCAAGGGGAGGATCGTTTGACAATAATTATGGAGGTAAAAGTTGTTTAAAGATCTGGAGATGGAAAATAGGCACCATGGAGATCGATGGATGTTTTTGAGGATGAAAATGAGTTGAAGTGGGGGAGGATGTAAATTCCCTTGTGATACCCACCGAGTGCACATACTCCTTGGGTAGACTTGGAGATGAGTCAGACAAGAGAAGACAAGGGTTATATGATCGGTTGGGAAAACAAAGTCATATAGGCACATGAAGGAGCACCTTGGGTGAATGATGATGATAATGATGTGTGACACCAAGGGAGCACACACCTCACTTTCCTTGCAATAGATGATGAGGACGATATGAATTGGGCATGCACCCAAGGAGATGACCCACTTTTCCTTGGAAACATGGGCGTGTTGGAGAGGTTGGATGACCGCATTAACACACCCATGGAGAGTCTCGTTAGAAGGTTCAAGGAAACACATAAGGCAATGGTGCATCAAAGGGGTTGAGGCATGTCAATATGAAGATCCCTCCCAATGATGGGGCGCACCGGTCTAAAAGTACATGAAAGTTCAATGAGTGCATGGGTTCATGGGAGCATCGGTCTATAAAGAGGCGTGTCGATTCATTTTGGTGCAACGGTCTGCAAAGGGATGCGACGATTCGTGAAGGAGATGATCGAAATACATATAATATCATACAGGCACACAACCAATAGGAATAGAGGAAAGAGAGAAATGATTCAAGCGACCAAGGAAAAGTTTTGAGGTAAGGAAGAATAGAAGGCAGAGTTGTAAAGACATGGAAAACAAGTAGCCAAGAGTGGGATGCACAATGGGAGTTTGGGGAAGTCTTTTCATAGGTATAGGTGAGGCATACCATGAGGTAAATCAAAATTCTATGTTAGTTTGGTGAAGTCTTGCGACAAATAAGAGATAATGATTCTGTGGTGGGCACATGTCTCGGCCACACAATAGGGGTTGTGAAAGATTTTGCGATGGAGAGTCTTTGTGGGGAAAATATGTGTATGAGTGTATTGGTAAGGTGAGGTGACTCGTGTCACTCTTCCTAAGTTGTAAACCAAGCTAGTATTATTGATATTATAACTATTTTCTCAATAATAATAATTAGCCAGGTTTTAGGCACATCTTGTGTCGCTTGTACTATATGTACGTGTCTCTTGTTTTTTTCACAAGTATTCTCTTTATTTCACATGTTCATGGATGTATGCTTAAATGACTAAGTGTTAATCTAGTAACAATTTGTCCAAGTATACAAGTGGGTTGCACAAAGTATGAGAGTGACTTGATCATAGCCTAGAATAGAGTATGGGTATGCTCTATGTGAAGCAACATAGTTTGGGTGAAGTATCCTTGGTGTTTCCAAGCATCCAAGTGAGAACTGTAGGGGACAATTGGACTCTTCACTTGATAATACCATGGAGAAGAAGGGGCATCACCAAGAGAATTGTTATCAACTACAAGCTAGAGACATTGTGGAGAATCGACCTGCAAAATTACCTACTGTAGAGACTTCATGAGTTGATTCAAGATATTGCATGGAGGGACTTTCTCAACTAGACTTGGAGACATATGTGGAAGAGGTGGGAGTGGAAGACTAGTACCCTACATCGATCATGAACTTTTGTAGGAAGGACATGGGGATATATGACTTCCAACTTACTAGAATATGACTTGAGGAGTTGGGATGTATGTCAAAGGAAGTTAGGATGGTATTTCAATAATTGTGCATAGAGAAAAAGTAAGATACGATGTTTACCAATAGCATTGGTAGAAGATATTGGGTACACTTTTCCTACTAAATGAATAATAAAGAGATGCACTAGCGGGAGAAGTAGTGTGATTGATGATGCCTTGTGGAGGTGTCATGGAAAGAATCAAGAAAGGAAGTTTTGAAATGATGGATGGGTTTTGGAGGTGACTTACTAGATTGTGACAAGGGGCTAGACCTTTCCCATAACCAAAAGGCTTGAGAAAATTTTTGCTAAGTGAAGAAAACATGTTGAGGTTGTAGTGAGCAACTCAACAAGACCAATAAGAGTTGTAAAAGATGATGATGAAGAAAACATAAAAGGGTTTGTTGTATGTGGAGACATGCATTCTCTAGCGACTGATGCAACAGTTGGACTGACCACCCAACCAGTTCGAAACTTGAGAGGATCCAATGTACATGACACACAGACAACAAAGTTAAATTTTTGAAGCCATCATGGGTCAAGAGCATCCAACACTTGGGAACACATTGAGGATCTCCCTGAGGAGAGGATTGTTTGACAATAATTATGGAGATAAACAAATTTGAGTAGTGACAAGATCTGGAGATGGATAAGAGGCATTGTTATCACTATGTAAATTGCTTGGCCGAGGAGGAAACTCACAAAGGTAACCACAAAACCACTTTATAACTGAAAAATTGCCTTTTCAGTTCAGAGAGGGATCTCTCTTGTCACTTGGTATCAAAAATATAGATTTATTTGAGGATAAATGGCTAGGTTTTGAAATATATTTTTATAATGTTTGTTGGAAATAAGGAAAGGAACATGTTGGGCAATGGAGACAATCTTTGAAAGCAAATGAAAACAATGCCTAGTAGGTAAAACTCTCAAGGAAGCAAAGTCTAGGTAGGTGATGATATTTCAGTTTTTTAATTTGATGATATAGGATGGAAGAAAGAGAAAAATGTATAAAAACATTCAAAGCACCATAAAATATGAATTCTGACGAGTTAAGAAGGAAAAACAGTGTTCAAATTGCTTGAATCTAAAGCATCGTTTCAGATGAATTTCAGACCATTTGATATTCAATTTAAGCATATAAGTATCTGCAGATGAAAGATAAAGAAATACAATAAGTACATACATGAAGGAACACAGAATTCAGGTCACCACCACTAGAATCTTTGGTATGAAAAAGCTTTGGACATCTGCACTAGTATTTCATTCAAATTCAGAAAATCTGTACAATGTTCAAGACAAAGTGTCCTTTGTTCTTATGTCAACCTTTTGCACATTAAAAATGCTCAAATATATAATAAAACTACCTCCATAGGCTATAGAAGTCGAACTTCACTACTATCCTATGATTTTGGATCTGATTACATCAAAGAAAGAACAACTTCTAAACTACTTGTTAAAAATAGAAAATTTGTTTTGCTGGAAAATAAGGATCAAAGATAACATCATATCTCTCGAATCAAAATATTTGTTACAAAACTGGGAGAGGTTTTTGGAGATGATCCAGTGACTAAGAAAAAAATATTCCATTTTTTGAAAATTGTTCTCCATATTCTTGGGATATGCGCCCAAAGATAATAACTAAAATAGAAAATCATTAAATATTTAAATCTAAAAAATAGGCTTAAAAGATCCCTTCGAATATCCCAAAATATGATAGATGTGAAAAAACCGAGGGAGGATTTTATTTTTGGGTCCATTCTTGACAAAAACCTCTCTCGGTGTTTCCAAACTCCTCTCTAGTTGGTCAGAAAGTGATCTTGAAGTTGACCACTAAAACTGTCATTTGCGTAGCATGCCTTGCAGACTTTGTGTAGCGAAGCTCTTTTTTACACTTTGTCCACCTTTTTTTGACTTTGTTTGATAGATTATGATGTATTATGGTTACGGTTTCCTCATTGTGATGATAAGGCTTCCTAGAACCCCTTCATCCTTCCTCAAAATGTCATTTGCCTCTCAAAACTTCAAAACCCTAATGTGCCTTAATATTGCAAAGAATGAAGTCAAACCCCATCTGATTTATGACCTACTTTTGTTGATGTATTCTCATTGAATATTTCATCATCACTCCCATTTATTATCTTTGAGTGCACCATTGAATGATTTGACAACTTGAGCATCAAACTTCTGCAAAATGTTGTGTAACTACAACCTACAACAATTGCATAGTGAGCTTTGCACAACATGCTTGATTTCTTCAGTAAACATCGTTTAGGATGTGTATGCAACATTACTGGAGGCTGAAAAACACTTCCATGTCATTTACCAATCATTACCCGATGTCCTCTAAAAATTTGTGTACTTGCAGAACTTGCGTAGCGTGAGATCGCTACACAAGTTTTGTACAATGTTATTTTTCCAGTTAAAAACTCAAAATAAAATAAATATTGGAAAAGATAGTAACATCTCTATAATGGTGGAATACTGAAGTCTCATTTTGGTTGTTTCCTACTACCATATTTTCCTGATGTATTGGATTTGTGCTATTGTCTGCAAATTTCTCCAAATTTTGTAGCATTATCTTTAACTACCACTTCATTTTTTACCACTGATTTTTCTCTTTCAAAAGCTAAACTCAATGTCCTCAAATCTGGGATTTGATTATTTGATGATTTAATTCCTATAATCTAGGACTGTCTCTCATTTGATACTGACCTTCTGATGATAGTTTCCCCCAAAATATGAATCTGTTCTTTCATTACTAATCAAATCCAAATAATTTGAATATGAAGTTGACCTCCCACTTGTCATTGAATAATTGTGATCCTTCAATCTGCTAGCTCAAATCAAACATAAATTTCTCATTTAATTTTTTTTCCTCGAGTGTAACTCTCAATCTATTTCTAGAGTTAGACTCAATGTTTGAGGAGAATTTTGGTTCTAAATTGTATTTAAATAATGAGTAGGCAACTTTGTTTTGACTTCCCACCATCATTTTAGATATTAGAGGGCCCTGCAAATAAAACATTGAAATGACAATATTCACTTTGAGAATAAATCTGTAGCCTACAAAAAATGATACCTACAACACTTGCATAGTGTGAAACTATGATCTACAACACTTGTGTAGCATGTTTGAATAGTGAAATTTATGCAGTTGGTATTTTTTTATTTTCTCTCAAATGGTAAACTGGGTTAGGATGAATTTTGGTCAACATCTTAATATCATCAGGATGCTTCTACTAGAGACTTTTGGTAAAAACCGAGTTCATGATCTCGAGAAAATTCAAATATGGTTGTAGATGACGGTGGATCATTCCTAATAAATAGTGAAGCATTTTGATATGAAATTAAGTGAGCTTATTCATTATACCTTCATTCATCTCCTATAAAACTTTCATGGCAAACGGGCACACAATTTAAGAGTTATGATAAAAATGCACTTGCATAGCGTGTGATCACTATGCAAGTTATGTTTTCCCTTGTTTCCATGAAACCCACATGAAAACCTTTTGTTTATGGTTGAAATATGATGTCTCAAGTATGATAAAAGTCAAAACACCTTGGAATGTACCTGATCATATCCCAGTACATTATATATGCTAACATTTGGCTCCTAATGGGGATGGTGTCATCTCTGTGAGGTGCCAAAGAACTCATAGACCCTGTGCATGCATCCATTGGGATGCTCCCAAACCATGTATGCAAACTTCAAATTGACCTATGACCTAATCCTTTCAAATCTGAAACCAATTCAATACTACACAGGAAATCACACTACAAACCCAAACTGAAGTTGCAAGCTGAAAGCTGAAAACTGACTACTAAAAAAGATGTTGCATACTGAAAATACACATGATGAAAATCAAACTGAAATAAATGATTTCCCCATCAAGCTTATTTCATACAATATCCTACTCTAATATACTGAATACATCTTATTGGATCAAATGATACAAAAATGCTAGTGTAACCATGAAAGCAAATGGCTTAATAACTGGAGTTTTCTTTCATTTTTTTCAAGTAGAAATAAAAATTTTACAACTAGCAACTCAAATTCCAATTGAAATTTAAATCCATAGTCCATGAATACAAAAAAATCCACCTTCACTTATGACTACAATAGACTAGCCATAGGATCTTGGAAAACATGAAAAGTCACCTCTTCTTGACCTAGAGAAAGAAAAATATATCCTTCATTTCAATTGGTTGTTCTAGCTGATGAAGTTGATCACCCTCATAGAAAATGGAAGAAAATTGTTCTTCTCGATCATTTAGAACATGGACAAGGCTTGCATGTTATTGCATATCTTCAAAGTTTTATATAATAATTCCCCTGTGGATAGGTGAATCTTCCCTTGGAGTACAGACCCCTCTACCAAGACATAAAACTACCTTTGGACACTACCATTCCTATAGATTAATTATGTCCATCGAAAAAGAGAGAAGGAGGTATAGTATGATGTACCTCACTTTTGAATTTTTTCCAAGCTTCTCCAATCCGTGAGTTCCAATCAGTACCTACAATGGATTACAAGAGACAAACAATTATCTCCTACTCTAATGGATTAGACAAAATCAATCTATCTATGAAATATTAAAACAATCATAGAAAAGCACATGTAAACATGTACTAGAAGGAAATAGGCCAAGTATATTTATTTGAACTCTAAAGAGACACTTACAATCTTTAGATGATGTTGCAACAACCTCTCCAAGTCCTCCTCATCCAACCTCTTGTTCGAACGATACACAATCAGAATAACAATGCATTGTTGATTATTTTCCTCCTTTGTTCACCATGAGAATGCCTCCATTTATAGGCTTTGAGAGGCTCAACCACCTTGGTTATATTTGGTATTAGTTGAGGATATGACTCTGTTAGTTGTGATATCTCCATTAGATGCATCCTGAGGGTTAGATTCGAGCCAAGCCAACTCGATCCATCCAAAGTTGTCTTTAGAGAAAAAGGGGATTTCTTGCAAGATTTGCTCAACCAATTCGACGCTCGCTTACAATGGGAAACAAAGCACTACAACGCTCCTTTCTAGATAGACAAGGAATTCTAGTGCTCCCTAAATATGGAATTCTAGTGCTCCCTAAATATGAGCAGGGGATCTCTGATCTTCCAAAATTTTCCAAGATGACCAACTCCCATAGAAAAACACCTTATTCCGACTGTCAAATGATGGGGCTTCTTCTTATAATATGTTTTATGGATTGTATCAAGTGTTCTCATAGTGTCGTTCATGATGTGACACTTACGTTATGAGAATGTGACACTTACGACACTTGCAAAAAAAGTGTGACACTTATGACAATGAGAATGTGACATTATTGAAGTGAGGGATTTTGATGTGTAACAGATTGTCTCCAAAAGTGTGAACTCAAAAAATGAAATTTGATAGCTAAAACACTTTGTAGATTCTTCGAAGCTAGGGTATGGAGTCGGGGAACCTGGTAGAAGTTTCATACAACCATCAAACAAATGGTGATATGTGTTCCATTCCCGAGGTAGACATACTTATGCTCAGGCTATAAATTAAACAAATTATGGCTGCCAATAAATACACTGCAGATCCATGATGATATTGACTAAGGGTGTGGCCACCAGAGATACTATGTGGATCCATACTTCTATGACATGAAATGATCGTAGCCACGTATAATACACAGTAGAGATACAATATGATAAAACATAGCCATAGACCAATACAATGTGGATCTATGTGACAACATAAGTATCAGCATGCTCAAATGACTTCCTTTACATCCTGTTCAAAGCAGATATCAGAATGAATGCTCAACCCAGGGTCTTCGTCCCAATCCCAATGTGGTACGAATATAACCATGTGAATATATGTTTTTATGTGGAACATGGTAGAAACCACTTGATTATTGGTCGTTGAGGTAAACCATTAACAAGTGTGAGGGAAATCACCAATGATGTCAATGACTCCCAAGGTACCCTAGTACAATCCAT
>ML781253.1:675814-686225 GCA_009831015.1 Picea engelmannii | reverse complement strand
TATATACGGTTGGCTGAACTGGTTTCTCCTCATGGAGCAGTTCAGTAACTACAACCGCTTGACTTAGTAAATGTATTCCCGAACCTGGTTCTGAGAAGGACTTTTATATAATACAAAAACTTGCTTACAAAAAAAAAAAAAATCATAGTTCCCTTAATATTTTCCAAATGGGTTTCAAATCTGGTTCCGACCAGAAAGAAAATTGGAGAAATCAGGCTTTGCATTGATTTCTAAAACCTGAACAAGGTCTCCCTAAAAGACAACTACCCGTTGCCCAAAATGGACGACATATTACAAAAGGTAGTGGGAGCCAGCCAAATATCCTTACTAGATGGTTTCTCAGGCTATAACCAGGTTCTCATCCACCCAGATGATCAGGAGAAAACAACCTTCACCACACCTTGGGGAACCTTCATGTACGTGAAGATGCCCTTTGGTTTGATGAACGCTAGGGCCACTTTCCAAAGAGAAATGGACATTACTTTTGTGGACGAGATTGGAAGATTTATTGTCATTTATCTGGACGACGTAACTGTTTACTCCCAATCCAACAAAGAGCACTTACAACATCTCAGACGAGTGTTTGAGAAATGCAGGAAATTTGGGATTTATATGAATCCTAAGAAAAGTCTTTTCGGGTTAGAGGAAGGCAAACTGTTGGGACACATAATATTTAAGGACAGAATTAAAATAGATCCCAACAAAATAGAGGCCATTCAGAAACTGGAACATCCTAGGAATATCAAAGAGTTACAATCTTTCATTGGAAAAATAAACTTCTTGAAAAGATTCATACCCAACTTGGCCGAGCTTCTCAGGAACATCACCAATATGTTGAAAAAGGACACAAAAATAAAATGGAACACCGAATCCAAGCAGTCTTTTGAACAATTTAAGCATGCACTCACATAAGCTCCAGTGTTGATCAGTCCAGACTTTACCAAATATTTTTACCTTTTCTCTTTTGCATCTGAGCACACCATCGCAGCAATACTACTGCAGAAAAATAACGAAGGGTATGAACAACCCATAGCCTTTTTCAGTAAATCCTTAAGAGATGTTGCTTTAAATTATAAATAATGGAGAAACAAGATTTCACCTTGGTGAAAGCTATAAAAGACTTCAGAGTCTATATTCTCCATTCCCATACCATTGCCTATGTTCCAAATGCAGTGGTAAAGGATATTTTAACTTAGGATAATTCGGATGGTAGAAGAGGAAAGTGGATTGTTGTTATTCTAGAATACAATTTATAGATTAAGCCTAATAAACTGATCAAAGGTCAAGGTCTAGCAAAGTTGATGGCTGAATCTAATTTTAATGCTCTAGATATTAATTTCTTAGCTACAGTTGATGACCAGGAAGATAAGGTGACTCTAAGCATGAATGAGGTATTTCTAGAATCTCCATGGTACGCAAACCTGATATTTGTGTTACTAAATTTACAAGATCCCCCTGGTCTGACTAAGACTAAATCTAGGTTTTTGAAATTAAAAGCATTAAAATTTTGTATTCTAGAAGGTAATCTCTATTGGAAAGATCCTGGAGGTATTTTGTTAAATTGCCTATTAAAAGACGAAGATGACAAGGTTTTACAAGATTTTCATGCAGGAGATTGTGGTGGACATCTGAGTTTCATTAAATTTCTAGAAAATCATATTTTGTCTCATTTTGGGTGCCCTACAAAAATTATAGATGACAATGCAGCAACCTTTTGGTCCAAAAAACTCATAGATCTTTGCAGCCAGTATCACATTACGTTGGGAAATTCCATAGCTTATTACCCTTAGGGAAATGGGTTGGCTGAGTCTTCCAATAAAACCCTGGTGAATATCATAAAGAAGACACTACAAGAAAACAAGAATTCATGGCATAACAAGCTAGTGTTCGCACTTTGGGCTAACATAATGACCACTAAGAGGTCAATTGGTATGTCTCCATACCAGTTGGGCTATGGTACTGAAGCGGTTTTTCCTACCTCTTTGGGGGTCCCGGTCATGAAACTTTTGCAAGAGATGCAAGCTGAGCCGAATGATTCCCAAAGAAGAATAAACCAAATGATCCATTTGCAGCAGTCCAGAGAGGAAGTATACAACAAAAATCAGGTCATCTAGGAAAGCATCAAAAGGATTTTTGACAAAAGAACTAAAGAAAATGACTTTGAGTTAGGTGACTTAGTACTGAG
Source organism: Picea engelmannii (assembly GCA_009831015.1). Lineage (NCBI taxonomy): Eukaryota > Viridiplantae > Streptophyta > Pinopsida > Pinales > Pinaceae > Picea > Picea engelmannii. Next base: position 684,040 of record ML781253.1, on the reverse strand, counting down.
GTGGGATGACAGGAATGAAGATAAGGGTAAACACAAAAAGTTTGATAGCCTATGGAGAGGTCCCTTCATAATTCAGGCATTCAGAGGAAACAACGCTTTTTTGCTCAAGAACAATGACGGTACGGACTTTCCAGGTAGACTTGTGAATGGCAGGATGTTGAAGCACTACTCACCTCCTCAATTAAAGGGCTTTGTCACACATTTCCATTCTATAAATCATTTTTCTTTTACTTGCAGTTTTTTAGTGGATAACTTTGATCATATGGTTGAAGTCCGCAGAGAAGGCCCTAAGCCACTGGACAATGTCATCAAAATTTTCAAAATAAAACAGATCAAATAGCAGAAGAAGCTCTGGAGAAATTTTTCAGGACATCATGAAGCAGAATTCTTGGCACTTCACAAGGAGAGTACCATCCCTAGGTGGAGCCGCTGTTATAACCCTATAATTTATAGGATCAACTGGTGACTGAAATTTCATTCCTTCAATGTTTTTGATTGGCAAATAATGTTTCATTCTGTAAATGATTTGAAAATAAAGAAAAGAAAAAGAAAAGGAAAGAAAAGAAAAAAAGAAAAATAAAGAAAAGAAAATGAAAAAATGAGAAAAAGAATAAAGGAGGGCATAAAAGAAAATGGATAAAGCCCCATGCAATAAAAATGACTTGATCCATACAATTTAAACTTGGTCAAGTCCTTTTTCAATTGATGTTGATATGATTAGTGAATAAGCTTGGCTAAACTGTTTAATCTTAGCCAAGTAGATAGGTTAGCTAGTGAATAAATTTGATCAAAATGCCTAATCTTGGTCAAATGTAATTTTTAGTCCAACATTTTAATCTGGGCTAAATGTCATACGAACATACGTTAGTTGACTTTATTTCAATAAAATATGCATGATGACCGATGTAGATTCATGTATTTGATGTTTGAAAATGTGTCGCCTAACTCCATGGTGGAAAATAGCAGGGAAAGCAGAGCAAACCTATAAAAAAGCATTAAGCCTAAGTTTCTGCTCCATATATGATTTCGCACGTGCAAATTAAAAAGTGTCCATAGATCTACGACTGAGGCATTGACGCCTAGATCTACGGTCGAGATGCAATTCTAGACCCCCACCGATCATTCTGTTTTTAACGGTGTGGGGGGTGGGGGGTCCGGAATGATGGTTAACAAGAGCACATAGATGAACGGTCCAACAGAAGGCGTGCAGATGAACCATTGACAAGATTTTTCGGACCCCCTCGATCTTTCTTCTTTTAACGGTGGGGTGGGGGTCTGGAATGAAGTGGTTTTTCCTGGCGGGCCCCGTCCTAACGTGGCAAGAATCTATTGCGTCAGGCCTTCCTTCGCTCCAAAACCACTTACCATTTACCACCCTCCTGACATATCGTCGCTGCCACATGACGTCACACCCCGATACCTTGCCCTACAGGTCTCGTCTCATAACTTTGTCAGTCCATCCCCCCTGTTCACCCATCCCAAGTCACCTCACACTTGTCGTTTCTCCAATCAGCGTTATCCACATTATCCTGTTGCACCCGTCACTTGTCCTTTACCTGCCATCTCACACCTCAAATGATCTGTTGGCCATTTACTACAGACTAACATATCCGTTAGCATGCTGACCTTTTTCCCCACACCCAAGGGATACCCGTTCACTCAAAACCAACCCCATGTTTCGCCATTTTCATACTGCTCACTCTCTCCGCACACCAGACAACTTTTTCCCCTCACTGATCCAATCATTAACCCAACCATAACCATTACCCGCTAACGTTTTTTGTTTAAATTGCAGGTACCTTTCACAGTGATGGCGCAAAAGTCCAAAAAAACAGAGGCCGAGGAAAATCCTTTCCTTCCACCTCCTGTCGACCTCGACCAGATCCCATTAGCCGACAAGGACTATTTAATCTCAGAGACGAGGTGTGAATTCAATTTCGTAGAGTTGCAGTCATGGTTTAAAGACATTCATAGATCAAAGTGATGAAATTGGGCTTTGGGAGTCAAATCTTCCTCTGTATCTCTTTCCCCAAGTCCATCATTTCCCTGAATTCACCCTCAAATGTCAGGCTCATTACCTCCCCGACCAGAGAGCCATAGTTTCATCATCTAGAGAAACTCTGTTCTTTATCACCCCAGAAGCCATAGATTAGATGATGCATATATCTAGAACCGAATCCGTAGCTCCTTTCAACCTCGAAATCCTAACATAATTGTACTAGAACTTGTCTTTTCCTCAAAGAGCCTAGATTTTTGAGTTGTTTCTCCCACAGGACGCTCAACTCAAAAATCTAGCATTCAACCACAGGATCCTTAGTTACTATCTCGCAAACAACCACACCACAGGTACCAAAGGAGAAAATACCCAGAAAGGACGCCTCCCCTTCAGTCACAAAAGTCTCGACTGAGGATTTCCAGGTACACACCAAAAGGCCAAAAGTCAGTCACACGACTGACATGGCTAGTGAAAACTAAAGACATTCTACTACAGTTATGAAAGGTTATCATTCACCTCTTACCTCAAGCAACCAATAGATCATGTCTACCTTTTCATCCAAGAAGTTGACTGATACTTCACTAGTCGACCAGCCGAATAAAGGAGGTGCAAAATTGAGTATTTTTGAGAAATACAATATGATCAAGAAGAGGAATCAGATGCTGACCAACAACACCTATGCTCAATTTTGGAAGAAAACGTCCACGGAACAACACAGACTATTATCAACTTTTGATACAGAGAAAGGCAGAATGCACATGACCTTTTTGCAGGAACAAGTGCCTGATCCAAAAGCAATAACCAACTACAAGAGAGCAACGTTTGAGTTCAACACCAGAGATGTGCATGCATATGATCATATGAATCTACTACTGCTAAATTACAGGTTTCTTTGAACAATGTTTAGACACAGTTAAGATTGGAGAAGATATCATCTTGCAAAAGACAACATAATTAAATCTTTGGAAGAATTGGTGCTCAAGATTGGGTATGACCCCTCAAATGTGAAAGTAGTTGAGGAAATTCTCAAGAAAAATATTGTTGACATAGCATCCCTGAGAAAGAAACTAAAATTACCACCCACAGAAGACTCACAGGCAAAGGAGATAGCTGAGACAGAAGGTGAGAAGGATGAAATGCTCAAGTTGATCATGGAGCAAAATGCACAGTTAAGAGAGATGGAGGCAGAGCTGGAGAGGTTGCTAAAGGAGAAATAACAATCAACACCTATGGAAATCATTCCATTGAGTGCAGTTCCACTCACAGGAGTTAGAACAACAATTGTAGCAACAACCACCACAGCGGAAATTTCATCAACCTCCCCACTGTCAGCTCTTGAAAAGACAGTGGAGCTAGAAAAATCCATGGAGGATATGAACTTACAAGAAACATAAATCAACAGACTGAAAAATGAGGTTGAGAGCCTTCGAGAGATCAAGTCTTCTTACCAAACAAGCTACACCATGGAAAAACAAACATCAAATAAGATCAAGCAAGAACTGCAACAGCTGCAAAAGAAAATAGTGGCAGGCAAGACACTTGCGGAAGCAAAGGAGAATATTTGTATGGATATCTCCAAATCCATAAATGAAATTTGTCCTATGGTGCAAATCATGTTTGAGAAAAATGAACTAGTGCAAAGAAGCAAGCTGGCTATTGACAAAATAAAAGGAGAGTTGGGAGAAATGCCCACCGAAGCCAATGAAATCATTAGGCTCCTGAACTCAAAGACCAGAGAAGAACTAGAAGACCTGAATATCGAAGATAGGACATAAACCATCCTTGAAGTCAAAAGGGTTCTGATCAAAAGAGTACTGATGCTGCAGTTGGAAGAGAAAGTCCAGAACATGGACACTGGATTTCAAAAGTTCTGCAACAAGATCAAGGTTTTGCAGAAGAAAGGTCTCCCAAGTTTATTGGTCCTAAATGACAAGTTGATGACTCTACCAGATTACAAGCAGAAGATAGCAACAGTGGCCAAGGATAGTTCCAAGTTATCAGGGATACAAGGCAGTATAACAAACAAGGATTTCTTGGAGACGTTGCAACCATACCTCAACATACAACACGAGATCAAGTATATTTTCATTGTCAAGCCAACTTTTGCCAAGTATACAGAAATGAATGAAATATACCGGAGACTGCTCAAAGTCACCATTCCCAATCAGCTAAGATGGGAAGAGCTGTGTAATTTGATCGAGTAGGAGATGAGGTGTACAATATGAGTCAACAAGCCGATCAGGAAAAGTCATGTGGATGACTCATCAACGACCTTGCCCAGAATCAGCATGAAGAATTCGACACATCATCGACAATTCCTTAATTTTTGTATCTTGTTAGTTAGTCGGTAAGATTTAGAATTTTCCATGTCCTGATCATTAATGATAGGGTCGTTTGTAATTTTGATTATAAATACTTCAAAATTTGAAGTATTGAGGGTTGATCTTTACGTCCTAGCAAGCTGTAAGGACTGTAATTTTCATCAAGAGATCTTCCAATAATATAAAGAGACATTTCACAGGATTCCTGTGTGTTAGTTGTTGGTGAAGTTTTCTCCCTTCTTCATTGAATGTTTATCTTCTTAGTTATCATCTTGTTTTCTAATCTGATTCGTTTAAAATGAGTTAAAGTTTCATAATTTACCTTTGTGTACTCTGTTTCTAAGATTTTAAAGATCTAAATGTTTATCTTCTGATGTTATGGTAAAGAAATTCTTAACTGCTTCTTTGCTTAAATTGGCAATCTCATCTTTTCCGCTTTCCATCACTTTATTTCTAAAGAATCCAATAGCTACATTATCCTCCCCCGTGAGAAGAATCCTTATATTTGTTCTTTGATCTCTATCTTTATAAAACAGACCCCATAGCGCAATGGAGGCGTAAACCCTATTTCAACCAATTTACAAAAACAAACAACACAATCCTATTTATTTAACTAGCCTAATACCTGAAAACTAAAATGAATTTAAATCTTACAGAGAGATCCCTCTCTGAAACTGGCAGGGCTAGATCCCAGTTTCAAAGTGGTTGGATAAAGTTGTCTCTTGTAAATTTATTCTACCCTCGACAACCTCTGGGAATTTACAGAGTGTTAACAGGAAAAACTACAACTAAGGGTTTAAAATGCGAGAAATAATTTATGTTATTAGTTGATGATTATATAAGAATGACTACATTTTTCTTTCTCAGGAATAAGTCAAAATCTTTTGAAAACTTCAAGGTCTACAAGGAAATGGTTGAAAATGAAATGGATTCAAAAATCAAATGTTTCATATCTGATAATGAAGGAGAGTTCAATTCAAAGGAATTTATGGACTACTGTAGCATGCATGGAATAAAAAGATAATTCTCTGTTGCTAGGACACCTTAACATAATGGAGTTGTTGAAAGAAAGAACAAGACAATACATGAAATGGTGCGAACAATGTTAATGGATTCCAAATTGACAGATATATTTTGGACACATGCAGTGCATACAATGGTTCACATTCAAAACAAATTAATGCTCATAAACAACACTGACAAAACTCCCTACGAGCTATGGAAAGGAAGACCAAAAAATGTGAAGCACTGCAAAGTATTTGGAAGCAAATGCTACATCAAAAGAGAAGACAGAAGAATGGGAAAGTTTGACTCTCGTGTAGACAAATGAGTACTTTTTGGTTACTCAAGTACAAGGAAATAATACAAGTGTTACAATCTGAGGTTGAACAAAGTTGTAGAAATCATCAATGTAACAATTGATGAAACAGGTGGACGAGAATTAAAGGAAGAAGAAAACGAATCAATGGAACAACTTTACGAAGAAGAAGCAAAATATGAAGAAGAAGTAGAAGGGGAATATGAAGAGGATCAGACAGAAGTGCACTCAACAAATATGGTAAATATGGTGGAGGTGCACCCACACTTTTCCATTTTTAGAAATCAAAATCCCAATTTTATCATGTGTCACTTTTCTGTCATGTGTAAATACTATTACTAAGTCTTTAATAATAATTTTAGAGCTCATTATTATTCAATAAAATTAATATTACTAAGTATTTAAGAATATATTAGAAGTGAATTTTACTAAGGTGTATATGTCTCATAATTTTAGCTTTCGAATATAAGTAACAATGAAAATGAATTTCTAGATACAACAATAAGATAAAGTAATGGGAACCACAAACATCAAACTTAAATTCATATAGAGATGGAGACTCTCAATAAATTATAATCTCCAAAGTCTCAAACTATAATTCATTTATTATTATTATTATTATTATTAGTGCATGCCGAAGGCCAAGACTATAGCATTGGATTCATTGTTGACCATTCATTAGTTTTCCTTTGACTACAAATATTTTTCTTGATGTCCAATGTTGTACATACGCTTACCAAAATATTTTTTTTTATAAATATTTAAATTAATTTTATCACACACCTGATTGGTTGAACCAATTTGATGTCTTATGGTTGGGCTCTATTTTTTAATCTTAGGTTATACCTAAGTTTTGAGTTTTAATTAGCTAACACACACAATGCAATATTTTTTCAAACACAAATAACCTAAGTTTGAATTTTTAATCTTAGATAACTATTAAATTCATGTAAGTGGAATAAATACATATCAAGTGCAATTATTTTTTCATAATATTTTTTTAATGATCTTGTAACATATTCTTTTTAACCATCTTGTAAAGAAATTTGTAAATAGTTATCACCATTCTACTAGGCAATCTTTGTTATATGTGATTATTCAGTCTTTTTTTTATGTGATTGTTTAGTTTGGTTTGATGTCTCCTTTCTCACCCAACCTCTTTTTTCCATCTTCATGTTTCTCATCTCCTAATATATTTTAGGAGTTTCCTCCTGTGTATATTTGACTATCTCTATAACTCTCTATAACTCAGATACATGCAATCTTGGGTACCATGAAGCAAATGTAGTTGGATGCACCCATTGGAATACAAATTGGAGTTGGATGCATGCATAGTGAATGCAAATTTGGATGCACCCACCCATTGGAATGCAAATTAAAGTTGGATGCATGCATAGTGAATGCAAATTTAGAGCTCAACTGCTCCAATGACATATACATGTATACCATGTGAAGTGGATTACTCAACTTTTTTGGATGAGTAGAGTTTTGGCCATTTTTAAAGCACTAATTTCACTGCAACTATTTTGATTGCAAATTCATGCTCATGGTAATTATATGTTTTGATCTCAAATTCTAAGACATGGTAACCACATATATTGAAAGTTTGGTTCCAACTATTTGTAAATTCAATTATCACGAAGTCATTGATCTCTTTCTTAGTTATTAAAATTTTCATTTATTAGTAATTTCAATAATTGATACTTCTCACAATCCTTCATTATATCTCAGTGCATAGAAATTGATTTTAGAAAATATCTAGTAAATGTGTATAACTTTAGATTGAAATTATATATATATATAACATTGTTGTTAATTTGTTAACTCTTTGACACAATCATACAATTATTTCCTTGTATTCTAAAATATGATGGTATTTACACAAAATAGACTAAGTGAGGATGAATATTAATAAAATATAATACAACTAATGTTAAATACCATCCAGGTGTTGGAGCCGGAAGTCACTCCCGGATTGCTTGCAGGAGCAGAGCCCGACGCCCATCAGTTTAATGTCATGATTTGTTTGAAAGGGTGATCGAATGGAGGAAGACTCAGAACAATGGTCTCAACTCAGAAACTAGGCCAGGCATGCATGAACGAGTGAGGTCTTGATAAACTTCAAACAGTGAGTCGCAAATAAAGGGTGAGTAGGGGGAAGACTTGCATGAGGAGGGTGTGAAGGTCTATCATAAACATCAAGTTCATCACAGGCTGGAGAAGAAAGCATTCGAACGAAAAATCTATTCACATTCTAATATAGAAACCAGAGAACACAATAATGTCACAACAAATCCTTTATCGTAACAAAACTGCGATAATCCATGCGAATCATTCGATCATAGACCCTCTGGCATAATATGAAACACAGATGAAAAAAGAGAACTGTTTTTTATAAACCAAGAAGTCTCAAACACTGATACATGACTCTAAAAGCTAGAATGTTTGCTGAAACTTTACAGTCGGGAGCTTAGCTCTACCATCGATAGATACAAAAATGGTGAAAACGCCTACATATACTCAAACTAACAACAACAACAAAATCGAGACGTAGCATTGAAAGCTTTGCGTCTGCATGGCTTCTGACAACA
>ML781253.1:630659-675764 GCA_009831015.1 Picea engelmannii | reverse complement strand
ATATATATATATATATATATATATATATATATATATATATATATATATATATATATATATATATATAACATTGTTGTTAATTTTTTAACTCTTTGACCCAATCATACAATTATTTCCTTGTATTCTAAAATATGATGGTATTTACACAAAATAGACTAAGTGAGGATGAATATTAATAAAATATAATACAATTAATGTTAAATACCATCCAGGGAATAGAGATGGAGCTCTGCGGTCAACTATCCCCAGAGGCCCATAGGCCGCCTACTATGGTCACGAGCCTCCCGCCACCCTAGCTCCTTTTCCCTGCTGACTTGGAGAACTCTGCGATCAACACTCCTCCTGAGGCCCGTACCTTTGGAAAAGAACTTGTCTCTTCTCCGACCTACTCCATAGCAGTCAGTTTTAACCAAAGGTTTAAACATATGGGCTTACCACAAAGATCCTTGAATAACATAAACCTCTTGTGACGGACTGAACAAAGGCCTTCTCTTGGGTTCTCTTCGCTCAACTTACCAAGCCACCATGGGCGGTTATGATGACGTGGTGGACTACTCACCCGAGCCTAGAGAACCGCTACCTTGGCTAGTGACAGCTGACAATCTAGACCATAATTTCTCAGATCATTTGGGTGGGGTTTCACTGCCAGCTTCACAGGAGGACTTTTTCTCATAGCTCTTAGGAATCTCCAGGAATTTTTAGGGCCAGGCTCTTGAAGACCTCTCTTGGCTAGGTGGTGCCGGAAATTTTGGGGTCGTCTCACCAAAAACCGCGACCATCACCACCTTCCTAGATCCCCTGCTCCTGTCCTCCTTCCCTATCCAAGGCTTTCCCTCCCCTTTACACTGCAGTCTCCCTTACTCCTCCTCCCCTACAAATCTTTCTTGGTATTTACCCAACCCTGCGATACCTAGTTTCCTGTCCCCACCCCCTCTCGAACAAAGTTTTTTCTCTCCACCCCTTCAAGGATTAAGATCACCCCCTCTTGCCCAGACAATCACAGACTAGTTTCCAGTAGAACAAGGCTTGACTCCGAACCACCTCTTTCCTTTCGAGGAACAATTTTATTTTTAGGACCACACTCTAATGGTGGAAGAAGGGTTTATTTCAACAAATCTTCGGCCAACAAAATCTAGCAAGTGGGTCTCAGTCTTCGGGGGGGAGACAACAAATGTCGCTCATAATCAACAAACTTGTCTAAGTAGAGGAGACGATGAGGAAAGACACAGGAAACACAAAAAATGTGTAGGATCCTCAACCACAAATATTGACTTCACCCTGGGTGATGACTTAACCCTTTCAGGAGTTGTAGAAATGGCAGAAAAAACCCTCGTTGGGAAAGCATATGGCCGTCAATTTAGCTAAAAATCGCTAAAATCCTGGGCGACGTCAACTTGGAATCAAATCTACAATCCACCACCAAATATCAACCAACTATATAGAGGTTGGTTTATGCTCACTTTCTCAGAAAAATCTCATGCTTTTTCAATCCTCCAAAAAAGTTGGTTCATAGACTCCTCCCCTGTACTTCTGAAACTCAGGAACCCCACTTTTGACACGGATAATGAACATTTGGACTCCATTCCCATTTGGGTCTGTTTACTGAGACTTCCCCCTCACCTCTGGAACGAAAAGTGCTTCCAAGACATCGAGAATCACCTATGAATTCTTAACTGCAAATATGGTCTTTCTAGATTCAGGGGAGATGGTGGTAGTAAGGATCTTACTTCTACTAAACATAAGAGAAGTTTAAAGGAATACCTAAACTTAACAGACTTGAAAAGAACCAAGGTGCAAATTCTAGACTCTGAAGGAATCCCTTTCCGCTGCAGGAGGTGCCATGAATATGGACACATCATCAAGGATTGAAAATATAGCTCGAAAGGACACATAAAACCTTGTTCCAATGTAGAAAGCAGAAGGAGAAACGAGATTCCACTCTCCAAAGATACCAACACGCCCTCTATGAAATCCTCTATAGGAGGAAATACAAGCGAACAAGCAGTGTCGAGGGCTGAAGAAGTGGAGGTTCCACCCATGCAAGAAGGAGATGGGTTGGATCTAGTCCCAGTCGAAAGAGAGATATCGGCTTCAGAAGAAGGCTCAGAGGCCATCCCTCAATTTCTAGTTGACAGTCTTCTGGGTATGCATATTACTATTTCCCGCTCAACATTTGTTTTTTTTTAAGGATTTTAGATTTACAGTTTTGAATGGAGGTCTTCCCCCCCCGATCCCTCCTCCCTCCAACTTCCAAAACCTTTCTCCCCCACACTCTCCTCCGCCCGTTTTTCCCTCTGACCACTCACAAGACTTGGAGATTGGCACTCTCCCCAACCCTCCTTCTTAGGATTCCTCCTCTGAATAATCAGAAGACTCCATCATCAGATACCAACTCCATAAAAGGATTGTATCCATACCAAACATTGAACACAAGGGACTGGGACCAAACCCTGAGATCCAGAAAACAAAGAAGGGGCGTGGAAGGAATTCCCACCTATTCAAGGCTCAATTCAGAGCTTTGGTTGATATTGCATCTGCCTGACAAAAAACAATTATTGGGGTTCTTAGAGCAGCGAAAACCCTCGATAGGGTTCTTACATGAAGCTCCTCACTTACAATTGCAGGGGTTTGGCGAGTTCCCCCAAAAAAATCGCAATAAAAAGGTTGTTACTCACAAACCAACAAGACATCATTTTTCTTCAAGAAACTCTCTCAGATGAAGAAGTGGCGACAAAAATGCTCTCTACTCTTCTCCCAGGCTGGGCCTTCGTGGGTCAAAGTCCCAAAGGCAGATCGGGGGGCCTGGTTATCGGATGACGATATCGAAGATTAAAACTCCTAAACTCTTGGGCAATGGACTCTGTTTTAGGAGGGGATTTCCTATTGGAAGGAATTGAAAAGGATTTCAAAATAATAAACATCTATGGGCCACATATAGATCAAAACATTTTATGGGTTAACTTGTTTGCCAAAGAACTATTAAATTATGAACTACTAATCTTGGGGGGTGACCTGAACTTCTCTTTGGGGGAAGCAGAAAGTTGGGGACCAACAACCCACCCAGACAACCAAGCATGGTTTTTCATCCATTTGATGGCCTCAAATGGTCTTATTGATGTGGCTCCATTAAAAATGCTACCCACCTAGAGGAACATGAGGACAAGAGAAGCCAGAGTTGTAAAAAGATTATATCGCTTCTTGATCTATGAGCCCATTAGAGTGCTCCCTCTTCAGTTTCGTCAATGGATAGGAACCTTTGTGGCTTGAAATGGAAGGAACTCCCATAAAATCGACAGCTCCTTTCAAATTCAATCCCTCTTGGATAAATGATGAAAGATTCCAACAACTAATTAGGACAAACTAGACCTCCCTAAGATACACTGAGGAAACACCTACGGGTATCTAGTTTGTGTCAAATCTCAAATTTCTAACAAAACTGGTCATTCCCTGGGAAAACAAAAAGTAGATTTCAAAGGAACAAGAATTACAAAAAATAGAGGAAAAACTCAAACTCTTTCAAGAAGACCCTGAGACAATGTTTCTCTCAACTGAAGCTCACAAAACTTTAAAAAATTTATAAGTAAGAAGAAGAATATTTCTCATGGAACAAGAGAATACTTGGAGATTGAAAATCAGAGCTATTTGGTTGGAAAAAGGGGATGAAAACACAAAATTCTTCCAAGCTTATGAAAAAGGAAGGAAAGCTGAAAACACAATTTGGAGTCTAAAGGATTAGGAAGGCAGACCCTGCAAAACTTTTGACAAACTAGCAAACTAGGGTAAAAACCACTTTCAGACCCTCTACAAAGAAGATAGGAACACAAACATTGCATACATAATAAAGATGGCCTTATTCCTCCCAAGCTTTGTAAAAAACCAAGGGAACCAAGATTTGTTTGTCGAAGTCATAGAAGATGAGTTAAAAGAAACTCTACAAAGCTTCTAGAAGGATAAAATCCTAGGCCCAGACGTGTGGACAATTGAATTCTTCAGGGGATTCTTTGATCTACTCAACAAAGATCTGCTAAAGGTAATCAAGGAATCAAGAAAAAATGGTAGAATTCATGGGCCTTTCAACTCCACTTTTATAGTCCTCATACCAAAGGTAAATGATCCTCAAACTTTTGATGATTTCAGGCCAATCTCCCTCTGTAACTGTATTTACAAGATTATTGCCAAAATCATAGCCTGCAAGTTAAAACCTATACTTTCAAAAACCATCTCAATGGAACAATTTGGTTTTCTTAAAGGAAGAAAAATTCATGAGGCAATAGGGGTTGCACAAGAAGGCCTCCACAACTTAAATACCACAAGATCAAAAGGAGCAATCCTGAAAATTGACCTTTCAAAGGCTTTTGACAAAGTAAATTGGCCTTATATCCGCCTTCTGCTCACCCACCTAGGGTTTCAAGTCCCTTTTATAAAATGGATAATGGCATGCATCACGTCAGTTTCTTTCGCAGTACTCATCAATGGGGAAACCTCCCCTTTCTTCAAATCAGAAAGAGGACTGAGACAAGGATGTCCTTTGTTAACCCTCCTCTTCCTTCTTATAGCGGAAGGCCTTAGTAAAACCCTAGATGAAACAACCATATTAGGGACCTTCCAAGGAATTTCAATATCATCAGGGCCAAAACTCACACACCTTTTATTTGTGGATGATATCCTCATCTTCTATAATAGGAAAGATGGAGATGCTGAAACTTTGGCAGACCTCCTCGTATTGTTTCGTTTAGCTACAGGTATGATAAGAAATGAACAGAAATCTACAATATCCACATCAGAATTGGATGAAGAAGAAAAGGAAGTATATCAAAGATTCTTTCCTTTCACTATGCAAGACATCTTGCAAGGAATAAAATACATGGGCTTTCAACTAAAACCAAACAGCTACAAGAAAGAAGATTGGAAATGGTTGTTAGCAAAAATAGAAAAAAGACTAAACAATTGGAGCTTCAGATGGTTATCAAGAGCAGGCAGACTCAAACTGATGAAATCAGTTCTAGAAGCTATTCCAGTTTATTGGATGTTGCTAGCTTGGATCCCAAAAGAAGTCTTAGAAAAAAAATTAGAAAAAATTGTGCACGTTTCATCTGGTCAGGTTCGGGACAAAAGTATACACAACCTTGGTCAAAATGGGACAACATATCTTTGCCAAAAGCTTTAGGAGGATGGGGGCTCAAAAACATTTTCCTTTTCTCAAAGGCCCTTGCAGCAAAATCCTACCGGAGGCTCATCTCAGACACCAACATGTGGACACTTGTAATAGCTCAAAAATATATTTCCCCAGATACAAATGAAGATTGGATCAAAAGCCCACTCAAAGCTTCAACAAATGGCTCAATTATTTGGAAAGCAATGACCTCTTCATTCTCAGTGGTTGGGGACAATCTTGCTTGGAAGGTGGGTAAAGGAAATCATTTACGAATAGAGACTGATCCTTGGCCAGGAAGTGGGAACTCCCACATCTTGTCAGAGGACCTTATTGAACAACTCCATAGACAAGGTATCTACTATCTCTCTCAGTTAGCCAACCGCCCAACTACAACTATTTGGAACCAAGGATGGAAAAATGAAAATCTTCTCGGATTCACTGGACCTCAAGCAAAATCCTTGACAAATTATATAGTTGCACTCAAAATAAGCCACAACAGATTAACTAACAAGGAGGATGAACTAGTTTGGAAAAAAGATCCAACATGCCTCTACACCCTGAAAGCAGGGTGCATAGCACTAAATCTCCCATTACAACAAAATCCCAAATGGTGGTGGAAAAGCCTTTGGAAGCAAAAATGCCCACAAAAAGAAAAAATCTTCATGTGGGTAGCATTAAATAATCGAATCCCAACTTGGGAAAACTTGAATAAGCATCAAATAGAAGGCCCGAGAATATGTGCACTCTGCAAAAATGCAAATGAAACCACTCTGCATTTGCTCCTCACCTGCCCCTTCACAGTAAAAGTTTGGATTGAAACATCAATTAGTCTAAAAAAAAATTTCCTATGGGAAGGAGACTCCATGGAATCCGCCTGGAAAACATGGACAAATACCCCAGGAAACAAAGCCTTCAAACCACTTCCTCTTCTAATAAGTTGGGGAATCTGGCTAGCAATAAATTCAGAAATCTTCAAGGAAAAATCCACTCTCACTGAACTACTAGTAGCACAAAGTATCACAATACTTACTCATTATCCCCAGATCAAATTTTCAAAAACATTAAGGACAACACAACAAGAGATAATAGATACCACAAAACCCTAGGCTTTTTTTGATGGAGCTACTCATAACTCTGTTTGTGGAGGAAGAGCTATTCTACATCTCTCGGAAAACCACATTTTCCACCTAAAAGTGGGATTGGGAAAGGGAACCGACATCTCTGCTGAATTGATGTCCTTAAAGCTTCTACTTCTTTTTGTCACAGAAAAGGAATTACAACATTTACAATTTTTTGGAGATTCTATGAATGTAATAAATTGGACAAATAAGAAACAAAATTGTCATAGTATTTTGCTAATTCCTATTCTGGAGGAAATCTACAGGCTTTTGGACATTTTTTATGTTGTGGATATCTCACATGTATACAGGGACATAAACAAGATAGTAGACTAATTGTCCAAAGAAGGATTGCAGCTCCCACAAGGGCATTGGCACATCACAAAAAAAAAGGGGAAGACACAAATGCTTAGTATCACAGGCCTTTTATAGAAGAACAAGAACTAATACAATTTTGAAGTTTAGAACCAAAGTTACAAATTAGACAGTCTTCAAACGATCTACATTAGACTGACCAGTTCAATCACTTTTTTACTTACTTTTTCAGCAACAGATAAAGGCATCATTGAAGGCTTCAAAAATTTCTCTTATAAGTAGACAGACATAAACCACAACAGTGGTGACCTCCTCTTGTATATAAAAGACTCTTACGATCATAAAACAATACACCCATTCATGGGTGAGATTTTGTTATATTTTGTTTCCCCTGATATAGACATGAAGAGAAGGCACACAAATGCCTACTTATCTTTAGCTATAGCACACACCTTCATAGTGTGTAGTGCTCTAGAAACACCTACAAAATGTAATTTTGTCCCTCCCAAGGAATAAAAATTACGCTTTTTTCTTTGGAAAAAAAAAATTAAATACCGTCTTATTTTAGAATATGAAGAAATAATTATATGGTAGTTATTCATTAACTTGTTGGCACTTAAAATTAATTAATTTTATCATTCTTTTACATAATTATTATATTTTTCATAAATAATTTAACACAACATTTTAATTTCAGAAGTTGATGTCAAGCTCAGACCAATATAGACATATTTTTTTATTTAACACAATTAACACATCTCCTTTCAATTTTGTTGACTATTTATTTTATAGAATATATAATAATTGATTTACCATTTATTTAAGAGAAATTTATTTCTTTATATTATAACAAAGGCTACCATCATTTGTTGGTTTTAGTATAATTTTTATTACTATTATGAATATATTTTAAGTAATTTTGATAAGTAATGTCACATCACTTCAGTTGCAATACTAGTTTTAGGACCATATACCCATCTTCAATATGCTAACATGTAATGTTGTAATTCAAACTTATGTATGAATTCAAATCAATGCACCAAAACAGGGACATCCCACCACAATGACACTTGTTTAATAAATCAAACATTTAATAATAATAAATACTAGAATTATTGCAATAAAAAATCATATTAACATATATTCTATGATGAATAGTTCCTAAATTATACAAAATACTTCATATGATATAATGATAAGTTATACATCAAACATTCATACTCCTGAATGCAAATTCATCTAGAGATGAAGTCTGTTAATAAATTATAATCTCCAAAGTCTCAAACCATAATTCATCTATTATCATTATTTAACATATCAAACATTTAATAATAATAAATACCAAAATTATTGCAAGCTCTCTTCAAAGGTAAAGTCAAGACAAAACATAAAACATAAAGGCAAAGTAAGACACATAAGTCCTTCTCACGCCCCTTGCTTTCACCTAAAGGATGCTTTGGGACCTTCATGGCGCTCTGTAGTGCCCTTTCACCTTCTCTAATAAAATAATCAACCCATTGCAAGAAGGAGCTAGTTCCTTCCTTCCCTATTAGGCTTTTTCCTTGGCAATCTTGCCCACTTTTTCTAATAAAATAATTAACCTGTTGCAAGGAGGAGTTGGTTTCTTCTTTTCCTATTGAGATTTTTCCTTGACAATCTTGGCAGGGACTAAGCTGTCATGTAACACTTGTCTACTTTACTTATCTACTTTATAACTATGCTGTCATGCAACACTTGTTTACTTTAAGTATCTATTTTATTTAACAAATGGCCATACTAATTTATATATATGTTTACGAATAGGTAAACATAAAATTATTTTACCCCATAGATAGTAATCACTTACTTATCCAATGGCATGGTATAAATGTAATCATACCTTTGGAGGAGCTTTTGTTTTCTACTAGTTTTTTTTTCCTCATTCAAGACTATCAATATGCAGCACGCCATTCAATGTTGCTTAGCAGACTGGATATTGCTTGCCCTCATTTACAAAGTTATGTTTACCTGTACTTCTAAGAATTCCTTTTCTCAATATTAATTAAATTAATTTTTTTTTTTAATCGTGTCCAAAACTTAGTGGGTTAAATCAAACCTCAAAAATACTCTAGGAATACTTGGAAGTATGGAAAACTTACGAGCTATTCTGAATGTAACAGTTGCATACAAGTTAAGGACTTACTGAGCTTTTGAAAAATGTCAAAGTTATTGATGTACTTTTATATTTTAAATGTAACAGTTGCATACTGAGTGATGCCAACCACAGGATTGTCAGGGCGCGTGTTCGGTGAGGCTGAGGATGCCATTTTCGTGACAACCACAGAGCTTGTTGTACATCCCATATGCATGATTTTAGTACAGCAGTCAAATCATGTGTTTGGTGTGGCTAACCAGACCATTTTCATGACCACCATGGAGCCAACTCAGTGAAGTCTGATTTACCACACCAACTTCATGATCACCATGGAGCCAACTCATATTCTCATTTATATGAGTAGTGCTGCCGAGAGTCAAACTCTCTTCCGTGAGTGGATATCTTTTATAATGAAAACAGTATCCCATCTACTGTATGGGAAATGGTGAGTTTGGGGAGTTTTGATGCCTCTACCAATGACCTAACTGTTAAAGTTGCGAATCACTTTGAAGTCTGTTAAAACCTGTTAGTGATGGAGTTGTGTGAGAGTTATGTTTTACAGACCATCATGGCAAGCATTACAATGTCTAAGAAGCTTGTGATTGTTTGTTGTAACGTGACAATTGTGTTGTCATTTGGAATGGGTAGGATTGGAAAGAATTCAATTACAGATGAACTTTCTTTGAGCTCTACCTAATTCATGAAGTGCCCCCATGATTCAACCTAATCCTACTTTCCACTCAACCTAATTCTAGTTCCAGACCCAGATAGGAGGTAGACAGTAGTGACAAGTTTCTGTGGGAATTTATTCCCTTAGTTTCGGTGGGATCTTTCCACATCTTATCCAATTTTGGTTTGGATGTAAAAATGAAATGGAATGGGCATGTGAAGCTCTGGGTGATCCATATAATCTGCATCCATAGTTCAATGAAATCTGAGGTAGTGGCTCAAGTTGAGTAAGGGCTATATAAATTTATCAATTGTAACATAATAAGCGTTCTGCACGGCTAGTATGGACAAGGAGAAAAGTAGCAAGACTTCTCTTACACGGTCGTCGATACTAGTCACGTCCGAGACCGGTACCTCAGTGTTGGGAGCAGAACTTTGTTAGAACTCTTAAGAAAAAAATCCAATGGAGAACAGGTTAATCATTATTGCTTTTATGAACAAACCATGTTTTCGACCACGGAAAGTTCTATTTTACAGTGATTTTTGAACTTGTTTTAGGTATACCATTGTTCTTCTTGTGATATTGTGTTCTTGCAAATGGTGAAGCTTTTTAAACATAATACAAATGGAAATTTGGTGGGGTTGGAACATGGATGTTACGATTGTGTAGTGTGCATTCAGCTGATGAAAGATTCACCATTTAACTTTTCAACGAAGTTGGTACTGTGCTCAAGTGTTAGAAGATGCATTTGTTCTTGAACTTTTGAGTTGATTTTATGGCCTTCGATCATTATTTGTAAATTAGAGTAATCTACAATACTTATAGGTGGGTACTCCAATTATTTATGTTGTGCTTTCATTGCATTCCATAAATAGATTTCAATTTTCCTTTGCACTTCTTTAAATATCACATTTAAGGGGGCACTATCAAGTTTAACAAGTGGTTTGTAGGCTACCATTGAAGAGAATATGCAACATTCCTTACAATTGATGAAGACATTCTAGTTAAAACCTATGAACTCATTATCACCTAGTGGTGCAAAGTGCACTGCCCCTTTTTCAGGAACATCTAAAATTGATTCCAAAGCAATCTAATTAGGTTTTGAAGAACAATAATTGTGAGACAAACTTAAGGTTGTGATTGTAGTTCTTTGGGAGGGATAAACCTTCTAATTAATTAATACCTTTAACCTTTAGAATAAAACATATTTTTTCATCCACCATTTTGTCAATTGACCAAGGTACTACATTGCCAAGTTGCAACATGAAATAGATTATTACAAGACAATAGTCTTAAACAACATAGGTCCCAACCTCTCCCCTTTAATAACAAATGTTGCATACATCCACATTTGTGACAAGACATGTAGCTACCCATTTTGACCTAATATGTTGGGGAATATTTTCTATAACCATTATGAATGAAGGGTTGGTGCATGCTAATGCTTCTCTCTCATGACATATTGGTTGCAATGGAAATCTAAAAAAACAACAATATGTTGAACAGGAGGAATTGTTTGATGTACATGTTTAACTTTTTAGAATATGGTGTAAAAATATGAAAAGTAGGAATTTTAATTAACTTTCGAAGTATATGACTTTTATTTATAGAAAAATTGCATTTGAAAAATCATGTTCTTCTAACAGTAGTATGTTGCTTTTTCTCTAAAATATAATGCATATGTTCACATTGAGATGTTATTTTAGTACCTAAATGATGAAATTTCTTGGAATTTTTTTTCATAGTTGTAGATAACAATTAGTTCTTGTGAATCATTATTTTTTCATATTTTTCAATGTTAGTTTTATAACCCATCCCCTTTATATTAAAATACCTAATTGCATTGGGATAACATTGGAGGTGAAAGAACCCATATAGATGGCATGTGCCATGGTTGGAGGCCTTGTTCATAATGCTTGAGGCTTGGAAGGTTTGTTTTCCTTTGTAAGGCCATTGTTTTCCTTTTTGAGCATGGTCTAGGGCCCTATGCCCATGATTGTTTCCCAAAACAAATTAATGAAATCCATATCGCACTTAGAGGCCAAAGATCCCATAGAAAGGTCATATGTGGTGTTTCAATGCAACTTTCATGATGCTTGAGCTTGAGAAGCTTTGTTAAATGCCTATGTCCATTGGTATCCTTCCCTAACCATTTCCAAGACACAAAGTCCCATTAACCTTACTGAAAATGTGATATCGCACTTAGAGGCCAAAGATCCCATAGAAAGGTCATATGTGGTGTTTCAATGCAACTTTCATGATGCTTGAGCTTGAGAAGCTTTGTTAAATGCCTATGTCCATTGGTATCCTTCCCTAACCATTTCCAAGACACAAAGTCCCATTAACCTTACTGAAAATGTCATAATTTCCCTTTGTAACCACTCATTGTCAAAAGATCCCCAAAAGAGGGCATGTTTTGTGGGTCCAAGATGCTTTTTATGGTGATTGAGCTTAAGAAGCTTCATTTAGGGCACATAGCCATTGTTATACTCCCTTGAACTTTGTTAGACCTTGAGACTCATTCTTGGTTCTCAACTAACCTAGTCATGGTGCACATACCCCACTTGGAGGCAATTAATACCATATATAGGTCATATGTGGTGGTTCGAGGACTCATCTATGGTACTTGAGACTAATAATCAAGGTTTAGGGTCAGAGTCTCTTGTTTCCCTCCCTCAACTATGTTTAAGGACCCAAGATCCATCCATGATGCCCAAGGCCTTGTAATGGTAGCCATATTCAACTTGGATGCCAAAGACTCCCTAGAGAGGGCTTGTGTCATGGTTTCTAGGTGTTGTTCATGGTTCTTGACCTAGAGAAGGTTTAATTAGGGCATAAAAACATTTCCCCCCCTTAGCAATGTCTATGCCTCAACATGTTAAGTTCCTGAATATATTTGAAGATAAGTCTCAAAATAAACCCAAAATATCAACAAGAATAATCCAAACCATTCACCAAATCACTGAACACAAGAAATAGTAAAAACCCTTGAGGTAGGGTAACACCATAAATTAATCCTTAAGGAAGGATAGCACTCATCAATAAATGCTTGATACATTCACAATATTCTTCACTATGTTTCATTACATTGCTTACACTTCTTTATATAGCTCTCTTTATCTCCTAGGAACCTTCCATAGAACCTTATCACATTTATTACATATAACTACCATAGTGGGCCTTTATTAATATAGTGGACCTAGTCCAATTCACATTGAATGATCACATTCTCATATATTAAATGACTTCCACTAATAATATATAACCACATTCCCATTGGGTGCCTCCCTAGGTACCCCATATTACCTCCCAAGGTATACTACATTCCATGATCCGGATTTTATGAGCAGAACGAAATGAATACAGATTATTAACAGGTGCTTAACACAAAATAATAGAGATACAGTAAAGATAGTTTTCTATTCAATAATGAAAATAAGATGAAACTGTAAAATGTAGCGGAAACAAGCTTGTTGGAATGGTGGTGGCTTATCTCTAAGAAGAGATGTGACAGCAGCGCGCATTCGCAAGAAGAAGATTATAATGAGGCTCTGAAGGCCTTTTTAAAATAAGCAAGAATGCCTAAAACCATAGACATCCAAAAACCTAACCCTAGGAGATGAAGTGCCAAAAGTCATGTGGACCCCGTTTGGGTAAGTTTGTACATCAACTTCCCGGGGTCATAACTTTTGCATACGATCTCCATTTTAGGCGTGTGATAGCCCGTTGGAAAGGTATAATCGAGGAGATTCATTTTGGGGGCTCAATCATGCCTTTGACTATCATTGAGTAGATCAATCCAGAAAAACCTTCATTTAGGCCCTTAAAATGGCCCCGAAAGTTAAAACTGCTAAAAATAGTAAATTGCCAAAATTGTCAGAAAACTGTTTTGAGCCAGTTGGAAAAGGTGGGTGGCCACCGATATCCATATGGATCAATCCTCCCTCCTTAGGAAGCAATGGTCTCCATTGCGTTGAGGTCCCCCATCAGATGAGGAAATTTTTGTTGAATTTGGCCCCGAGTGAGCCACTTGCCTTGGTGCAGGAGCTGCCCTGCTTTGATGACTCGATAAAGCTGGATATTTTGTTGTTGAGTGCCCTTGATCTGTCTGTTCACAATCCGATCATTGGATGCATGTTGTAGGCAGTCGATGTTGAGCTCTGTTGGTGTCAGTTGTTCTGCTACTTCTGAGGTGTCCAATAATGGTGGGAAATAAGGGCGAAGGAGATCCACATTGAACACTGGGTGCAGACCAAGGAAAGGAGGAATGTTGAGCTCAAAATCATTATCCCCCATGGCATTGGTGATAGTGTACGGCCCATAACGGAGTGGGAGAATCTTCCGATGGGGCCCTGTGAGGCGTTCTTTCTGCAAGTGCAACCAAACTTTGTCGCCCACCTGAAACTTATACAACACCTGATGTTGATCATGGCACTGTTTGTACTTGTCATTGGACTTCTGTAGGATATCCTGAACCTATTGGAAGATGTGCTGGATCCGCTCAATGAACCAGGTGGCTTTGTCAGCTTCAGTTGGAGCAGGAGATGAGTCGGTTGAGGTGACTGCAAGGGGAAGTGCAACATCTATGGGTCCCAATGGTTGGAATCCCAACCCCACTTGAAAGGGGCTGTGGCTGGTTGAGCTATGTAGGGATCGGTTGTAGCTATGTTGGACATAGGGAAGGCTCTCATCCCATGTGCGAGGGTGCTTTGAATTATACATGTGAAGAATATGCACAATCATTCGATTTACAACCTTGGTTTGGCCATCTGTCTGGGGGTGGAAGGTCATGGATTTGGTGAGCTTGGTGTTCAATAGTAACCAGAGGCTCGACTAGAATGTGCTGAGAAATTGACTATCCCGATTTGAGACAATGGTTTGTGGGATTCCAAAATGTACCCAGACTCGTTCAAAGAAGAGCTTGGTAGTGGCCTCTGTTGTGATGCTCTTCTTGCATGCAACCATAATCGCCATATTAGAAAAGAGATCAACAACCACAAAAACACAATCATTTCCCCGCTTGGTGGATGGGAGGCCCGACATGTAGTCCATTGAGATGGATTCCCATGGCCTGTCAGGAGTAGGAAGAGGTGTGTACAGGCCCTGTTTCTTAGTGGTCGGTTTGGCAATAGCACAGGCAGTGCAGGACCTGATATACTTGCTGACCTCCTGTTGAAGTTTTGACCAGTAGAAATGTTTCTGTAGCATCGCCATTATCTTTTCAATGCCAAAGTGTCCTGCCACCTAACTATAGTGGGATTCCCATATCATATTTTCTCGCTCACTTGATGGAACACATTTATGGCCCAGACGACACAACAACCCATCCTAAAGATGGAAATTATCAACAACTGCGTTTGCACCCAACATTTGGTAGGTGGTGGCGAAGTCAGGATCTATCTCATAGAGTTGGGGCCATCCAGAGGTCTCATGGCCACAAGAGTCTAGCATCGTGGTGAGTGACGTGACTAGCGGTTTGCTGAGGCAATCAACGACACGATTGGTGCTTCCTGTTTTATACTTGATGTTGAGGTGGAATTGCTGCAAGTATGTGGACCACTTTTGATGGCGGTCATTATGCAATTTTCCCTGTGTCTACATGAACTACAGTGGCTTATGATCAGTGTGGATGACTGTCTCCTTCCCAAGAATGTAATGTCTCCACTGGCGGCATGCTTGCACAATGGAGTACATTTCTTTGTTGTAAGTAGGGTACTTACGGACAGTATCTGATAGTGTCTCACTATGATAGGCCACGGGGTGGCCGTGCTGAGTGAGAACGGTGCCCACAGCATAGTCTGAAGCATCTGTCTCGATCTCAAAAGGATGTTGCAGGTCTGGTAGTGAAAGTACTAGGGTTGAGTGCAAGCGCTGCTTCAAATCATCGAACACTTGTTGTTGGGACCAACCCCATGCAAATTTCACCTTACCACCACCTCTATTTATTTGGCTGAG
Organism: Picea engelmannii; assembly: GCA_009831015.1. Lineage (NCBI taxonomy): Eukaryota > Viridiplantae > Streptophyta > Pinopsida > Pinales > Pinaceae > Picea > Picea engelmannii. The sequence continues at coordinate 660,417 of ML781253.1, read as the reverse complement.
GGCCCATGCAATATGGGAGAAACCCAACACGAACCTGCGATAGAAATTGGCAAGGCCCAAGAAGCTCTGAAGCTCAGTGAGTGTTGTTGGGGCTAGCCAATCACGGATGACTTGGATCTTGGCTGGATCCACATGTACGCCATGCTGATCAATAATGTAGCCCAGGTAATGGACCCTGTCCATGCCGAAGGAGCATTTTTCCAAGCTGGCGTATAGCTTGTGCTACTGCAGGGTGTGCAGAACCTGTTGAATATGCTGCAAGTGTTCGACCCAAGTCTTGCTGTAAATTAGAATGGCATCCAGATACACCACTACAAAATTATTGGTGAATGGTCGCAGGATATTGTCCATCATCCTCATGAAAGTGGCTGGAGCATTTGTCAAACCAAAGGGCATGACCAACCATTCAAAAAGGCCTTCCTTTGACTTAAAGGCGGTATTCCATACATCTGTTTGTTCTATCGGTACCTGGTGGTAGCCAGACTTCAGATCAATCTTACTGAAGTATTTGGCCCCCGTGAGTTGATCAAGGAGGTCATCGATTTGGGGAATAGGGTACCGGTTTCTGACTGTGATTTTATTCAGAGCCCGATAATCAATACAGAGTCGCCAGGTTCCATCTTTCTTCTGTACCAGCACGATTGGGCTCCCGCAAGGTGATGAGCTGGGGTGGATGTGCCCCTTGTGGAGCAGTTCTTGGATCTATCACTTGATCTCCTCATTCTCTAAGAAAGAGCGACGATAGACTGGCCCATTGGGTAACGGTGCACCGAGGGTCAGATCGATGGGGTGCTTGACCTGGCAATGTAGAGGTACCCCTGTAGGTGAGGAGAAGATATTCGAGTATTCTTCCACGACTTTATTTACTTGCTTCCGCTGTGTGGAGAGGTCGACCGCAGAGACCCTGAATGTAGCTATGATCTTTCGCTTATTCTGAGAGTGAATCACAAAAAAGACAAACTTCCCTATTTGAGAGATGACCTTCCTGCATTTCTTAGTAGAGATCAAGGAAATAGCACTAGGTGGGGCTGCCTCGAGTATCTTGTACAATTTCCTATTCAAAGTAATAATAACACTACGAGGCCTAGACTCATATACAACATGACGTTTCCATAAATAAGGTTGGCCCAAAATAACATCACAAACTTTGAGAGGAGCAACATCACACAATACCTCATCTTTGAAGGGCTTGATGCCGTATGATGGTCGGCACTGTTGGCTGACGCGGAGATCACTTCCTTGGCGGAGCCATCCAATAGTGTACGGTTGTGGGTGCAGCGTTGTTGGCAGGGCCAACTGCTTGACGACCTCTGCTGAGATGAGGTTCTTCTAGCTACCGCTATAATTGATGAAGTGCAGTGGGGTTCCTTTTACCCACATCTGTGAATGGAAGAGGCGCTCTCCTTCTTCTGGCTCGTCTGGTTCACCAGACTGGAGCTTGGTGGTAGCAACGGTAGCACTGGGTTCTGCGTCAATGATTCATCTTCCCCTTTCTGGTTTTGGCTTAAAGTCATAATCTGCATCTGATTCAGAGGCTTTCACTTCGGCCACCAACGACTGCTTTGAGCGACAGTCAGCAGTGTTATGCCAAGGGCTCTTATGGAAGTCACACCACTTCTCGGTATCTTTCTTTGTCTTTCCGGTGTCCTTCTTTGCTTGCAGATTGGACTGGTTGTCCTCATATTGTCCATATTTGTTCTGTCCTTTGTTCGGTGGGTTGGGGCCGCCCTTTCCTGTCTTTTTTTGTGAGGGTTTCCCAGGCCCAAATTGCCGTGTCTTTTTTTTGAGCTTCTGTTCGATTTTGACGGCATATCGGTAGGCCGTGCCCAAGGATGAGATGTCCAAAAATTCCATTTCGGTCTGGATGTATCTATGAAGAGTACCGCGATACTTGAGCACCATATGTCGCTCTGAATCTTTGATACCCAACTTGGTATGCAAGGTATGGAAGATATTTGTGAAATTTGGCACTGCTTGGTCTCTTTCTTGCCGCAGTGTGGTCCATTTGGTATACAGGTTGTCATAACTTCCGACAGGGTAACATTGTTCCTTAATAGCATCCCTGAAGGGCTCCCAGGTGGCTGTGACCGAAAATAATGAGGTTTCCTCTATTTCCTTTTGCTCACAGAAAGTTTCCCACCAATCTTTGACATGGGGAACGACTTTGAGGAGCGCAAAAGTAATCTTTTCTTTATTCGAAAAGTTATGGACAGAAAAATACCCTTCTAGTAGATTCAACAACTTGTCTACAACATCTGCATCTATCTAACCTTCAAATATAGGAATATCTAAGTTTATTTCTACCTTGAAGGGAGCAGCGCCTCCGTTTGAAGAAGATGCGTCGCCTATTGGTAGCCACCGAAGGATTTGCGCAAAACTATCCATCATCTTATTCCTCTGTTGCGTGAGGGCTTCCTCAATAAATAGTTTGAAAGGATATCCTGTCCCATCATCTTTCTTTTCTCCTGCCATGGGAGGTCGCTTGGGCGTGCGAGAGCTTCTTTCCTCAAGAGAAACAAGCTCGAGACCCAACTCTTTGTACTCCGACCTCGTTGGGGACATGCATTAAGACGACAAGGAGCAGACCACTCTGATACCACTAATCCTGATTTTATGAGCAGAATGAAATGAATACAGATTATTAACAAGTGCTTAACACAAAATAACAGAGATACAGTAAAACTGGTTTTCTATTCAATAACGAAAATACGCTGAAACTGTAAAATGCAGCAGAAACAAGTTTGCTGGAATGGTGGCGGCTTATCTCTGAGAAGAGATGTGACGACAACGCGAATTCACAAGAAGAAGGTTACAATGAGGATCTGAAGGCCTTTTTATAATAATAAAGAATGCCAAAAACCTTAGACATCCAAAAACCTAACCCTAGGAAATGAAGCGCCAAAATTCATGTGGGCCTCGTTTGGGTAAGTTCGTACATCAACTTCCCAGGGTCGTAACTTTTGCATACGATCTTCGTTTTAGGCATGTGATAGCCCGTTGGAAAGGTATCTTCAAGGAGATTAATTTTGGGGGCTCAATTATGCCTTTGACTATCATTGAGGGGCTCAATCCTGAAAAACCTTTATTTAGGCGCTCAAAATGGCCCCGAAAGTTAAAACTGCTAAAAATAGTAAATTGCCAAAATTGTCAAAAAACTGTTTTGAGCTAGTTGGAAAAGGTGGGTGGCCACCGATATCCATCTGGATCATTCCACCCTCCTTCACATGTTTCATCCTAGAAACACAAGAAATAACCGTACAATATGACCGACTAAGCAATGTATCCAACTGGTACCAAGTATGACCATCCATCCATCCTAATGGAAGTCAAACATGATGTCCATTTGTTGCCTTGCCACCCTGATCTTGCTCTGCATCATGTTGGGGTTGTCATGGGATTGTGTCTGTATCCCGATCTCTTCCTGTAGTGCTAGGATTCATCCATGCACCTTCTCTTGATTTTTTTCCTTTCTAGTTCCTTACTGGTGCATAAATGTGTTGATTGTCATGCCCTTGCCTGGATGATTGTTGTTTCTCTATATGATGTGGATGATGATATATAATAATTGTAGGAATCTATTCCTTTTTCTTCAAATCTGAAACACATTGTGCCTTTGAGTCAATGACCTCCTTAGCTTTCTGATTGTGTCCTTCATGTGGTTTTCCTTCATCTCCTTCTGTAGACTCTGCCTCTGATTCAACTTCAGACTCGACAATAACTTCTTTGTTGGCCTCTATGGGCCCATATTTCTTATTAAGAGACACATCCTACAATGTGATTTTCTTTTTCTTGTACCACAACTTCAAAAGTTTCTTTTGCACATTAATATTAATGGCACCCACTGATTCTATCCAAGGATATCCCAAAAAAAATCCACTTCATCCATATCAATAGCATAAAAATTTGAATGCAACACATATTTATCCATTCTGAGCTTCAAATCTTTAAATATTTTCACATTTTCACCCTTAACCCGTGTGCTTTGAATATCCTTTGCAATAAATTGTAGTCTATTAACCAACTGAGCATTGATAAAATTATGCATGCAACTAGGGTTAATAGAAACAATAACCTTCTCCTTGTGAAAACAACCATGAACCTATAATATAAAGTTTCCACATGAAAATAAACCCTTGCCTCTCTCTTCATCCTTACACTTTGTATGAGACCACTTGTCTAAAACTAATTTTACATATGCTTCATCAGAAAGTGTCATCAACTCATTATAATTAAATGAATTCCACCATATGCGAGCATCTTCTTGGAAACCATAATGTAGACATATTCTCCAACGATCTTTCCATGATGACTTTTGAGATTGTATATATTCTTCAATACTGGGGATATCATCCTTTCTAGTAAAAAACATCTTGCTTAGAGAAATATTCAGCAAAAACTAGGGTTTATAAAATGACTTACTATGCAAATCATGCGGCTTTTTTCGAAAAAACCTTGAAAATGACCAGATTTAAAATGCTCATAACTTCACCTTCCGGACTCCGTTTCGGTTGAATTATTTTTTGAAATTAGGTATTTTTCCGAGAGGAATTCAAATATCTATTTTTTTTTTGCACAAATTATGCTCATAAAGTTTCATATCGGAACCTGAAGTGCGTCGCCCTCTTTTTTCTTAGAAAAAAAAATATGCAAAAAGAGCCAAAAAATTATCCCCTTCTTTGGCCAAGGAAAGTGCTCTGATACCAATTGTTAAGTCCCTAAATATATATGAATATAAATCTCAAATAAACCCAAAATATCAACAAGAACAATCCAAACCATTCACCAAATTACTGAACACAAGAAATAGTCAAAACCCTTGAGGTAGGGTACCACCATAAATTAATCCTTAAGGAAGGATAACACTCCTCAAGAAATGCTTGATACATTCACAATAGTATTCACTATGTTTCATAACATTTCTTACAATTGTTTATATAGCTCTATCTATATCCTAGGAACCTTCTAGAGAGCCTTCTCACATTTATTACATTTAACTACGATAGTGGGCCTTTATTAATATAATGGAACTAGTCCACCTTACATTTAATGACCACATTCTCATATATTAAATGAATTCCACTAATAATATATAACCACATTTCCATTGGGTACCTACCACAACCATGGTTAAGGCCCCAAGACCCATATGTGATGGAAAAAACATCTTAATGATACACATATCTAACTCTTATTCCAAAGGACCTCTAGTAAGGGTTTGTGCCATGGCTTCTAAACATTTCCCATGGAAATTGAGCTTGAGAAGTTTCAATTAGGACTTAAGGCCCTTGTTCCCCTTTAACCACATTTGGGCCTCAAAACTCTTTTCCAATGCATGAAACATACTAATGGTGCATGTATCGTACTCAATGGCCTACAAAGAACCTTTACAAAGAAATCATGTGTTGGTTCAAGGACTTGTTTAAGGTTCTTGAGCCTAAGAAGAGACAACAATATCCTAGGGAACTTACGTTCTTCCTCGACCATGGTCAAGGCCCTGTGATCCATCCTTGATGTTGAAAAATTCCTAATGGCACCGATATACAACTCTATTGCTAAAGACACCCTATAATTTGGATGTGTTATGGTTTGTAGGTTTTGTTCATGGTGATCTTACATGAGAAGATAAATTTAGGACCTAAGGCCCAAGTATTTTCCTCCCCTAATCATGGAACTTGAGCTTGAGAAGGTTAATTTATGGATTAATCCCCTTGTCCCCCCCCAACCATGTTTATGCCTTAAGACCTATTTCCATTGAAGAAAACCTATTCATGGCACATGTATTCCACTCAGAAGTTAAAGAACCCCAACCAAGGCCCTAAGAAAAATTCTTGGTGTGGACTTGAGACACAATCTTATATAGGGATTGCGGTGTGGTTTAATAATGGTTTTGGTATCCCTATAGTAAGCTAGAGATCATGGAGGCTTCACCTTGTTGATTAATATCTTATCACATCCATTCATAAATTGGGTTTAAAATTGTGAAAAATAAATTCAATATGTTGTAGGTATTGGGGGTGGGGGAATGCAGCTCGTCCAGGGGTTTATATGTATTAGGGGGTTATAAAATGGGTATATAGTAAAAATAAAGGGTTTTATTATTATTGGAAAGATGTTTTGGGAAGGGGGTTCAACAAAAGGATTTTTGGAGGTATTTATCAATATCTAGTGAAATTAGGAGTATCCCATGAACACACGTGATATGTTACAGGTTCATTGAGTGAAAAACACATTCCATAGATATGATACAAGGATCCTATGTGGTATCCCATGAACACACGTGATATTTTACAAGTTCATTGAGTGAAAACCCCATGCCATAGATATGATACAAGGATCCTATGTGGTGGTCTGAGGATGCGTTCATGGTGCTAAAAATTGAGAATCTTTGTGGGTTGTAGGTGTTATTCATGGAGTTTGAGAAATCTTAATTTAGGGAACAAGGCCATTATTGTCTTTCCCTAACCTTGTATAGACCTCAAGACCCATTCTTGATTCACAAATAACCTAGTCATTGTGCCCATATCCCACATGGAGGAAAATCCTTCAAAGGTCATATGTGGTGGTTCACAGACTCTTCCATGGAAATTGATCTTAAGAAGTAAGGTTTAGGAAAATATGTTCTTATTTCCCTCCCTAAGCTATGGTCAAGAAATCCAAACCTATCCATGATTCCAAAGTGTAATGTCCCCGACCATCAACCCCACTGCCGATCAATGCTACTACACATAACATACACTTACATATATAATATGCATTAAATAAAATTAAAAAATTTAACATAGAGTTACTTCCATCATACAAACTTAAATAGAATTAACAACAATTCATACATGCAACGAAATACATGAAAACATACAAGCATCACAGACATGCATTTTAATTGAATTAAACACATAATTATACTTATCTTTGAAACTGGAGTAACTCCACCAACTACATGCAGACCTTCCATGAACCTCCCATCCTTAGACCACGTTGCTCATCACTCTCAGCAGTAGGTCACCACCGAGCTGGGACTAAGCTCCACCGAGCAAGGGAATCCTAGGCTAGGCAAGGTCAATAGGAAGACACACAATTTATGAGGATGAATTCTCTCCCAGGATCCAATTATGCCAACTGCTCACAGACTCTCATTCCCCACATGCCTGTCCCACACCAGGAGTATATACCTTCACTGTCACCAGGACAGTCCTTTAGCTGCTAAACCTCCCTTTCCTTGGGCTTCAGCAACAGGCCAGACTAGAATTCTCCGAGCTCTGTGGAAGCTACAGGACCCGTTCCAAGAGTTCTCACTTCCTCCATGCACTCTCTCACCTGGAGAGAGTCGCTCACAGGCCTAACAACCTTCCTCTTCAACCAAAACCACCTCCCTCACCTGGAGAGAGTGTTGCACACAGGCCTGACAACCTGCTTCTTCAGCTCCATTCCAACAAAAGGAGGACAACAAAAGGCTTAGGAAGGAACAAATGACAGTAACAAATCACACTTCACCAAGGGACTGGGTGACCACAACAACCCACAATTATAACACACATGACAAAGACAATTACAGTATGCTCAGGTTTCATAGGACACACAGGAGACACGACTCAGTCCACAAGTTTCAGGATGCGTGATAAGAAAATTATGCAGAGGTTGATGATGAAGGCCAAATGTAGAGACCAGACGAAATTCATGGGAATACACCGGTTGGCTTCATGGTTGTGGTTTTCAGGAAAATATCATAGGTTGGCCTCATGATTTTGGGTTTCAGAGCGGCATGAGGTATGTAGAGACCAGACGCAGATGCCAAACAGGATAGACAATCGATGGAATAATGGAGGACGAACCCCCATCACGGCTCAATTCTTGGGTTAAATTTCATGTGCCTAGACTGACACATGTCGCCCATGAAGCTGCATGCACTCCATCAAGTATACGTTCCCTTTTCCAGGAACTTAGGATAAAAGTATACCATTCACACCACTTTGGAATAAAAATAAATTATTATTCCCAAGGACTTAAGCCCCTAAGATTAGCCCCTCTTTCCAACCTTTCAACCCCCTTTCCCTTACCCACCTTGTGGAAGCTTAGTCCCCCATCACTCTTTCTTCATGGTCGGTCTGCATGCAACGATGTTAATCTTTATTAATGTTCTGCATAATTACATATACAAAAGTAGGCTCCTGGCCTTTAACACCTAGGCTCTTTGGCCTAATAAACACATAATCCCACCAACTTTTATACACTTGGCTCACCAGCCTATAAACATAATTACAATTCATAATTACAACTTGGGCTCTACCGGGGGATATTACAATCCCCTCCCCTTATTTTTGCACTTTCCTCAGTGCAACTCTTTACACAACATCAACAAGATTTTCAAAATCTTCAAAAAGATGCGCGTATTATACCCACATAGAATCCTCATGCTCCCATGTTGCGTCCTCAAGACCGTACCAGGTCCACTGGAACTTTACAAGCCCTATGGCTTGATTTCATAGTTGTTTGCTTTTCCGGTCCAATATGCACAAGGATGCACTTGCATGACACCTTCTTGCTCCACCTGAATCACATTCCAATCGATTACATGATTATCATCAGGTATTTATTTCTTAAGCAATGAAATATGAAACACATTATGTACAGTCATGGATGCAGGTAATGAAAGCATATATGCAACTGGTCCAATCCTTTCTAGGATTTCAAATGGCCCACAAAATCTGGCTGCCAACTTGGAACAGTTTCCCAGCTTCAGGGAACTTCTGTTGTCTTTCACGTTCAGGAAAACATGATCACCCACTTTAAACTCTCTGTGGGTTCCGTTTTTATTAGCATAACTTTTCTGCCTGTCTTGGGAAACCTTTAAATCCTGCTTAATTTTCAACATTTTCTCTTCCATTTCCTTGAGCAACTCTGGCCCAACTACTGCCCTATCAATTGGATTATCCCAACTTACTGGAGTATTGCACTTTCTACCATAAAGTGCTTCAAATGGGCTCATCTTCAACGATGCTTGATACCCATCATTGTAGGCGAATTCTACCAAGTGTAGGTAGTCTTCCCATTTAGATGGTTTGTCCATCACATACATCCTTAGTATGTCTTTTATCACTCGATTCACTCGCTTTGTCTGCCCATCAGACTCAGGATGATAGGCTGTGCTAAAGTTTAGATTCATTCCAAATACTTTGAATAACTCTTTCCAAAACTTGGAGGTAAATTTTGGGTCTCGGTCAGACACAATTGTCTTGGGAATACCGTGCAATCATGTTATTTCCCTCATAAAAATATCAACAACATTAGCTGCCTTGTGAGTAGTCTTCAATGGAATGAAATGGGCAACTTTCATAAGCTTGTCCACCACCACCATGATGGAATCATGCTGCTTAATCCTGTGATGAAATCCATTGTCACTACCTCCCACTTCCACTCAGGAATGGGTAAAGGTTGCAACAACCCTGCTGGGTACCTGTGCTTAGCTTTAACCTTCTGACACTCCATACATCTTGCGATGTATTCTACAATCTCTTTCTTCATACCTGGCCAAAAGTAATGGCTCTTGACTGCTGCCACATTTTTCTGATATCCAGGGTGCCCAACATAAGGCACATTATGCATTTCATTCAAAATCATAAGTTTCAAGTCCTGGACATTAGGTACATAAATTATGTTCTTGTACAGAAGTATTCCATCAGCCTCTAATTTATAATTTTCCACGTTCTGTGGCATCTCACTTGCCGTAGATTTGGTACCAACTCCGTGTACTGCAAATCTGCATTTGCAACTTCCAAAATTCTTCTTTTAATATCAATTCGGTACATGCTAATGGTTGTAGCATGTAATTCATGCACTCTCCTCTTGAGTGCATCAACCACTTTGTTTTCCTTTCCTTTGATATGCTTGATATCAAAGTCATACTCACAAATAAACTCCAACCACCTACTCTGCCTAGCATTCAAGGTTGACTGATCAAACAAATACTTCAGACCATTATGGTCTGTCCTCAGTTTGAACCTCCTTCCCATGAGGTAATGCCTTCGTTTATTTAGAGCGTGAACGATTGATGCCAACTCTAAACCATGAGTTTCATAGTTCCTTTTGTTCTCTTTCAACTTTCTGGATTCATAAAAAATTACGAACCCATTCTGACTGAGGACTCCTCCCAATCCTTCTTTGCATGCATCTGTACACACTACAAAGTCTTTGTTCGGATCTGCAATCCTCAGGATTGGAGCACTGGTTAACAATTGCTTCAATTGTTGGAAGCTTCTCTCACAATATTCTATCCACTGAAACTTATTCTCCTTCCTTTGCAAGGAAGTGATAGTCTGAGCTATCCTCGAGAACCCTGTGATAAACCTTCTATAATAAACAGCTAGACCCATAAAGGATCTAAATTTCGTCACGTTATTTGGCACTCACCATTCTCTGATGGCCTCAATATTCTCAGGATCCATGGCTATCCCATCCTTTGAAATAATATGCCCCAAGTAATGGATTTTCTCCTGATAAAATGATCACTTGCTCAACTTGGCATACAATTGGTTCTCTCTTAGCACCTACAACACCATCCTCAGATGTTTTTCATGCTCTTCCTTTGACTTGGAATACAACATAATTTCATCCAGGAAGACTATGACAAACTTGTCTAGATAGTCCTTGAATACACCATTCATCATACACATAAAAACAATGGGTGCGTTCGACAGCCCAAACGACACCACTATGAAATCATAATCACCATACCTTGTTCTAAAGGCAGTCTTGATGATGTCTTCATCCTTAATCCTTACCTGGTGATATCCCGACCTAAGACCTATCTTCGAAAATATCTTCGCATCCTTTAACTGATCGAATAGGTCATCAATCCTCGGTAGAGGATATTTTTTCTTTACAGTTACTTTGTTCAATTGTCTGAACTCGATACACAATCTCAATGTCCCATCCTTATTCTTCATGAACAAAACTGGGGCACCCCAAGGTGACACACTTGGGTGTATATACCCCTTCTTCAGAAGCTCTTCAAGTTGCAATTGTAGTTCCTTCAACTCTGGTGTACTCATTCTGTAAGGAGCTTTCGACACTGGAGCTGCTCCAGGCATCAAGTTTACAAAGAAGTCAATATATCTCTTTGGGGGTAATCCTAGTACCTCCTGGAATACATCTTCAAACTATTTTAATAATGCGTGGTCTTCAATCTTTGAGACCTCATCCTTAGATGATTTCTCAACATGGGTTGCAAATAATTGACAACCTTTTCTATAGCACTTCTTCAACTGCTTGCTGAGATTTCTATGATAGCAACAACTCTGGGAATTCCTTGGATTGTTCTCTCATTCCCCTCCTCATCCAGGCAAGTGAATGCTTTGTTACAATAGTCTAGGGTGGCATGGTGCTGGTCCAACCAATCCATCCCAATTAGACAGTCATAAGAACCTAAAGGCAGAATGTTCAATTCAGCCTTTGTGCGTAGTCCATTCATGTCCACAGTACATGACTTAACTAAATCAGTGACTTTCCTCTTGGTTCTTGTAGCTAGCTATACTAACCAAGACTTTTCATGTTTTCTTCTCGACAATTGCAAGCTTTCCACCACTCTAGGATCTACATAACTATGGCTAGCCCCTGAATCAATTAAAATAGTAAATGCATGGTTGTTGATCATACCTTCCACTTCAATCATGTGCGACTAATATTCATCTTGATTGTTGTCTAGGGCTACGTAGGTCATTGGAATTATACTGCCCATGTCCTCCACTGTTTCATCCTGCTGAACATTGTGGACAATTCTCACTTTGTCATTTCTGTGGGGGCAATCTCTGTACCTATGGTTTCCTTTACAGCCCCAACATTCCATAGGTGGTTGTCTTGACATCTTCCCACCCACTTCAGCCTTCCTAGGCTCTCTAAAAGATGGTTGTCCTTGAGGAATGTTCCTGAAAAAGGGTTTCTTAGTTCCCTTATTCCTCTGGTCCATCTTGACTTTCTTCTTGTCTTCCCAAGCCTTCCGGAAAGTAGGCTTTTCTATTTGTTGCTCATATAAGCATTTCTCTCTTCTTATCATTTCTTCCATAGTTTTTAGGTCATCATACTGGATCTTGTCACCGATGGAAGGTGGCAGTCCACTCAGATACCTTTGAATATTGAGAGTCTCATCCTTGATGAACGAAACATACTTCAATAATTCCAAAAACCTTCATTCGTATTCATCAATGGTCATGCTGCCCAGCTTGAGTTCAAAGAACTCTTTCATATTTTTGTCATAATATCTTTTAGTCACTCGAAATATCTCTTGAATTCTTTCCAAGTGGTATCTTTCTCTCTAATGTGTTGCACCTGCACAAGTTGATCCCACCACATGGATGCTTTTCCTTTCAATTGATACATTCCAATTCTTCCTTCAGCATGAGAGGAATAATTCTGCAGTTGGAAATATTTCCTCATGCCAAGCAACCATGCTTCAGCATCTTCCTCCTTCTCGTGTTTTCCATCAAACGTAGGAGGCTTAATATTGTTCATTTTCCCCTTCAGTTCATCCACTCCATATCTCCAATTCTTTTTGGTAGGAGATGGGCTTGAACTACTGTGTACCCTCCTCTTGGAGCGACCTTGGGAGTGATGATGGTGTCTACCAACACTCCTTGATCTTCTTCCCTCAGAAGTCTGGTGACTCCCTATTTTGCTCGAGTCTCTCTCCTTGTCCAACTTCTTTTCTATTCTCTCCAGACTCTTCATCAACTTTAAGTTGAATTCTCCCTGTTGTTCCTTAACTTTCATGAGCTTTCTGCTATCTTCTTGGTGAGTTTGGGCATCTTTCTGCAATATTTCAATGATTTTCATCATATGCCCTTCCTTATCTATCTCTTCTCCATGCCCATTGGAGTTCAACCCTTCAACTCCCAAATGAACATCCATCCCTTTAGCTTCATTCTATGAACTGGAAGCATTCTGTGTCTCCTCCATTTCTTTGCACTCAATGGAAACTCTATTTGGTTCTGGCACTTGTTAAACTTATGCAAACACAACGTTCAGACAACCGAAATTTGTCAGGGTATCATTCCTTAACAAATCCCACAACATTCATAAACAAATATGGTTCTAGAAAAAAATTAGTTTTCATTCTCTATGATTCTTGTTCAATCAAGAATCCCTGCAGATTTCTTCTTTCAGAGCTATGCTCTGCTAAGTTTTCAGGCACTAGCCCATTTCTCTCAGTCCCCAACCCACACGACCATGGGTCGTGACCAAGAACTAGATCAATAAGCACGTACTCGGGCCTTCGGCCTTCATCTTCAGAAGATTTCCAAGCATAACACAACAGTCACTCGGAATTCCAAGTTACTGAACTCGCGCAGTAGGGAAAATCAACCGACAACATCTACCCAGCATCCGAAGGTTGACACTCACTATGGAACCTCAGGTGTCTGAGTTCTGAGTCTTCGGTACTTTAGAGATTTAGAGCTTCGAAGGATCTTGCATCCACACATCTGAATTGTTAATCTCCGAACATTCCCAATCACCTTTGGTGACTTTATTACGTTACATCACTTAATGTTTTCCAAATTGTGGGGGCATGCAATGATGGTTTGGAGTAACCCGCCTTTCATCCTTCAATTCTTCTGACGCTGACACGCAACCCCTCAGTGAAACTGCGGTTTGGATTGTGGGACTGCCTTGGAGAATTAGCTTCCGTGCAACTTGGGTCCCCACAATGCCTTCTGGCTGTTGATCTTGATGTATCGTGATCAACGCCATTGTGGTTCCTCCAACCTTTAACTACGTTACGTAACCTCGGGCCCCACTAACCTTGCTCACACAGGATGCCACATGGTGGAATACTAGCGATTGATACGTGGCCCATTTAGATGGGTGACACTCATCACATTCCAAATTCCATTTCAATGATCCCTGGGTTCTAAACCCACTGACATGTGGCACACATCCCATGTGTCCACGTCACCTCTAGGTGATGTCATCATGACTCACCACTTTAGCTCTTCCGGCTTCGTGAGTTTCAACTCCTCTACGCTCACTTTTTCCCGGAGCGCTTTCTCCCAGAGTTCATGATATACCGACACGTGTCCTCCTTCATGATGAACGACTATGAATGAATTCGGTACTTCAAGATTTGGGAGTTTCAAACTCACATCAATTGCCTCCTCATGAAGTACTTCCACCCAAAGTACACGATCTCTTGATGCGTGTCCTTCGCAATGGGCGGTTGCGATCTACTTCAGGAGTTTTTCACACTCCACAGTGGAAATCCTCTGAATTGATTTTCCTTTGCCTTCCTGGACACAGATCTAATGGTCAGGCTCTTTTCCTACAATCTACGGTGTAGATCTCCTTCGGAAGTTTGTGCCTCAACGCATTCCACTTCTCTCGATTTTCGAACTCTGAAAGGCTTCCAGGGTAACCTTCCTGCACCTTCTCTGGATCTGATGGTCGTAAAGGACTCTCCTTTATCCCAAACAGATCCTACGGCTCCAACACCCCAACTGTTGAGCTCTCTCTCTCTGTGGTCAAATACCACGCTAACTGTGGTTTTATTCTACCGCTACTCCTCCCAAGTTTCGTAACACGACCAAGTAACCCCTTGGCACTCAGAAACATTCTAAGGTTTGAAATTGGTTCCATCTGAACACCATTTCCACTCAAAACTTTGGGTCCAAAGACCACTTATCCAGAACATCTAGGCTCAACGTTGAAACCATGGCTCTGATACCATATTGTAACATACTCGGCCATCAACCCCACTGCCGGGAAATGCTACTACGCGGAACATACACTCACATATATAATATGCATTAAATCAAATTAACACATTTAACATAGAGTTACTACCATCATATAGACTTAAATAGAATTAATAGCAATTCATACATGCAGTGGAATACATGAAAACATACAAGCATCACAAACATGCATTTTAATTGAATTAAAAACATAATGATACTTATCTTTGAAACTAGAGTAACTCCACCAACTATGTGCAGACCTTCCACGAACCTCCTAGCCTTAGACCACGCTGCTCATCACTCTCAGCAATAGGTCACCCCCGATCTGGGACTAAGCTCCACTGGGAAAGGGAATCCTAGGCTAGGCAAGGTCAACAGGAAGACACACAGTTTATGATGATGGATTCTCTCCCAGGAGCCACTTATGCCCACTGCTCATAGACTCTCATTCCCCACATGCCTATCCCACCCCAGGAGTATACACCTTCACTTTCACCAGGATAGTCCTTTGGCTGCTAAACCTCCCTTGACTTGGGCTTCAACAACAGGCCAGACCAAAATTCTTTGAGCTCTGTGGAAGCTACAGGACCCCTTCCAGGAGTTCTCACTTCCTCCGCGCACTCTCTCACCAGGAGAGAGTTGCTTGCAGTCTTGACAACCTGCCTCTTCAACCTCAACCACCTCCCTCACCTAGAGAGAGTGTTGCACACAGGCCTGACAACCTGCTTCTTCAGCTCTGTTCCAGCACAAGGATGACAATAAAAGGCTCAGCAAGGAATAGATGACAGTAACAAATCACACTCCGCCAAGGGACTGCATGGCCACAACAACCCACATTTATAACACACACAACATAGAAAATTACTGTATTCTCAGGTTTCATAGGACACACAGGAGACACAACTTAGTCCACGGGTTTCCGGATGCGTGACAAGAAATTTAGGCAGAGGTCAATGATGGAGGCCAAACGCAAAGACCAGACGAAATTCACAGGAATACACTGGTTGGCTTCGTGGTTCTGGTTTTTAGAAAACATCACAGGTTGGCCTCATGGTTTCGAGTTTCAAAGCTGTGTGAGGTATGCAGAGATCAGACGCAGACGCCAAACAAGATAGACAACCAAGGGAAGAATGGAGGACAAACCCCATCATGACTCAATTCTTGGGTTAAATTGCATGTGCTTGGGTTGACACATGTCGCCCATGAAGCTGCATGCACTCCATCAAGTATGCATTCCCTTTTCCAGGAACTTAGGTGTAACACCACTTTTCGATGCCAAGGCTTACTCACTCTGATACCATACTGTAACAACCTTTCTGTTACCATACTTCGCGAAAATATAACACTCACTCTCAGATTGTAAAACAACATGCATTTAAGCAATGAAACACATTTAGAGCTCAGAGTAAGTCTAAAAATTACTGCTATCATAATTTTAAACATGGCATTAGCATTAATTCATATGCACAACATAATACATGATAATTATAAATACACAGACACACATAAACATAAATTAAAACATCATCTAGTACTTATCTTGGAAACAATAGTAGTTTCACCAACCAGGTGCAGGCCTTCCAAGAACCTCCCAGCCTTAGACCACACTGCTCATCAAGCTCAGCAGTGGGTCACCCCCAAGTTGGGACTAAGCTCCACCCTAAGGCAAGGAATCCTAGGTTAGGCTGAGGTTACAGGGAAAACACACAACCGCAAGGAAGGAATTCTCTCCCAGGAACCACTCATACTCACTGCCCACATAATCTCCTTCCCCACATGCTTGTTCCACCCTAGGAGTATACACCTTCTCTGTCACCTAGACAATCCTTCGACTGCTAACCTACCTTGTCTTGGGTTTTAGCAATAGACCGAACCAGAAGTCTCTGAGCTCTGTGGCAGCTACAGGGTTCCTTCCAGGAGTTCTCTCCTTCCTCTGTGCACTCTCTCACCTGGAGAGAATCGCTCATAGTCCAACAACCTGTTCTTCCAACCTCAATCACCTCTCTCACCTGGAGAGAGTGTTGTACAACTGGCCAACAAGCCCCACGTAGTTCAACACTACGTGGCCACAACAACCAATGGGGAAAACAGGCACGGGATTTCCAATAGGTTCAACAATGGAGGATGGTCTCTCGGATATGGCTTCGGACAAGACTCCTCGCATAGGCTCGATGCTCAGACAGAGGATGCTTTGGATTTTCAAAAATTAACACCAGTTATTCTGAATCAACACACAAAATTTTCAGAGATGCATGATGAGTTGTCCACGTAGGGATAAATTTAGACTCTACGGTTCACAACAAGATGTACGACTATCTCAGAACAAACACATGCCTCTTTCTTGGTTCAGAGGATGCACGAGGGTATCTCTACAGGGTTTGACGGTTCACACTCAGGCAGTCGAGTTGAATGGAGGAGTAACCCCCAACACGGCTCATCTCAGCCATTTTATTTGCATGCACCTGGGTTGACACTTGTCACCCATGAAACTGCATGCATTCCTTCATCACGTGTTCCTTCCATTTGGAAGTCACATGTCATTCCAAAAGAACTTAAGATAAAAACATACTAATCACATGTCTTTTTGGAATAATATTAAATATTTATTCCCAAGGCTTAACACTTAGCCCCTTTTCCCACCTTCCAGCCCCTAATCCCTTGCCCTCTCTATGGATGCATAGTCCCCCATTACTCATTCATCGTGTCGGCCTGCACGCGGCGGTGTTTATATTTTATTAATGTGCTGCATACATATAGGTACAAAATCAGGCGCTTGGCCTACAACCCTTAGGCTCTCCAGCCTAATAATCACATAAGCCCACCAACTTATATATACTTGGCTCACCAGCCTATAAAACATATTTACAATTCATTTCACAAGTATGATTTACAACAGGGCTCGGCTTTGGGGACATTAAAATCCCCCTCCCTTATTTTTGCACTATCCTCAGTGCAACTTTCACACTGCATCTGCAAGCTTTTCAAAATTTTCAAAAAGATGCAGGTACTCTGCCTGCATAACATCTTCATGCTCCCATGTCATGTCCTCAGAACCGTACTAGGTCCACTGGACCTTTACAAACCCTATAGCTCGATTCTGGAGTTGTTTGTTTTTCCTGTCCAATATGCGCACAGGATGCACTTGCAGGATACCTTCTAGTTCCACCTGTATCACATTCCAATCGATAATATGATTAGCATCATGTATATATTTCTTAAGAAATGAAACATGAAACACATTATGTACAGTCATAGATGTAGGTAATGCAAGCATGTATGCAACTGGCCCAATCCTTTCCAGGATTTCAAAAGGCCCACAAAATCTTGCTGCCAACTTGGCGCAACTTCCCAACTTCAGGGAACTCCTGTTAGTTTTTACTTTTAGGAAAACATGATCACCCACTTTGTATTCTCTGTGGGTTCTGTTCTTATCAACATAACTCTTTTGCCTGTCCTGGGTAGCCTTCAAATTCTGTTTAATTCTTATCATTTGGTCTTCCATCTCCTTGAGCAGCTCAGGCCCAACTACTACTCTGTCAGCTGGATTATCCCAGCTCATTGGAGTGTTGCACTTTCTTCCATAAAGTGCTTCAAATGGGCTCATCTTCAATGATGCGTGATACCCATTATTGTAGGCGAATTCTACCAAATACAGGTAGTCTTCCCATCTTGATGGTTTATCCATCACATACATTCTCAGCATGTCTTTTATTACTCCGTTCACCCTCTCTGTCTGTCCATTAGACTTAGGATGATACGTTGTACTAAAGTTCAGATTTGTTCCGAATCCTTTGAACAGTCCTTTCCAGAAATTTGAGGTGAATTTCGGGTCCCTATTAGACACAATCGTCTTAGGAATTTCGTGCAAGCATGCCACTTCTTTTAAGAAGATATCAACAACATCTACTGCCTTGTGAGTGGTTTTAAGAGGAATAAAATGGGCAACTTTTGTAATCTTGTCCACCACCACCATGATTGAATCATGCTGCTTGCTTGTTCTGGGAAATCCTGTGATAAAATCCATTGTCACCACTTCCCATTTCCACTCAGGAATGGGTAAAGGCTGCAGAAACCCTGCTGGGTGCCTGTGCTCAGCCTTAACTTTCTGGCACTCCATACATCTGGCGATGTATTCAGTGATTACTTTCTTCAGACCTGGTCAAAAGTAATGGCTTTTGACTGCTGCCATGGTCTTCTGATATCCAGGATGTCTAGCATAAGTCACATTATGCATTTCTTTTAGAATTTCCAGCTTCAATTCTTAGACATTGGGTACATACACTCTATTTTTATATAGAAGTAATCTATCAGCTTCCAAGGTGTAACTTCCCTGGGTCCGTGGTCTCTCACGCTGTTGTAGCTTTGCTACCAGACCTCTGTACTGCAAATCAACATTTGCAGCTTCCAAATTCTATCCTTAATCTCAGTCATGTACATGCTAATGGCTGTAGCATGTAATTCGTGCACTTTTTTGCTGAGTGCATTAGCCACCTTATTTTCTTTCCCTTTAATATGCTTGATATCAAAGTCATATTCACACAGAAACTCCAGCCATCTGGTTTTCCTGACATTTAAAGTTGGCTGATCAAACAAATACTTCAGACCGTTGTGGTTTGTTCTCAATTTGAATCTCCTTCCCATGAGGTAATGTCTCCATTTCCTCAATGCATGGATGATTGCTGCTAGTTCTAAATCATGAGTCGCATAATTCCTTTCATGCTCTTTCAGATTTTGGGATTCATAATAGATTACAAATCCCTCTTGGCTGAGAACTCCTCCCATTCCCTCCTTACACACATCTGTGAACACCATGAAATCCATATTTGGATCCGCAATCTTCAGGATTGGAGCACGGGTTAACAGTTGCTTCAATCGCTGGAAATTGTTCTCATACTCTTCTGTCCACTGAAACTTCTTCTCCTTCTTTTGCAAGGAAGTAACAGGGTGAGCTAACTTTGAGAACCCTACTATAAACCTTCTGTAATAACCTGCCATACCCATAAAATATCTAACTTCTACCACATTCCTTGGCGCGGACCATTTTCGGATGGCCTCAACCTTTTCAGGATCCACAACGATCCCTTCTTCTGAAATAATATGTCCCAAGTAATGGATCTGCCTTTGATAAAATGAGCATTTGCTCATCTTGGCATATAGCTGGAGTTCTCTCAACACTTGCAGAACCATTCTCAAGTGTTGTTCATGATCTTCCTCCAACTTGGAATACACCAAGATTTCATCCAAGAAGACTACGATAAACTTGTCTAAATAGTCCCTGAATACACCATTCATTAAGCACATGAAAACAACAGGTGCATTTGTCAGTCCAAATGGAACCACTGTGAATTCATAATGATCGTACCTTGTTCTAAAGGCAATCTTGTTGATGTCCTCATCATTTATTCTTGCCTGGTGATATCCCGATCTGAGACCTATCTTCGAAAATATTCTTGCACCCTTCAACTGATCGAAAAGATCATCAATCCTTGGCAGAGGATACTTGTTCTTGATAATTACCTTATTCAACTGCCGAAAGTCAATGCACAGCCTCAATGTCCCATCTTTCTTCTTCATGAATAGGACTGGGGCACCCTAAGGTGACATGATTGGGTGAATGTACCCCTTCTTTAGTAGCTCTTCAAGTTGCAATTGCAACTCTTTCAGCTTTGGCGTACTCATTCTATAAGGAGCTTTCGACACTGGGGCTGCTCCAGGCATCAAATTTATAGAAAAGTTGATGTCCCTCTTCGGAGGTAGTCTAGGTACCTCCTGAAATACATCTTTGAACTCTGTGAGTACCTCATGGTCTCCAATATTTGAGACTGCATCTCTGGATGCTTCTTCCACACGAGCTGCAAATAATTGACAGCCCTTCCTGTAGCACTTCTTCAGCTGCATGGCTGAGATTTCTTTGACAGCCACAACTCTGGGAATTCCTTGGACTGTTTTCCGATTTCCCTCTTCGTCCAGGCATGCAACCCTCTTGTTACGACAGTCTAGGAAGGCATGGTGCTGGTCCAACTAGTCCATCCCAATTAAGCAGTCATAAGAGCCTAAAGGCAGAATATTTAATTCAGCCTTAGTGCTCAATCGTTTCATGTCCACTGAACAGGACTTAACCAATTCAGTGACCTTCCTCTTGGTCCCTGTAGCCAACTTCACTAACCAAGACTTTTCATGTTTGCTTCTTGATAAACGTAAACTTTCCACCACCCTAGGATCTACATAACTATGGCTAGCCCCTGAATCAATTACAATAATTAGTGGTCGGTTGTTAATCATACCTTCCACTTCAATCATGTGCGATTGAAATTCTGCTTGCTTGTTGTCCAGGGTTGTGTATATCCTTGGCATTCTCCTGCCCATATCCTCCACTGTTTCATCTTGCTGAACAGTATGGACAATTATTGCTTTATCTTTTCTGTGGGGGCAGTCTCCATGCCTATGTTTCCCTTTACAAACCCAACACTCCATAGGTGGAGGTCTTGGCATTTTCTCACCCACTTCAGCCTTCCTGGGCTCTCTAAAGGATGGCTGTCCCTAAGAACTATTTCTGAAAAAGGGAGGTTTGTTTCCCTTCTGCCTCTGCTCTTTCCTGAACTTCTTCTGATCATCCCAAGCCTTCTAAAAAGTAGGTCTTTCTCTTTGTTGTTCATATAATCATTTTTCCCTTCTTATCGTTTCTTCTATAGTCTTAGGATCATCATACTGAATCTTGTCACCGATGGAAGGTGGCGGTCCACTCAGATACCTATGAATCTTAACAATCTCATCTTTGATGAACGGAACATACTTCAACAGTTCCAAGAAACTTCGTTCGTACTCATCAATGGTCATGCTGCCTAGCTTGAGTTCGAAGAAATCCTTCATCTTTCTGTCATAATATCTTTTGGTCAGGTATTTCTTCTCGAACTACCTCTTAAACTCCTTCCAAGTGATATCTTTCTCTCTGATGTGCTGCACTTGCACAAACTGATCCCACCACATGAATGCTTTTCCTTTTAGTTGGTACATCACAATTCTTCCTTCTGCATGAGCAGAGTAGTTCTGCAGTTGGAAATATTTCTTCATGCCAAGCAACCATGTCTCAGCATCTTCCTCCTTCTTATGCTCTCCATCAAACGTTGGAGGCTTGATATTGTTCATCTCCCCTTTCAATTCATCCTTTTTAGATTTTCGGTGTTTTCTGGTAGGGGACGGGCTTGAACTACTGTGTGTTTCCTTGCCAGAATGCTTCAGGGAGAGACGGTAATGTCTGCTACCACTCCTCAATCTTCTTCTCCTCTCAGGGGTTCTGACACTTCTTGATCTGCTTGTGTCACTCTCCTTTTCCAATTTCTTTTCTATTCTTTCCAGGCTCTTCAACATTTTTAAGTTGAATTCACCCTACTGATCCCTAATTTTCATGATTTTTTGGCTATCAGCTTGGTGAGCCTGGGCATCTTTCTGCAATTTTTCAATGAGTTTCATCATACGTCCTTATTTATCTATCTCTTTTTCGTCCCCATTAGAGTTTGTTCCTCTGACTCCCAAGTTGACATCCTTTCCTTCTCTTTCATCCTCTGAAATGGAGGTACTCCGCACCTCTTCCATTTCCTTACTCAGCATCTATTCTTGGCTATCCTGACACTCGTTGAACTCTGCACACACAATGTGCAGTCAATCTGAAGTTTGTTATTCCCTTAAACCTTCAAGAAAACTTATAACAATCATAAGCCAACGTGAACAAGAATAACGTTTTGACTTCACAAAGTTTTCTGAGCTCTGTTTGGCTCTGCAATTTTCGAGACTTCAGGACTTCGGGTTTTCGGTACCTGGGAGTTCACTATGTAGTGAATCCTAACTCCTTGTCACTACAATCCCTGAAATCTGAAATTCCAATTTACTTTATTCTCCAGGCCCACAGCACAGTTGTCGCCCTTAACCACAGTGGTGCGTGGTATGTTCAAGAGGGTCCATGTCACCTTCGGTGATGTCATTGGGTCCCACCACTCTCGCCTGTCTTCTCAAATCATTGGCACGTGGTACACATTCATGCACCCACGTCCATTCCAAGCAAAATCCAATGGTTAGACTCCTTCGTCAGATCTACAACGCAGATCTTTTCGGCGTTTCAAGGTTTTGGGCATCGGGAGTTCGTGCATCCCACATCTCGAACTTTCATCTGCCAAAATCCTGAAATTACGGTTTACTCCTCCGCTGAATCAGACGATCAAATCCCTTCCTGCGATCTACGGTGTAGATCGTTTCGGGATTTTAGGTTTCGGGTTTCGGAGGTGTTCACCTTCCTCACTTCCCATCTCTCGACTTTGCGAAATCCGAAAGGTTTTCATGACTAACTCGAGCGTGACTCCGCCAAATCTAACGGTCGAGCCTTCCTCTCAGATCTACAACATAGATCTTCTCAGGTTTTCAGGTTTTTAGGTTTTCAGGAGTTCGCGTATCGCGATTCCCATGCTCCTGTGCAACTCCAAATGGTTTTTAAACCTTGTGCACACTTCCCAGATCCGACGGTCACGAGGGTTCGCCTTCCCTCCCGAACAGATCCTAAGGCTCCAGCACTTCTGGTGTGGAGTCCTCTCTCCCTGTGGCCATAGACCACACCGACTGTGGTTTCACAACCCCGCTATACCTCTTGAGCTTGTAGACATGATCAAGTAACTCCTTGACACTCCAGATCATGCCAGGGTCTGAAATCGGTCCTCCAAACACAATTTCTCCTCACATCCTCAGTCAAAAGACCACTCGACTAGCCCATCTAGGCCCAACATCAAAACCTTGTCTCTGATACCAAGTTGTAACACCACTTTTCGATGCCAAGGATTACTCGCTCTGATACCATACTGTAACAACCTTTCTGTTACCATACTTCACGAAAATATAACACTCACTCTCAGATTGTAAAACAATATGCATTTAAGCAATGAAACACATTTAGAGCTCAGAGTAAGTCTAAAAATTACTGCTATCATAATTTTAAACATGGCATTAGCATTAATTCATATGCACAGTAGAATACATGATAATTATAAATACACAGACATGCAGAAACATAAATTTAAACATCATCTGGTACTTATCTTGGAAACAATAGTAGTTCCACCAACCAGGTCCAGGCCTTCCACAAACCTCCCAGCCTTAGACCACACTGCTCATCAAGCTCAGTAGTGGGTCACCCCCAAGCTGGGACTAAGCTCCACCCCAAGGCAAGGAATCCTAGGCTAGGCTGAGGTTACAGGGAAAACACACAATCACAAGGAAGGAATTCTCTCCCAGGAACCACTCATACTCACTGCCCACAGACTCTCCTTCCCCACATGCATGTTCCACCCCAGGAGAATACACCTTCTCTGTCACCTAGACAATCCTTCGGCTACTAACCTCCCTTGCCTTGGGTTTAAGCAACAGACCGGACCGAAAGTCTTCGAGCTCTGTGGCAACTACAAGGTTCCTTCCAGGAGTTCTCTCCTTCCTCTGCGCACTCTCTCACCTGGAGAGAATCACTCACAAGCCAACAACCTGTTCTTCCAACCTCAATCACCTCTCTCACCTGGAGAGAGTCTTGTACAACTGGCCAACAAGCCCCATGTAGTCCAGCACTGCGTGGCCACAACAACCAATGGGGAAAACAGACACGGGCTTTCCAACAGGTTCAACAATGGCGGATGGTCTCTCAGATATGGCTTCGGACAAGACTCCTCGCATAGGCTCGATGCTCAGACAGAGGATGCTTTGGCTTTTCAAAAATTAACACCAGTTATTCTGAATCAACACAGAGACTTTTCAGAGATGCGTGATGAGTTGTCCATGCAGGGATAAATTCAGACTC
This sequence comes from Picea engelmannii, assembly GCA_009831015.1. Lineage (NCBI taxonomy): Eukaryota > Viridiplantae > Streptophyta > Pinopsida > Pinales > Pinaceae > Picea > Picea engelmannii. The sequence continues at coordinate 635,868 of ML781253.1, read as the reverse complement.
TACGGTTCATAACATGATGCACGACTATCTCAGAACAAACACATGCCTCTTTCCCGGTTCATAGGATGCACGAGGGTATCTCTGCAGGGTCTGATGGTTCACACTCAGACAGTCAAGTCGAATGGAGGAGGAACCCCCAACATGACTCATCTCAGTCATTTTATTTGCATGCACCTGGGTTAACACTTGTCACCCATGAAACTGCATGCATTCCTTCAGCACGCGTTCCTTCCATTTGGAAGTCACATGTCATTCCAAAATAACTTAGGATAAAAACATACTAATCACATGTATTTTTGGAATAATATTAAATAATTATTCCCAAGGCTTAACACTTAGCTCCTTTTCCCACCTTCCAGCCCCTAATCCCTTGCCCTCTCTATGGATGCTTAGTCCCCCATCACTCATTCATCGTGTCGGCCTGCACGTGGCGGTGTTTATATTTTATTAATGTGCTGCATACATATAGGTACAAAATCAGGCCCTTGGCCTACAACCCTTAGGCTCTCTGGCCTAATAATCACATAAGCCCACCAACTTATATATACTTGGCTCACCAGCCTATAAAACATATTTACAATTCATTTCACAAGTATGATTTACAACATGGCTCGGCTTTGGGGACATTACATTAGGATAAAAGTATACCATTCACACCACTTTGGAATAATAATAAATTATTATTCCCAATGACTTAAGCCCCTAAGCTTAGCCCCTGTTTCCAACCTTTCAGCCCCCTTTCCCTTACCCACACTGTGGAAGCTTAGTCCCCCATCACTCTTTCTTCGTGGTCGGTCTGCATGCAGTGATGTTTAATCTTTATTAATGTTCTACATAATTACATATACAAAAATAGGCTCCTGGCCTTTAACACCTAGGCTCTTCAGCCTAATAAACACATAAGCCCACCAGCTTATATACACTTGGATCACCAGCCTATAAACATAATTACAATTCATAATTACAACTGGGGCTCTATCGTGGGATATTACACAAAGACCTTATAATGACAACCATATTGAATTTGGATGCCAAAGATTCACTTGAGATGACACCTATTGTGGTTTCTAGATGTTGTTCATTGTTCTTGAGATTGGGATGTTTAAATTATAGGTCAAGGCCCTTGTTCCCCCACTTAACAATGTTTATAACTTTCACCCATTTCTAGTGCACAAAACCTATTCATGGCACATGTATGCCACTTGAAAACTTGTAAAGAACCCCTACAAAGGAATCACGTGTTGGTTTGAGGATGCATTGAAAGCTCTTACGCTTGAGAAGATTCAACAATATCCCAAGGCACTTGTTTCCTTCCTATACCATTGTTAAGGAATCACAACCCATCCTTAGTTTGAAAAACATTCTAATGGTGTCCATATCAAATTATAATTCTAAATACCCCCTAGAGAGGGCTTGTGTTATGGTTTGTAGGTGTTGTTCATGGATATTGATCCCAAGAAGATATGCTTTTGGCCCAAGTCCTAGGTGTTTTCCTCCACTAAACATGGTGCTTAATCTCAAGAAGTTTTAGTTAGGGTTTAAGTTCCTTATTCCCCCCCTTGAACATCTATAGGCCTTGTGAGTCATTTTGACTGCACAAAACCTACTCATGGAACCCATATCCCACTAATATGGTAATGAATCCCAACCATTAACCCTGAGAATCATTCTTGATGTGGGCCAGAGACTCATTCCTATTTAGGGAACATGTGGTTTAATCATGGTGCATGTGTCACTCTTAGTAGGAAAAATATACCTTATAGGAGTCTCATGTGGTGGTTTGAGGATGTGTTCATGGAATTATATAGTCTGAGAATATTCATGGGTTATAGGTGTTTTTCATCATGCTTGGGCACAATAAACTTAATTTAGGGAACATGACCCTTGTTTTCCTCCCTTGAATTTTGTTAAACCATAAGACCCATTATTAGTTCACAAATAACCTAGTCATGGTGAACATATCCCACTTGAAGGTAAATGATACACTACATAGGTCATATGTGTTGGTTCAAGGGCTTATCTATGGTGCTTGAATCTGAGAAGAAAGGCTTAGCACTAGAGGCTCTTGTTTCCTTCCCTTGACTATGGTCAAGGAATCAAGGCCCATCTGTGATGCCTAATACCTCGTAATAGTACCTGTTATCGCGAGATTTGTACTTATGCCAAAGTTCCAACACAAGTCCCCAAATCCGCGCAACTATACAAAATCCTACCATTGTCACCTTAGTAAGAAATCCCCTCGTTTTAGTGATGGAGGAGGTCCACCACAAGGGAGGATTACCTAGTGACCTTAAGGGATCATAGTAGCAAGTATTTTAGCCAAGACTACCGCCCCCTCTCTTGATCACCTAAGTCAAAGTCTATGCCTATGAAAGTGAGGAAGAAAAGGGTGTTTCCGGTACCTTCCTGGAACAAGAACAATTTACAACATATATATGATATTTCCAAGTACTAGTATATAATATAAAACTAAAGAGACAATAGACAATGAAAGTTAATGATGGCTGATACAAAATTGCAACAATATATCAGTTTACAACAAAAATTAGAATTTTGTAAGAACAACAAGAAAAATAGATCAAAATTGCATGAAATTCCAATGAAAACTTAGCATATATCCAATAGATCAATTCCCAATTGTTCTAAGCAAATTCTAAGTATATTAAGTTGGTTTTAGACTAGTGTATGTAGAAAAATGAAGTGATTTAAATGGTTGTAGCAAAGTTTTGCAACAACAACAATAAATTTAGTGAGTTAGCTTAGGTTAGAGTTAGGAAAATTTAGTAAAATCTTTAGAGAATCATAATTGATGATTGTTTGATCACTTCTTCACTAGCGATAAAATATATTAGTGCCTTTTGGGATATGGAGTCCTTTACAATAGCAATATAATGTAATTGAAGATGATGATAACAATTTCTAATGGATGGAGCTTGAAGTCTAAGGTGCTACGACTTTAGGGCCTTAGATTTCAAACCAAGAAATTTGCTAGAGTGCAAGGACTTTTGGGATCTAGCAACTTCTCCTACTTCCTTATATTCCTTAATAATGTCAAAAAGAGTCTAGAATCAAACTCCTAAAGTGCTATCACTTAGGGCTTTAGGATCTTAAATCTAGGTAGGATTTCCTTCACAAATTAATGGATGAAACAATCTTGTGAGAGGAGGAAGCACCTTATGATCCTCTCTCAGGGTTTTAACTAAGCAATAAATATTCAATATGAACAAGTAAATTCACAATAAAGCATTAATGACATGAAAATTGCAGAAATTTACTTACTTCACCAAGACAATGACAAGAGTAAACCCTAGTTATAGAAAATTCCTCCAAAAATCAGCAAGTACATATCCACACTTGTTCTCCAAACCTTAGCGCATGAGTAGAAGAGACCAATAGCACCAAGAATAGCAAAAAATTCAGTCCTCTCATTCTTGTGTGAGAGAAAAGTGTGAGGACAAAATGATTATTTGGTTATCCATATTTATATGGGAAACCCTAACCATGAAAATACTCAATTGAAAAAGTCATGTCTTTTCACAAGGGGGCCTACTTCTTAATTTTCCCCTTTTAATTTAAAATATTTAAATTTTACATAAGATAAAACCCTAAAAGGGTGACATTGTTCCCTAAGGGGGTGATGTTGAGGTTGTAAGGTGAAACGTTGGGCCTCCCAAGGCCATACATCAAGCCATCTAGTGCCAAAGTGTCACACCAAGAGTCCTCCTCCATCAAACCATCTCTGGAATCATCTCCATCAAGCCCTAGTCCTATAAGGGTGATGTCATGGGTTGGGCAAGTGACATCTAGACCTCCAAAGGCCAACCTCCAAGTGGAAGACAATCGGAGCTCATCATCTAGTCATGCCAAGGTGCCTCCAAAGGAAACACCCTTCATCCTCAAGGTGTAATGTCCATCATATCATGAGCCTCAAACGTGGGGTCTAGCATCCATCATTGGGCTCCAAATTCCTTATGGAGGAATGAATGAAGTCATCTCTCCATGAATACATGTTCACCGGGAAATGTCTTGCAAAGATAAATAGATGCACCTTCCAAGGGCCCACAAGTCACAAGAATCATGCCAAGTAAGCCATATCTAATACAAGAACCACCCCAACATGTGCATCAAACCCCCCTTTTCAAATTAAACAAATACTCAGAGACCTTATAATTTTTTCTTAATTTAGGTATGGTAGGGGTATCATGGTGCCCTATTGGATAAGAAAATCCCCAAGCCAAGGGAGGTTTCCCAAGAGGAAGCTATCTAAGTCATGTAGTGAGTGTGAGGTGGATTTTGGTGAAAGACTTCTAGGTGAGAGGTCCTTGACATATAAGGGTTTGTACTATCTCATTTATGGGTGCCTTTGTAGAGGGTGTGCTTTCTCGTGAGTTACCCATTATTTGCATGCCACCTTTTTCCAAACCTCTTTTTGTCATCTTTCCAATCCTTTCTTTCATTTATAATTTGCAAATTTGAGGGTCCCCCTTTAAGGGTTTCCAATATTTAGCATTACGTATGGGACCGAGGTGAGCACTGAATGAGTAGAACTTAAGTTGGAATGGATTTTGGTGGTCCTTATTTTCTATGTTCACTTTATTTTTAGCATCAGTTTATTACTCTTTTATAGCATCTGCAATCTACCTTCGGGCCATCAACCCATCTTTCCCATGAAACGAGGTACAATCCTATCTTGGGTCAATGAACCTGGAAACCCAAAAGACAAGGAAACAAAGGGGTAGAATGATGGTAGATTGTAAGTATGGACATGAATGGTATGATGACCCTTTAAAGAACCACCCAGTAGCAACCCTTTTCCCAAGGGTGACATACTTACTAGGAGACCATGTCACTCACCAAGGTGAAACTAGGAAAAAGGTATAAATTCCAAGCAAACGTTCAAAAATCAAGAGATGATTCTTTGCAACATGCTCAAATGCTTCATGTATTAACATGACACTTACCATGATCCTAGAATTGTTACCTCATGGAGCAAGACCTGTTGTCTTCTTGGACCAAGTTGATGTGGTGGACATTGCTCCGTTGTTGATGATGAACGATCCGACGCTCATGAAAAAGAGGGGTCCTTTGGGATCTGTTGGTTGATATGACTCTCAAAACTCCATGTATGCTACATGTGGGCATCGAGACATAATCACCTTAGTTACCCCTAGCTTGAGGGGGTAACAGTACCCATATTCAACTTAGATGC
>ML781253.1:612919-630609 GCA_009831015.1 Picea engelmannii | reverse complement strand
TTTTTATTCCTGGAAACCCATTTTATGTGCAAAAAACCTACTCATGGTTCTTGTATCCCACTCAGAGGTTTGCAAAGAATCCCTACGAAGGACTCATGGGTTGGTTGAAGGGCTGATTCAATGTTCTTGAATTAAAGAAGATTCAAGAAGATTCAACAATATCCCGAAGAACTTGTTTTCATTCCTTGAACATGGTTAGGCTCCCAGGAGTCGTCCTCTATGTGTGAAACCTTGTAATAACATCCATATTCAACTTTGATACCGATTACATGCTAGAGATGGATTGTGTTCTAGTTTGTAGGTGGTGTTCATGGCGATAGAGTCTAAGAAGCTATGATTAGGGCCTAAGGAACCAATATTTTCATTCCTTGACTATTTTTATTGAGCTCGAGAAGGTTCATTTAGGGATTAAGCCACTCATTCCCCCCAAACCATGTTTAGGCCCTATGACCCATTTGTTTTTACATAGAGGAACACACATGATTTTAAAAATGTGTGTGCTTTTTTAGCATAGATTAAAATCTATGGGGAGGGAAATGTGGAGGCATGCATGGGGCATGTGTTGAGGTTTGGTAAGGGATAAAACAATACAAATAGAAATGCATGCATGTTTCTAGAATGTTGTGCATTCCTTAAAATTTTATTGAGTATGTGTTTCCATTGCAATAATTTTAATAAGCAGCTTTGTGCACCCACTCCAAACAAATGTATTGACTTATTAGATTGATATCATTCATTTGCTCTCCATTATCTGATTCATAACTCTTGTGTCTATTTGAACATTCTCAACATGTAGAAGGGAGTACTCAATACAGTTAAACACATGTTGTGTGTCTCATTCAATAAAGGTAGCCTTTGCTTCTAACAATGTGTTTGTGCCTTTCAATGCATTATATAATAGATTATTTCCATTAAAATCTTTAATTACATTGATAATGATACAAATAGATTTAACATCATTATTATGAAAATGTGTTAAAAACTATCCTTCTAAGAAATCACAAATTCAAATCCAGAAAGAAATAACCTATTATATATATATATATATATATATATATATAATGTTATTTAAGATGCTGCAAAAATCATGTAATTTTTTTTAACAAAGGCTCATACTAATTTAGATAAACTTATTTTACCACATACATGCACTCAAGTATGTACCCAATCACATGGTATGTATGTACCCGTGTCTTTGGATGAGCTAAACTTACGAGTTATTCTCCCACACATACCGAACTCTCGATTTAATTCTGAAATTTGTGCACGATCTGAGTTACTGAACTTGTAAAAAATGTTAAAGTTATTGTTGTACTTTTATACTTTGAATGTAACAGTTGCAGAAATGTGAGGCCAACCCCATGATTTTCAGGTCATGTGTTTGGTGAGATTGAGCATGTTATTTTTGTGAGTGAGAAAATTATTAATTTGACTTGATTATTTTTTTTTGGTTTATATGATAAATGGTGATAATGTGGTATCCAATGGAGAGAATATGAAAAATTTTTGTGAGTGAGAAAATTATACAGTAATCTAACTTGATTATTATTATTATTAATATTTTATTTATATGATAAATGGTGATAATGTGGTATCCAATGGAGAGGATATGAAAAATTGGTAACTAATCATTAATTTACGATATGATATATAGAGTAAACCTTATAAATAAAAATATGAATTAGGTCAATGGATATCATTAAATTAAGTTACACTAAGCCTTGGAACATTTGAAATTGATTCCAAGGAAATTAGGTTTTGAAGAACATTAATTGCTCCCAAGAACTTAAAGTTGTGATTATAGTTCTTTGGTAAGGTTAAACCTTCTAATTGATTAATACCTTTAACCTTTGGAATAAAACCTATTTTGTCATCCACAGTTTTGTTGCAGAAGGTACTACATTTCCAAGTTGTAACAAGAGGAAAATTATTGAAGAATCCCCAAACAATAGAGGTCCCAACCTCTCCCCTTTAATAACAAATGTTCCGATCCTCCACATTTGTGACAAGTCATGTGGCTATCCATATTCTTTCCTTGAACATCTACATAATAATCTAATTTTCTTAAGAATGAATATTTTTTCCTTGAACATCTACTTAATAATCTAACTTTCTTAACAATATGTTGACTACAAGGAATTATTTGAGGTAGATGTATAAGTTATTAGAATATGGTGTAAAAATATGAAATGTAGGAATCTAATTAACTTCCAAAATATATGAATTTTATTTATAAAAAAATTGTATATCTTGAAAAAAATCATATTCTTCTAACAATAGTATGTTGTGTTTCCTTTAAAATATAATGTATATGTTCTTATTAAGAAATCATTTTAATATTTAAAAGATGGAATTTCTTGAAACCATTATATATATATATATATATATATATATATATAAAGTCACTCAAACCCTGGAATTATGAGGTCAAGCATTAATACCACATTTAATGGTAGTAACATAATCATTTTTTTTAAAGTATGTCTATCTTGATTTGTATTTGTGCATCATATAATTTCTTTTCAAATGAGTGTGGAGATAAAAAGTTAAGATAGAAATATAAGACTTATATATTTTAAAACTATGACATATATAAAAATAAAAATGAATAAAAAATACAAATGATATGAGAGAGAGAGAGAGAGAGAGAGAGAGAGAGAGAGAGAATTTGCATGCAAAGTTATATAATTGTGTGTAGTTTCATTGGTGATGAATATGTGAATCATATTTAAAAACCACTTCGAAAATGGAGATAATAATAGGGAGCTTGAAAAATGAGTGTTTTTTTTATGCAATCTAAAGGGTCGTCATTTTGAAGCTAAAATCAAAGAATCCAACTAATCCAACACATAGAGAAAAGGAGACAATCTCCCCTATTTTTTTGAAATCATAGGAATATGAATGTGTTATAACAATGTCCACATATTATTTTTACATAAATTAATAACTATTTAAAATTCATTCACCATGACATGTTTACAAAGAAAGTCTTTAGCACCAAAACATTATTTTAAGGGAATATGACCCATTTTCCTCTCCTAACCATAGTGAAGGCCCATAGACCCATCCCTTTATACAAAACTACCTAATTGAGTTGGGATAAAATTTGGAGGTGAAATAACCCATAGAGAGGGCATGTTCCATGGTTGGAGGTCTTATTCACAATGCTCGAGGCTTGGAAGGTTTGTTTTCTTGCGTAAGGACCTTGTTTTCCTTTTGACCATGGTATAGGGCCTTAGGCCCATGACTACTTCCCAAAACAAATTAATGAATTCCATATCACACTTGGAGGTCAAATATCCCATAGAAAGGTCATATGTGATATTTGAATGCAATTTTCATGATACTTGAACTTGGGAATCTCTGTTAAATTCCTAAGGCTCTTGGTATCCTTCCTTAACCATTGCCAAGATGCTAATACCCATCATTGTTACTGAAAACATAATAATGTCCCTTGGTAACCACTCATATTTAATAGATCCCCAAAAGAGGGCATGTTTTGTGGATCAGAGATGTTTATCAAGGTGATTGAACCCAAGAGCTTCATTTAGGGCACAAATCCCTTGTTATACTCGATTGTCCTTTGTTAAACCTCGAGACCCAATCGATATCCAACTAACCTAATCACGGTGCACATATCCCACTTGGAGGCAATCAATGCCATATTTAGGACATATGTGGTGGTTTGAGGACTTGTCCATGGTTCTTGAGCCTAAGAAGCAAGGTTTAGGGTTAGAGGCTATTGTTTCCCTCCCTTAACTATGTTTAGGGACCCAAGACCCATCCATGATTCCCAAGAATTCGTAGTGGTAGCCACAATCAACTTGGATGCCAAAGACTCCTTAGAAAGGGCTCATGTCATGGTGCTTGATCTCAAGAAGGTTCAATTAGGGAATAATACCATTGTTTCCATCTTGACAATGTCTATGCCTCAATACCCATTTCCAATGCACAAAACCTATTGATGACACTTGTATCCTACTTGGAGGCCAAAGACCCCCTACAAGGTTCTCATATATTGGTTCAAGGACATGTTCAAGGCTCTTGATCTTGAGAAGATTCAAAAATATCCTAAGGAACTTATTTTCATTATTTGATGATGGATAAGGCCATGGAACACATCCTTGGTGCACCTTATAATGGTATCCATATCCAACTCAAATTCCAAAGATACCCTAAAGAATTGTGGTTCCATGTTGTTTTTCAGGGTGCTTGATTCCAAAAATCTTTGTTCAGAACCTAAGGGCCTTGTTTTCCTCCCTTGATGTAGTTTATACCTCAAGAACCAATGCTCAAGACCTAGATTCATTATGCCCATATCCCTCTAGTGGGACAAAGATACCCTACAAGGGTCTTGTGTGGTGGTTCAAGGATGTCTTCATGTTGCTTGAGCTTGAGAAGCTATGATTAGGTCTTGAGGTTTTTGTTTCCCTCCATTAACCATGGTTAAGGACCTAAGGATATTGTTTCCCTACCACAACCATGGTAAAGGCCTCAAGACCCATATGTGATGCATACAACATATTAATGATACACATATCCAACTCTTATGCCAAGGGAACCCCAGTAAGGGCTCATGCCATGGTTTCTAGGTGTTTCTCATTGAAATTGAGCTCAAGAAGGATCAATTTCCCCTTTGACCATGTTTAGGTCTGAAGACTCTTTCCAATGCACAACACATACTAATGGTGATGATATCCCACTTATAGGCCTACAAGGAACCTTTACAAATGAATTACGTGTTTTTTCAAGGACTTGTTTAAGTCTCTCAAGCCTAAGAAGATTCAACAATATCTAGAGGCACTTACTTTTATTTCTTTACCATGGCCAAGGCCTCGCGACCCATACTCGATGTTCAAAAACTCCTAATGGAATTCATATCCAACTCTAATGGTAAAGGCCCCCCAAAGAGTGCCCATGTTATGGTTTGTAGGTGTTGTTCATGGTGATTGAGCATGATAAGATACATTTAGGGCCTATGGACCAAGTGTTTTCCTTCCCTAATCATGGTTCTTGCAGCTTGAAAAGGTTAATTTAGGGATTAATCCCCTCATTTCCCCATTAACCATTTTTAGGCCTTGAGACCTATTTCCACTACACAAAACCTACTAATGGAACCTATATTCCTCTCGAGTACTAAAGAGCCTCAATCATGGCCCTAAGAACCATTTCCATTGTGGGCCCGAGACACATTCTTATTTAGGTACTACATTGCGATTTAATCATGGTGATGATACCTCTTTAGTAAGCCAGAGATATCCTACAAGCTTCCTATGTAGTGGTTCAAGGATCCATTCATGGTGCTATATCTTGAAAATATTTGTGGGTTATAGGTGTTATTCATGGAAGTTGAGCCTGAGAAGCTTCGTTTAGGGAAAAAATCACTTATTGTCTTTCCTAGCCTTAGTTAGACCTTTAGACCCATTCTTGGTTCACAAATAACCTAGTGATAGTGACCATATCCCTCTTGGTGTTGATTGTGGAGCCTAATTATCTTCCCGATTAAGAGTTCTTGTTTTAGCCGTGTTTGGATCCTAGTCCTTGGGGGGGATTTTTTTTTATATTATTTACATGATTAGCCCCATGTGTTGTTATGTTGCACTAGGAACAGAGGGGGGGGGGGAGTTCATAGAAGGGCCGAAAACCCCCGAGAAAAATATTTGTCTTGTTTTTTGCATTGGTTTTGGGTAGTTTTGGCACATGGTCTTCTGTCCCATGGTTTTCTAATTCTAGTTAAGGAATGAAGGTTGTAATAAAATGAAGATCAATGGATTAGGGATTTTGGATGCCACATGATCATATATATATATATATATATATAATGGTGAGAGAGTGTATTATGACTAAGAGGGGAGAGTGTGAGAGAGTGAATAAGAGGTTGGAATGGATGGTGCTATAGGTGTTATCCCTTCATTTTTTGGACGGAATAAAGGAAGGATTGGTTGTTTCTTCGTGGATGTAGCCCATATCAGGTGAACCATGTATATTGTTGTCCCTATTGTATTGTGTTATTTTGTGTTTTATTTCTGCATTCATTTTAATTTTTTTAATTTTTATTTTTCTGTGATCCTATTCCTAACAACTGGTATTAGAGCCAAAGATATATTTGGATGATAAAGTCTTAGGAAAGGAGGGTTCCTAGTTCAAGTGAGAGAAATGGAAGAAGAAAGAAATTTTAGGGTCAAGAAGATTAATGGGCAAAACTACCGGCTATGGAAGATGTAAATGGAGGACTATTTGTATCAGAAAAATATTTCCCCACCATTGTGAAGAATAGAAAAATTTGCTACTGGACTTTATTCAAGGGTTGACATCACTGAAAACCATCCCAATTAATAAAATATCTCCCCCTTTGGCATTGATTGAAACACTTTGATGCAACACTTAAGTCATATTTCTCATGCTCCCCCTGTGACCATCGCTCCCCCCGTAACCATGCCTTTATTCTCTAAAACAATGCATCTGATGAATCTCTTTGCTTTTGATATCAATGGAAAAGCTAAATTCCTTACATGGCTTCTCCCCCTAACTGAATTTTCCTTGGGTTTGCTGCCCCTAACTGAACTCTTCCTGAAATTGCTCCCCCAAACTTAAATGTCCTCTTTATGGTGCTTCCTCGTCTAAATCTAAGACATATAAGATACGAATTCAAAAACATTCATTTTGGAGTAGAAATTACTTCAAGTCTCTGTTGAAGATACTCAAAATCTTCCCTTGGAAGCGGTTTTGTAAATATATCTGCAGCCTATTATTTTTTTCCCACATATTCAACTTTGATTTTTTTCTCTGCAAACTGTTCCTGTAGAAAATGATACTTGATTGGAATGTGCTTCGTCTTGGACTGCATCACTAGATTCATTGAGATACTAATGGCACTTGTATTATCACAATATATCAGAATGGGCTCATCATACTCAACCTGTATATTTGTCAGAGTTTGTTTCATCCATAGAACCTGTGTACAACATGTTGTTGCTTCAATATATTCTGCTTCATTTGTAGACAATGATACTTATGATTTTTTCTTGCTTACCCAAGATACCAAACACTCACCCAAGTAGAACGTTGCTCCACTTGTACTTCTCCGATCATCAATGTAACCTACCCAATCTGCATCTGTATATGAAATTAGTGATAGATCCTTTCCTTTTGGATACCATAATCAAAACTCTTATGTTCCCTTGAGATATATGAATATCCTCTTTACTGCAAGAACATGTGATTCCTTTGGTGCTGCTAGAAATCGTGCCACCTGTCCAACTTCCCACATTACATCTGGTCTGGATGTTGTCACATAAAATAAGCTACCAATCATTGACCTATACTTCCTCTGATCTGTAGACTTTGAATCATCATATTTGCTTAAATTACAATTGGTTTGCATAGGACTATTAACTGGTCTGCAATCTTCCATTCTGAACCTCTTTAGCATTTCTTTAATATACTTGGTTTGAAAAATAAAAATTTCTTGATTGCTTTGACATATCTAAGGACCCAGAAAGAAAAATATTTATCCAAGTAATGATATTTCAAATTCAATCTGCATATCCTTTGCAAATTTCTGGCTTAACCTGTCATCATTAGCTCCAAAAATAATATCATCAACATAAACTTAAATTAATAAAATACTATCTTGAGTTACCTTGATGTAGAGGTTGTTGTCTGCATTTCCTTTTCTTAACCCTTGCTGCTATAGATATCTTTCCAGTATAGAATACCATGCTCTGGGGTTTTTTTTAGACCATACAAGGCCTTCTTCAACCTTTACACATAATATTTATTCTCTGACAAATGAAATCCTTTTGGTTGCTCAATGTACACTTCTTCTTCTAGTTTCCCATTTAGAAAGGTTGATTTCATGTCCATCCGATACACTTTAATATTCTTGGAGAATGCATAAGCTAGGATCAATCTAATTGCTTCCATTCTGGAAACTGGGGAAACTGTCTCTTCAAAGTCGATACCTTCAACCTGTGTGTATCCTTTACATACCAATCTAGCTTTGTTCCTAGTAACCTGTCCATCTTCATTCAATTTATTTCTGAAGACTCACTTTGTGCCAATCACATTCTTGTACCTTGGTCTTGGAAACAGTTCCCAAGTGTCATTCTTCTCTATCTGATCCAACTCTTCATCCATGGCCTTTATCCATAATTCATCCTTGTTGTCTTCTTCAAAGTTGTTTCGTTCAATCGAGGATAAGAGTGCTAGGTGTAGTTGTTATGGTGAACAAATTCTTCTTCTAGTCTCAACTCTTGCATCTTTGTTCCTGATAATATGATCTGAGGGATGATTCTTCTATATTTGTTTTCTAGGTGTCTTCGGAGGTACTTGTTGTTATTGTTCTTCTAATTTTTTCTGATCTTCTTCATCTTCCCCTTCTGCTACTTCTTCATCCTTTACTTCTTCTTTGTAAACATGTTCCACTGACTCCTTTTCTTCTTCCTTTATTTTCTGTCCACCTGTCTCATCAATTGTTACATTGATTCTTTCCAAAACTTTGTTGAGCCTTAGATTGAAATATTTGTATGATTTCCTTGTACTTGAGTACCTAACAAGTATGCCTTTGTCGATACGAGAATCAAACTTTCCCATTCTGCCATCTTCTCTTTTGATGTAGCATTTTCTTCCAAAAAATCTGAAGTGCTTCACATTTTTTGGTCTTCTTTTCCATAGCTAGTAGGGTGTTTTATCACTGTTGTTTCTAAGCATTACTCTATTTTGAATGTGAATTGTTTTATGCACTGCATGTGTCCAAAATATATATGTCAACTTAGAATCCATAAATATTGTTCGAGCCATTTCTTATATTGTCATATTCTTCCTTTCGACAACTCCATTTTGTTGAGGTGTCCTAGCAATGGAGAATTTCCTTTTTATTCCATGCTTATTGTAGAAATCCATAAATTCATTTGAAGTAAACTCTCCTCCATTGTCAGATCTCAAACATTTGATTTTTGAATCCATTTCATTTTCAACCATTTCCTTGTACACCTTGAAGTTTTCAAATACTTCTAATTTCTTCCTGAGAAAACAAACTGCATTCATCCTCGTATAATCATCAACCAATAACATAAAATATTTCTCACCTTTTAAGCCCTTTGTTCTAGTTGGTCCAACTAGATCAGTATGCACAATTTCCAGTGGTCTTGTTGTGGAGTATTCCTTTGATTTGAACCTAGTCTTTGTTTTCTTTCCTTGTTGACAATTATTTCATAATGTGTTGGTTGGTTTCGTGATCTAGAAAATTTATCTAATTTCTTCCTTTTCGCTCACTTTGACAAGGTTATTGAAGTTTATGTGACCCATTCATATGTGCCATAGCCAAAATTCATCTTACTTTCCTAGACAACACTTTTCATTTCCAATTTCACTTAATACATATATGTTCCTTGAAGTTTGTATAGTTGTTGCAACCAATTTACTTGAACCTTCTTTTCTTATCTCACACTTCTGTGAATCGGAAATAAGTTTGTGACCTTGGTCACACATTTGAATCACACTTAGAAGATTATGTTTCATATCTTCCACTAGTAGAACATTTTCTACCTTGGTATCCTTGTTTCCAATTCTGACTATGCCCTTTCTAATGATTCTAGCTGAGTCGTCATTTCCAAAGGAGATTGATCGATCTCTTTCCTTTCTCAATGTTAGAAACTTATCCTGATCACCTATCATGTTCTTTGAGAAGCCATTGTCAACATACCAAGCACGTTTCTTATGTTTATCTTGTAGAGTGAGTGTTCATTCTTTATTGTTATACTGATTCTTCTTTCTTATCATTATTCTCTTCTGAGGTTCTTGTCTATGACTCTTGTTATTCTATTGTGATTCTCTAGGAGGGACTGCCATTCTACAATCTTTGGCCATGTGTCCAAAGTTGTTTCAATTTTACCATTCCACTTGAGTTCTCAAGGACTCAAACCTATTGTATTTTCTTCTTCGTGTTTCACTAGGCCTTATTGGATAACCATTTTGTGCATTACTTTCAAAGTTGTTTTTGTTTTTGCTATTTTATCTACAATTTACAGCTTTATGTCCAAAATTATTACACACCTAACATAAAATCTCTCTCTCTCTCTCTGTATATATATATATATATATATATATATATATATATATATTGATACCTGGGAGTTGAAGATCTCATGAAAGCAGTTACTCTTCTGAATCCTTCTTCTTCTTGAGGCCTTCTTGCTTCTAACTGTTGTCGATTCTGAAATATTAATCTTCTATGTGGAGGAGTATCCCAGTGATCTTCCTTGTAAATATTCTTGTCTCATCTAATTGTCTCTTCATAACTTATTAGATGTGTTTCTTGATATGTTTCTTTGGAGTTTGATCCATTTTCTTTTTGATTTTATCCAAGTTCGAACTTGTCATGATTTTATCCAAGTTTGTACTTATAAAAGGGAAAACACCATAATACAAGACATGAAAGTGTTTTTTATTTTTTTAATTAATTATAAGAAAACATTATAATAAAAATACCTAATCTTAAAAAAGTGTGTGTGTGTTTTTTTTTAAACATTGAAATAAAAATACCTTAGTCTTAAAAATATTACATGTATAAATCCTCACTCATGAATGGATAGATGAAGAAGAGATAAATCTCCCCTCAATAATGGACAATGGGAGAGGACATCATAATATGGATTCTTTTTTTATTTATTAAAATTACAAGTTTTTCATTTCATTTTAAATTTTTTATTAATATGGATTTTTTTAGTGTATTATTTGGAAAACATCTTAGTCATTGAAAAATAATTTGAATAAATAATACGAGATGGACTTTTCTTAATAAATTAATAAATTTAATATATAAATATATTTTATATTAATAATATTTTTTCTTAATTGATGATGATGATGATTAATGTCTACTAAGATCGAATTGGTCTATCAGATCTTAAGAGGGTAAGTGATTACTTGCGATTCTTTAGAATTTTGTTTATGTGCTCAAAAAGCATTAAGAGAAGATTTCCAAGATCACCATAGTTTTGTTGAGTTAAGAGGTTAGGAAGGTTGGTAGTGTGACAAATATTTTGAAAATGAGATCTAATTTGGGTATAGGATGGGTAATCTAAGAGAAAGTGTTTTTCATCTTCAACCTTCTTAGTGTCACAAAGGTGACACAATCTTTCATCCCATGGTGTTTTATGAATTGACCAATGCCCAATTTCACTATGGAGCTCATGATAATTTGTTCTTATCTTATCAATGCTTATTTTTTTTCTTTACACTCATCAAAATAGATAGATAATTTTTATCTTCTAGATTAGGGTTGATTACATCCTTATAATACCTTAACTTTCTTTTTTCCTCTAACTCTTTATTACACCACATTTTCTCCTTAAATTTTGATTTGATGATATTTTTAATAGTATCTTTATTCTGCAAAATGGTGTCTTCCATGAATCCCCAATAGTTTATCCAAGAATGAACATCTTTATGCCATCCTCGCTTGAGTCGATGGTCGTTACGATTCGATTTTGAAGCAATTTTAGGAAGCCTATTGTATTCCATGTTGTTTAAATTGTTCTTATACATTAGGTATCTAGTCATAGCTGCGATCTCAATGGGGGAGAGGCTGGTTTCAAATAGGAGGATGATATAGGGCGTATTTCCTTTCATTTTGATATTATAGGTTATAATTTTTTTTTTCTCTATCTTTCTCCAGGATTCACGAGAGATACTACATCACCAGAATTCACATCCATAAATAATAATAGGTGTAACGAGAGTCTCAAAGAGGAGTTTCTTCTTGTATCAAATCCAAAGATTGGTTGAATTACAATTGTTTTCAAGCCCATAATAAGCTTTCCATCCCCCAATAATCATTTTCTCAATGCTATAATTCCAGTTGATATTGTGGTGAATATCAATTCCAAGATATTTGTATGAAGTCATTTCCTCCAAGTTGTTGTTGTCATATACAAAGGTATCATATGCGATTTTATTGGATTTAATAATCATGACCTTAGTCTTATGAGTATTAACAATCATACCCATATTGGAGAAAAAATCCTTGAGGATTCTTAGTTGGTTTTCAAGATCATGGGGACTCCTTTCCATAAGAATGATATCATCAGCATAAATAAGAAGATTGATGACTATACCAGTGAGAGTAGGGCCGACACAACCTTATTTTTCCAAACAATCTTCTAACTTGTCAATGTATATGCCAAAAAGGGTAGGGGACAAGGGACAACCTTGTTTGACTCCAATATTGAAGTTAATCTCTTTCTACCAACCCTCATTGTTTTTTAAATTATAAATAACGTTCTTATACATTCTTATTGCAACAACCCTCAACTCGAGATACACTTTTATCTCTTCCAACCTATTCCAAAGGTTTTTCCTAGGATCCATGCCAAAAGTTTTTCTAAAGTCAACAAAACAAAAAACAAGATTGGTTTTAGTATTTTGGAACTTCTCTGAAATGATCCTAAAGGTAAGAATATGGTCCACAGTTGAATGACATCTCCTAAAACCGTCCTGACCTTTAGCTCTTTTACTGTGACTTTCTAGCCAAAGGCTAATCTTCTTTTCCAAAATAATTCCATAAAGCTTAGCTAAAATAGGGCTAATCATAATGGTCCTATAATTAGAGGGAATGTTTCTATCCACATTTAAAAAAATATGAACAAGCAGGCTTTGCGTCCAGGGTTTAGGGAGGCCTTGCTTGACTGCTAAATTGAAGAGCTTGTGTATGTGAGGGATAAGGATAGGCCCTCTGATTTTAAAAAAATCATCTTGGTAACCTTCAATGTCCTTAGCTTTCCCATTTGCAATCCGTTTAACCCCAAACTGTATGTCATCTAAAAAAAAAATTACATCCTCTGTAGGGATAATAAGAATGGTGTCCATGGCATTAGGGAACTTGTAAAGAATTTTAAGGTAGGAATTTCAGTCCCGTAAGGGAATCGTATTCTTTTCTTTAGTATTGCGGTTTAGAAATTTCCTCGAGAACGTTTTAGGATCCAACTTAGATAGTTGTAACAGATGCTCTTGCCTTTTATTAACATAGTACCTTTTTTTCCTTTTAATTAGGGATTTGTACGCATTGATCTTATCGAGTTTTAAGGACTCATTAAAAGCATCCCTAATGGCTTTCCTAGAAATTTTACATTCTTTATTATACCAAGGGTTGGTCATTCTATTATTCTTTTTACAAGACACCTCGAAAGAGAACTTGTTAATAGAATTGGAAAGGGTAGTTGTAAAATTCTGATAGAGTTCTTCAATGTTGTCCTTATAAGTTAGGAGATGTATTTTACTATTTAAATCCTTTAAGAAAATGTCAACTTTACTTTTTTCAAAGTGAAATTGTCTTTGATTATCAAAATTCTCTTCAATGGAGCTCCTGTTCATGGAAAAGTTTAGAGTTAGGGTTAAAGGTTTATGATGAGAGTCGGGTTCATGGTCATTTAAAAGGTTAAAAGTTGCTATTTGGTTGGAAACGAGGATATCAAATCTCACATAATCTACGAAACTACTACCTAGCACATGAATACAAGTCATCTGGTTGGAGTTTAACCACTTCATAACTCCATTGCAATTTATTAGGTCTTGAGAGCTACAGAGATTAACCAACTGCGTACCAAACAAATTCTCAATCAGGTCTTGAGAGCTTCTTTTGTAGCTATTAGATAAAAAAAGGTCATCATCTAGCCATAAAGGATTATGGTTGGAATCTGTGCTTAAAAGAGTAGCTTGTTTAGTTGAAGTCCTATCTTTAAAGTCTCATAGCAGGAGGGTATTACCTTCATTTTTCAAATTATAAATATCTTGTTCTAAATTATTATAGGGACAATTGCTATCTAGATTGTTTTTCTTTTAAAAAGTAGAATTAATAGGTGCAACATAGAAAATTGTTATATACATCTTCTTAGCATGGGTATCTAAAATTTCTATCCAAATGTATTGATTTAGAGGGTCGATCTTATGAAGTTGAATGCGAGTAGAAATGCTCTTTCTAATATAAAAAGCTATGCCTCATATCCCTCTACGATGGGAATTTTTGTTCCATGCCGACCACAAGACAAATCCTTATATGTTAGGGACCTTAGACTCTTCCTGCTTCCAATTTTCAACTAGAGAAATAATGTCAATATCACTCGGGATCCAACTTATCATAGGACCTTTACGCCATGGAAAGCCACGACAGTTCCAAAAAAGGATCTTGAGTGTCCAAAATTACTATTTATTATTATCCTTCTGGTCTCTAACCCTAACAATAGTTTTTCAATTTCTAATTATTGCCCATTTTCCCTCTTTCTTGGCTTCTTTTACCTTTTGAACTTCCATCCTTAATTCAACTTGGTCTTCGAGAATGAGGCCTTCATTTATAAATATTCCTGACCCTTTTAAGCTCAGAGATTTACTGAGTATGCTACATTTATGGTCATTGCAACTTACTTTGACACGAATCAACCTATCTTTGTGATCAATTATTTATCTTAGCCTCTTTGCTTCTATGAGGTAAGTTGTATTAATTTGTGATTTATTAATTAATTCTTCTTTTATTATTGCTAGTGTATCCTCCTCTTGTTGTTTTTTTATATTAAAAATTATGAGGTTCAAGGCTCTTTTATTACGCTCATGGTCCAGTTGAATTATCTTATTCATTTCGTCTTTGATGGGTTTGATATCCAATTTGTTTTCCAGATTACTAAGGGTCAAATTGTTAGTTAGTTTTTCTTCTAGGTCTTTAATCCTATCTCTCAAGTTGTGATTTTCTTAAGCCTCTCCTTCTTGGGTTGATTGTTTATGTTTTTCCATTTCTTGAATCCTATCCTTCATTTTATGTAATTCAACTTTTTCCATTTCTTGAATCCTATCCTTCATTTTATGTAATTCAATCTTAACCCCTAAGAATGTATCCTTTATTTGAGTTTGAATGGTATATTTGAAGAGTTTAATTTTTTTATCAAGCATTGCCTCTAGCTATATTTGGAGTTTTACCTCTCTTTCTTCACTCCTTTTTTCTAATGATTCTGACTCTATTTGGCTTTTGGCATCTCTCTTTTCTCTCCTTTTTTCTAATGATTCCATATAGACTAGGCTGAGTTTTTGGAATGTTTTTGGAATAGGTGGTGGAGTGCTCATATAAAAAAGAAAAGAAAAAAATAACAATTATTATTTTGGATTTGACTTTAAAAATGGAAAATAATTTTCTTAATTGATAAAATGATATTAATTATCATCTCTCAAATCAACTTTTACTTAATAAACTTAAATCAACTTTTACTTATTAAACTTAACAAAATGAGAGAGTAACTGCATAGATTATTTTAGTGAAAAAAAATAAAAACCATATCTCTTTCAAAACAACAAACAAATATTATTACCATTCAAAACACCAAGTATATAATTTTAAAAATAAAATAATTAAAAATTTAAAAAAAAAATATAATATAATATATAAATTTTATTGAAATTCAAACCTTTAATTTATATATATATATATATATAATATTATATTATTATGTTATTTAAGATGCTGCAAAATCATGTAATTTATTTAGCAAAGGCTCATACTAATTTAGATAAACTTATTTTACCACATGCAGTCAAGTACGTACCCAATCACGTGGTATGTATGTACCCGTGTCTTTGGACGAGCTAAACTTACGAGTTATTCTCCGACACATACCGAACTCTTGATTTAATTCTGAAATTTGAAATTTGTGCACTATCTGAGTTACTGAGCTTGTAAAAAATGTTAAAGTTATTGTTGTACTTTTATACTTTAAATGTAACAGTTGCAGAAATGTGACGCCAACCCCATGGTTTTCAGGTCATGTGTTTGGTGAGATTGAGTATGTTATTTTTGTGAGTGAGAAAATTATGCAGTAACTAAAGTTAATTATTGATTTTTTATTTTGTTTATATGATGAAGGGTGATAGTGTGGTATCCAATGGAGAGGAAGGAAAATTTGTAATCCAATCATTGATTTACGATATGATGCATAAAGTAAATCATATAAATAAAAATATGAATTAGTTCAATACTAAATACTAAATACATTAATGTGTTAAGTATTAAATGTATAAAATAATTAAAACATTAATACAATTTATAAATTAAAGTGTTAAAACATTAATCTATAATGTAATGTATTATTATATTAATTAATTAATAAAAATACATTTATACATTGGTCAGTAAAAGTTTTGTTAATTAATTAATATAATTATAAAGTAACTATAAAATATTAAAATATTATTAATAAATATATCTATAAAGCATAATAAAATATTATAGTAGTATTAATAAAGTGTCAAAAAAATATAATAATAAAATAAAGTAATAAAGTATTAGCAATACTTTAATCTATAAAGTATTTATATATTAATAAAGTTTTAAAGATTCAGAAAATCATAATAATATATTATAATAAAGTATTAATAATACATGAAAAATGAAAAAATATATTTATAACACATTATAGGATATATACAGATAAACACATTATTAATATATTATTTAAATAATATATTGATCATATAATATATAAAATAAAAAATATAATAAAGTATTAAATATATTAAATAAATACATTAATGTTTTCCATTATTAAATATATTAATAATAATTTAATTATTAGTTATTAATTGATTACTAAAACAATTAAATAAAAATTGTTTATAAATTATAAATTAATTTAGAAAAAATAAAAAAGTAAATAATAAAATATATTAATAAATTAAATAATAATAATAAAGTATTACATATAGTAATAAAAAAGTAATAAAAAAATAAAAAAAAAATCAAATAATACATTAATAATGCAAAAATATATAAATGAAGTAATAATATATAAATGTATTAGAGTAATAATAAAGTAATAAAGAAATAAAAAAAATAATCAAATAATAAATTAATAATGCAAAAATATATAAATATATTATTACATAAATATAGAAAAAAATTAATATATTAATTAATTAATACTTTAAAATAATGTAAAAATTAAATATCAATATATTAATATATTATGTAATAAGGTAACATTTAATTTAATAAATATTTTTATAGTGGAATTTAATAATTAATTTATAAATTAATATATTATAAATTAATAAATGGCTAAAAGAGTAAAATTACTTAATTAATAATAGTTTAAACAAACATATATATATAATAAGAAAGTATTAAAATTTATAAAAATGCAATAATACATCACATTAATAAAGTATTAATCCCTACGGGTGGGTCATGCTTGCACACACAAAATCAAATAAATAAATAAAGTATTAATAATGCATAAATAAAGTAAATAAACATTTATAATACATTATGGCATAAATACATTAATTTATTAGTAATAAAGTAAATAATAATAATAATAAAGTATTATATGTAATAACAAAAAAAATAAATGCATTACTAAAATAATAAAAATATAATAATATAAAACATTAATAATGTATAAATAAAGTAAAAAACATTTATAAATTAATAATTGACGAGTAGAGTAAAAAAATATGTATAATACATTATAACATAAAAACTAGCCTCTCCCCTATTGAGAGCATGGCTATGACTAGATACCTAATGTATAAGAACAAGTTAAACAACATGGAAGACAAGAGGCTACCTAAAATTGTTTCCAAATCAAGTCATAACCACCATCGACTCAAGCAAGGATGGCATAAAGACGCTCAATCTTGGCTAAACTATT
>ML781253.1:570138-596946 GCA_009831015.1 Picea engelmannii | reverse complement strand
TGTGAGAGAGTGAAGAGGAGGTTGCAACATATCTGTTGTAGTTGTTATCCATTCATTTTGTTGGACAAAATAAAGAAATGATTGGTTATTTCTACGTGGACTTAGCCCATATCAGGTGAACCATGTATATTGGTGTTCCTCTTGTATTGTGTTCTTTTAAGTTTTATTTTCACATTCATTTTAATTTATTTTATTTTTATTGCTCCGTGCTCTTATTCCTAACAACTGGTATTAGAGCCGAAGGTATATTTGGTTGATAAACTATCAGGAAAGGAGGGTTCCTGGTTTGAGTGGGAGCAATGGAAGAAGAAGGAAATTTTAGTGGCAAGAAGTTTAACGACCAAAAATACCAGCTATGGAAGATGCAAATGGAGGACTATCTATATCAGAAAAATATTTTCCTACCACTGGCTAGAATAGAAAAGAAACTAGAGACTATGAAGGGCGAAGAATGAGAGGTTCTTGATAGAAAGGCACTAGGAACAATATGATTGTGCCTGGTGGCGTTAGTGGATTTAAACATTTCAAAAGAAAAGAAAATAGAAGATCTAATGAAGGAATTGGCTAAACTATATGAAAAACCCTTATCCTCCAACAAGGTATTTCTTATGAAGTGTTTATTTAATATGAAGAAGTAAGAAGGTGGGTCTGTTGTTGATCTTTTAAATGAGTTTAACATGGTCACAAGTCAGTTAATTTCTGTAATACTAAACTTTGATGATGAGGTTAGGGCTCTTTTGATTTTTTGCTCATTGCCGGAAAGATGGAATGGCTTGGTCATGGTTGTGAGTAATTCTGTCTTTGGTTCAAACACTTTAAATTTTGATGATGTTGTTGGTGTTATATTTCGTGAGGAAATGTGATAGAAAATTATAAGTGAGACATCGAGTAATGTTTTGAATGTGGAAAACAGGGGAAGACAAAGGGAGAGAGGAGAAAGCCTAGGGAATTATGGGAAGTCTAATAAGGGTAGATCCAAATCCACAGGGAAGCTGAAGTGATGGCATTGTGGGAAGAAATGACACCCGAAGAAAGACTACTGGTCTCGAAAAGGAAAACAAGGGGATGGACAATAGGAGAATAATAAGGAAGAAAATGTAGCAGGTGATGGGTGGTGAGATGATTCAATTCATTCATTAGATAATATTATTTATTCTTAAGTGGTAGACTCAGGGGCTTCATTTCAAGCCACACCCCATAGGAAATATTTTCAAGGCTATGTTCAAGGTGATTTTGGACTAGTTTATTTGGGTGATGATAAACCATGTAAAATTTTTAGACAAGGTAAGATATAGATAAAATTACAGAATGAAAACCAATGGTTGTTGAAAGAGGTGAAGCATGTTCTTGATCTGAGAAGAAATATAATTTCAGTAGAGAAATTGGAAAGTGAGGTTATACAATTACATTTACAAACAATTCATGGAAGGTCACTAAAGGATCATTGATAATAGCAAAAGGGGAGAAAGTAGGCAAGTTGTATTTATGTACTTTATGTACTGACAATGTTGAACCTTCTATTGCTTTAGTATCCATAGGAACATATACAACATTATGGCATCATAGGCTTAGGCTTGAGAAAATGAGTGAGAAGGGGATGCAGATTCTCCAATCAAGACATTTGTTGCCAGATTTGAAGTAGGTTGATTTGGATTTCTGTGATCATTGTTGATGCAGTAGCATCAACCCCCAAGTCAAAGTCGAATATACACATTTCTAGAAGGAGAAATTGTGGAGGAGGGCATGATGTCTTATTTTTTTTTGGCACCAAATTTTTGTTTTAAGCAGAAATCGAGATCTTCAAGGGATATTAGAGAATGATTAAGTGATTTGTAGAGAGAATAGTGGATTTGGATTGATCCATGACTTTGTATTTTCTCTTTAAAATGCGAAGCCTGTGGGCAGTTGATATAGGCTGCTAAGGCCCAGAATGGCCATCAATGAAGATCTGGTCATAAATAGGCATCAAAGGGCGTCAAGCGTGCGTTGGAGTATGTAATTGTGGTTGAGAATCGATTATGTGTAATAGAGTGTGTGGGATTTGAATTCAAAATTATAATTTGTATGGAATTTTTATTTCCAATCGTGACTGTGTTGATGTATGCATTGGTGAATAGATGCTTTGTGTTTCTGATTGCTTTCTGCGTTAATTACATTCTGTGCAAAAGCGTTTTAGCATCCAACGCTTTGTGAGATCCATGTTAATATGCTATGCTGTATACGCAGTGAGGATAGTAGCGTCGATCAGAATCATGAACTGAATTATTGAAGGTTGTTTAAGAAATATGTTATATATCATAGTTGCAGATCTGCGTGAAATTGTATTGGCTCATTCTCTCCAAAGTATAGTGCGTTGTGTTAAGGAGAAATGTGTCGCTAACTATCTGTCAGTAAATTGTTTCAATATGACTATTGCATGAAGTCATTGGTCAAGAAAACTCCATTGAAGTGAAGAAGATCACTACCTACAATAGAAGCCAAATCCTATGATCGTTAAATTATGTCTCTGGTTGAATGAGATCATTGTGAATGTATTTGGAAGATGCGCCCAGGTTTATAGTGTTGATGCTAGCAAAGTTCTTGTGGAATGATAGAAAGACTAATCCATATGTGTATGGATTATCCTCTTGAACAACTTGTGGGCCATAACCCACACGTAAAGGATTGAGATTTGCCATCATTTTAGTTATTAAAGAATCAATTTCAGTTATTAAATAATCAATTTTGACATGAGTTGGGTTTGGGGATTTTTTCCTTCATCAATTGTGTTTATGGAAAACATAAGAGAGTTTTATTTCTCAGAGTTTGAGAAGAAAAAAAATAGTGAAAATCTAGATCTTGTGCATACAATGTATGGGGACCTACTTAGGTATCATGCCTTGGTGTTTCTTATTATTATGTTACTTTGATTGATGATTTGACTAGGAAAATTTGGGTTTATTGCATTAAAAAAAAATATGATGTCTTTGATACTTCTAAGAAATGAAAAGCCTTGGTTGAGAATGAGACATGGAATAAGTTGAAGTGCCTCAGATAATATAATGGAGGTGAATACTACAACAAATATTTTGATAGTTACTATTCATCCCATGGGATTCGTAAAGAGAAGACAGTTCCAAGAATACCACAAGAAAACGGTGTGTCAGAAAGGATGAACATGACAATCATGGAGTGTGCAAGGAGTATGGGATTACATGTAGGATTAACCTTATAGTTTTAGGAAGAAGTTATGGATACTGTTGTTACTTAATAAATAGAGGGCCTTCAAGTTCCTTGGATGGTGGTAATCCATAGGAGGCATGAACAGGTAAAAAGGTAAACTAATCATTTTTAAAGACTTCTGATTGCAAACGATTTTCCATATTGAGAGATAAAATAGAACAAAACTTGAGGAAAAATCCAAGATGTATTCTTTTATTGGATACAGAGTTAACAATTTTGGTTATTACTTATGGGATTATGAAAATCACAAAATCATTAGGAATAGAGATTTGGTATTCAATGAGAAGGTAATATAAAAAGATTAGTTGCAGGGAAATAAATAGGAAAAGGAAAACATAAAATACACAGTGCTTGATGAAATCACAAAAAATGAAATTCGAGCGGTACCATAAAATCAAAATTTTCAACAACAACAGGTACCTTATAGTAGATGTCATTCTGACCATTGTGCTTATTTTAAGAGGCTAGATAATTGCAACTATATTATCTTGTTATTGTATGTAGATGACATGCATGTTGTAGGGTCTAACATGTAGGATACCAATGTCACACTCAAAAGAAAATTAGATAATTCGTTTGTGATCAAGGATTTGGGTGTTGCAAAGAAAATCCTTGGTATGAGAATAGCAAGAGACAAGAAAAATTGCAAATTAACATTGTCTCAAAGTAAGTACATTGAGAAGGTGTTGGAAATAGTTAAAATGTAGGATGCAAAACCAGTTAGTACACCTTTGGCTAGCCATTTCAAACAAACTAAGGAGTTGTATCCCAAGACAAAGGAGCATATAGAATACATGTCAAAGGTTCTATACTTATCGACAATTGGTAGCTTGATGTATGCAATGGTGTGCACAAGGCCAGATATTGCACATGCAATGGGAGTTGTGAGCAAGTATATGAACAATCTAGGTAAAGAGCATTGGAAGACAATAAAGTAGATTCTTAGATATTTTAGAGGCACTACTACTCATGCATTATGTTTTAGAGGTTCAAACACTATTCTTTAAGGATATGTTGATTCACATATGGCAAGTGATATAGATAGTAGGAGGAGCACCACAAGGTATGTTTTACTGTAGGTGGAACAACAGTAAGTTGGATTTTGAAATTTCAAAATGTTGTTTCACTTTCAACAATGGAAGCAAAGTATGTCGTTGTTGTAGATGCTAGTGAAGAGATGATTTGGTTACAAAGGTTTATGAAGGAATTGGGAAAGAAGTAGGATAATAACATTTGTACATTGACATCCAAAGTGACATTAATTTTGCAAATAACTCTGCCTTCCATTCTAGGAATAAACATATATAGGTTAGGTACCATTTCATACAATTAGTTTTGGAAGATGGACAATTGAAGATGGAAAATATACACATGATCTAGAATCTTGTAGACATGTTAATGAAGACATGAATCAAAGAGAAACTAAGTTCCTATTCATTTTCAGTTGGCCTTAATGATCCAAATACTCAAAATATCATAAAATAACAGAAGTACACACCATGTACAGAATGTCAACGTGGAGAAAAACTCCAATATAGATAAGTTACACAATAACTCCTTAAAGAATAGGGGAAACCCCTCCAAATAATCCAATACCTTTCATACTTCACAATTCACATCTTGATAATGAATACATGATCTCTTATATATAGTTATTAACACTTGCACATGAGGCCCCTTTATCACTAGGCCAACCCTATTACATATGTATTTACACATTACATGTACATTTAGCCATATATATGCCCCCCTTGGATCATAACATAGTACCCTCCTTCAAAAAGCTTTGTTCTCAAAGCTTTGCATTTAATGGCTTCACATGTGATGAAACCAAGTAATATGATTTTCTTATGTTCCTACTTTCTTCATTCCATTGTTGATGATCTATCCATCTAAAATCAATTCTTTTCGGTCTTAATCCTTGGTGTCTAGTTGTTGCATAATTTTCTTTCCATTGACTCCATGTATTTTTGTTGAAGCTTCTCCAATTTGTAGTGGTTGTTGATCTTTGATAATAGATTGTTGAAGAGTAGTTTGGTGATGCCTTATTCCATGAATATTGATAAGTATCCCATCTTCTTCCTTCATAATGTTGATATCGTCCTTCTTGTCTTCCTTGAAATGTTTCTTGGTAATGAGGGTGTCGATACAGTTTCACATTTGATGGTCTTCCTTCACTCTGCACATGCATTTTATATATCTTCTTTTCAGAGACAATGACATCCTCAAGCATCTTTTCTTGGTCTTTGATTACTCTAGCCTTCAAGATAATACCATCATATTTGGCATGTACATCCTCTAGATGGAGTTCAACTTCTTCAAGTATCTTTTGTTGACCTTATTGAATCTTGTTTTCTTTCTCCTTTTGAAGTTGTAATGTGATCCTATCTAAAAAAATTTGACATCCTTCTTCAAGTCTGGCTTGTATTTTTTATTTTACCTCATCAATATTTAAGTATTCCTCAACCTTCATGCAAATTTCATCTTCTAGTCTTTTGGTAGATTCTTCATCCAATATCCTTCTTTCTTCTTGATTTTGACAATACTTTTTTTCTTCTTTCAATCTCTTGACCTCATCCAATAGTTTTTTACTATGGTTTCATAATCTACATATCTCTTCATCTTTCTTTTTCAAATATTCCCTTGACTCATCATTTTCCCACTTTGATCTACTATTATTTTCTTGCTTTAAGTTCTTAACCTTCTCAATGAGCGATTCATTAAGGGATCGTATCTTAGATAACTCCTCACCCTTCTTATGAATCTCTTCCTTTGCTTCTTTTAATTCATCTTGAATTCTAGTCAATTCCTCCATTTTTGTATCCCTAATCCATTTATCTGAGAAGAGTTTTTCAAATTCTTCCCATGTGCAGTGCCATCTAGTATTTTGATCAACACTCATCCACCACTTCCAAGATTCATCAAAAAAATAATTTCTTGCCTTCGAAGGAGTCATATTATATTCTTTTACCAACCTCAAACATTCCATAGGATTGATTTTATCTTTATCTTCATCTCCTATAAATTTAGGTATTTCCATTGATTCTTAATTGAGGTCTAATCCCAACCCTCAAATAACAACATCAATATATTAAGGATAAATATATCAAATAGTTGTAATAATTGTTCCAATATGCTCTTCTATGTGTTATATTTCCAATGGATTTTGAATCATCTCAATAAGACATTCCAATCAAAAGTTATGATAGTTTTAAGTGAACATACCTTTGAAAACATGATTTGGAGTATGTCCTCCTGGTCGACCTTACTTATGATGTATCTCTGCAATTTAGGCCCTTCTCAGTTTGAAATTTTGACCTGTAGTACTCTTAAATTTCTTCTTTGCAATGCCACAGGTCTGACCAAAATTGGATGTGCCAAGTAAAATTTATGGTAACTTCCCCACACCTTGCTGATTTTTGTTCCTTCTAGGAGAGTGTACTTGTAAAGTGTGCCAAGAGCACAATATTTGATATTTGATTCTGAAAATTGCACCAGAAATACTACAGAATATCCAATGTCCAATGCAACTAGTCTCACTTAATTTGTATACTCACTAAAGAAGATATCGTTGTTTTACTCGGAACACCTGTTTGAGACTAGTTAATATGACTAGTCAGATACACTATCTTACACAGGGTGTATATACAAAAGTAGGATGACCCAGAAGATGAAATTTTTATCACAGCTACCTTTATAACTTCTATGAATAGACTTAGGGTTTCAGACTCTGAAACATAACAAAAAAAAATTATAGTGAAAATTACGCGATGACTAAATTCATGATGATTCCAGAACCCTATCTTACAAAGGATATATATCCGAAAGTATAAGGCCTCGGGAGATGAAATTTGAACCCCACGTACCTTGATCCATATACTAAATATCGTCCAAGTATTTCCTTCTGAAACGTCGTAGAAAAAAAATTATAGCAAAAATTCCAAGGTGTCTCAGATGCAATAACGAAACCCCAAGACCTTGAGCTCTGATACCATCATACCAAATATAATGATCCAAATGCTCAAAATATCATAAAATAACAAAAGTACACACCATGTACAGAATGTCAATGTGGGGCAGAACTCCAATATAGATAAGTTACACGATAACTCCTTAAAGAATAGGGGAACCCCCTCCAAATAACCAAATACATTTCATACTTCACAATTCACATCTTAATAATGAATACATGATCTCTTATATATAGCTATTTACACTTGCACATGAGGCCCCTTTATCACTAGGCCACCTCTATTACATATGTATTTACACATTACATGTACATTTAGGCATATATATGCCCCCCCTTGGGGTCATATCATATACAATTAGCCATATATATGCCCCCCTTGGGTCATAACATTCAAGAATGATGGTGAATATGAGAAATTTGCTAGGTCCAAAGTTGGATCATAGTCCAATAGGTGTAATAGCGGTGGAGTTGTTGTGATGAAGTCTCCAAGTGGGAGATTGTTGGTTGTAGGGCCTGATTATCTTCTTGATTCAAAGGTCTTGTTTCACAACCATTTGGATCCCAATCCTTGGTGGGGGTTTTGATGTTATATTTTTTGCATGAATATCCCATGCACTTTTATGTTGCACCAAGTGCAGCGGAGGGGGTTGGATCCCTCGAGCAAATTTTTTGAGTGATTTTTGCATCCATTTTTGGTGGTTTTGGCACACAATTTTCTGGCACATGGTTTTCTAATTCTGGTTAAGGAATTAAGGTTTTAATCTAACACAAATCAATGGATTAGGGATTTTGGATCTTGCGACATCCTCTATATATACATATATATTGTATTGTAATGGTGAGGGAGTGTATTGTGACTGAGAGAGGATATTATGCGATATTTAAGAGGAGGTTGCAATGGATGTGTTGTAGGTGTTATCCCTTCATTTTGCTAGATGAATAAATGAAAGACTAGCTATTTCTCCATGGAAATAGCCCATATTGAGTGAACCACATATATCAGTGTCTCTCCTTTATTGAGTTCTTGTTTGTTTTATTTCTGCATTCATTTTGATTCATTTTATTTTTATTTCTTCGTTATCTTATTGCTAACAATTGGAGACAAATGATACCCTTTATAGGTTATTTGTGGTGGTTCAAGGACTCTTCCATAGCACTTGAGCTTGAGAAGCAAGGTTTAGGGCCAAAGGTTCTTATTTCACTCCCTCAACTATGTTCAAGGACTTGAGACCCATCCATGATGCCTGATACATCATAATGACACCCATATTGAAGTTGAATGCCAAAGACTCCCTTGAGAGGGCACCTATTATGATTTCTAGATGTTGTTCATTATGATTGAGATTAAGAAGGTTAAATTAGAGATTAAGTATATTATTCCATCCCTTGACTATGTTTTGTCCTTAACAACCATTTCTAATGCACAAAACCTATTCATGGAACACATATTCCACTCGGAGGCATGTAAAGAACCCCTACAAAGGACACATGTGTTGGTTCAAGGAAAAATTGAAATATTTTGAGAATGAGAGGATTCAACAATATCACAAGGCACTCTTTTTCCTTCCTATACCATTGTTAATTCCTTGCATCCCATCCTTACTGCGCAAAATCTCCTAATGGTGTCCATATCGAACTTTGATTCCAAAAACTCCCTAGAGTGGGCATGTGTTATGGTTTTTAAGTGTTGTTCATGGAGATTGAGCCCAAGAATCTATGTTTAGGGCCTAAGTCTCAGGTGTTTTCCTACCCTAACCATGATTCTTAATCTCAAGAAGTTTCAGTTAGGTTTTAAGTCTCTTATTTCCCTCCTCGACCATGTTTAGGCCTCGAGAGCCATTTCAACTACAAAATACCTACTCATGGAACTAGTATCCTAATTAGATGGAAATGAATCCCAACAATGGCCCTACGAACCATTCTTGGTGTCGGCCAAAGAAACATTCCTATTTAGGGCATATGTTGTGTTTAATCATGGTGCTCGTGTCCCTCTAGTAGGAAAAATATACCTTATAGGAGTCTCATGTGGTGGTTTGAGGATGTGTTCATGGCATTATATAGGCCGAAAATATTCATGCGTAATAGGTGTTGTTCATGGTGCTTGGGCCCAAGAAACTTCATTTAGGGAAAAAAACCCTTGTTGTCCTCCCTTGACCTTTGTTAAACCTTAATACCCATTCTTAGCTCACAAATAACCTAGTCCTAGTGACCATATTCCACTTGGAAGTAAATAATATTCCACATAGGTCATATGTGTTAGTTCTAAGACTCATCCATGTTGTTTGAGCCTGAGAAGAAAGGCTTAGCACTGGAGGCTCTTGTTTCACTCCCTTGACTATGGTCAAGGACTTAAGACTCATCCATGATGCCTAAGACCTTGTAATGGTACTCATATTCAACTTAGGTGCTAAAGATTCTCTAGAAAGGGATCATGCCATGTTTCTAGGTGTTGTTCATGGTGCTTAAGCTCAAGAAAATTCTATTAGAGATTAAGGACATTATTTCCCCCCAACCATGCTTATACCTTGACACCCATTTTATGTGCACAAACCTACTCATGGTGTCTGTATCCCACTCACAAGTTTGCAAAGAACCCGTACAGAGGACTCATGTGTTGGTTCAAGGACTCGTTCAAGGTTCTTAAGCTTGATAATATTAAACAATATCCTATGACACTTGGTTTCCTTCCATGACTATGATTAGGGCCACATGACCCATCCTCTATGTGTGAAAGCTTGTAATAACATCCATATTCAAATTTGATATCGAAGACATGATAGCGATGGATTTTGTTCTAGTTTGTAGGTGTTGTTCATGGTGATAGATACTAAGAAGATATGATTAGGGCCTAAGGTGTTACACACCTAAGTGTCGCACTTTAGTGTCGTAAGTTTCATACTACCAAATGTCGCACTTAAGTGTCAAAAGTGTCACACTACCAAATGTTGCACTTAAGTGTCACATCTGTTACATGCCTAAGTGTCACACTTTTCCAAGTGTCATACCTAAGCATCGCAACTTCATCACCATGAGGAAGTGTATGTCACAATCCCTAGACATGTTGAAGAAGAAACCTATTAGTTGGAGGTTGAAATACTACATTTTTCCTTGAGATTTTGGCCTTGTTTGAGCTTTATCGCCCCCCTTCCCATAAACAAGGAGGGATAAACCTTGATCATCGCTCCCTAAGACACTTATAGACTACGATAGTCTCTCGCTGCGCCCATATATTGGGGGGAGATGAAGCAATTGCAACCATTTTTCCTTGATTTGTGAGGTTTTTTCTGATAGATCTTAGTTGGTTAAGGGATTGGTTCGAGCTTTACTCTATTCAAGTCAAGGAAATATTGTTAGTTCAACCAAATATTCACTTGATCACATCCTCTCCTCAAAAGTATCCCATGGTTGTGATGCCTCGATGCCTATATAATGGAGGCCATGCTTGAGTGAAAGAGAGAGAACTTAGAGCATCATACTTATGATTTTGTAACATTCAAGGGGTTGGAAAGGAGAGCTTGGAGGAGCTGCTACAACAACAAGATTGAGATTGTAAGTGCTTCACTATTGTTTGCTTTCCATTAATACATAACTTGGCCTATTCCCCTCATTCCTATGTGTCCACTATATGCAAGTCTATTTTTGTCTAATTCTTCACAAATAGATCTATTATGTTTAACAATATATTGGAAGAAGAAGAAGGTGTTTATTTGTTCTTTGCAGGATGCTTCTTAGAGCTTGGACATCAAGATCAAGAGCTGGATCAACGAGGACAACCGGAAGTAAAGAGGTAAGTCTTCCATACTTATCTTCTCATTCCAATTGTTGGCATATAGAGTAGATATAGGGGGAAAGTAGTACACCATTTGTTTTTCTCTATCTTGGATCAAGGGAGTCTTGATCCAAGGGGGGTTTCACCTGTCCATAGGGGAAATTTTTTCACAACATAAGGCCCAAGTGTTTTCCTCCCCTGAATATGGTGTTTGTGTTCAAGAAGGTTCATTTAGGGATTAATCCCCTCATTCGCCCCCAACCATGTTTAGGCCCTAAGACCCATTTTGTTTTACATAGAGGAACACACACATGCTTTGAAAATGTGCATGCTTTTTTAACATAGATTAACATCTATGTTGAAGGAAACGTGGAGGCATGCATGGGGGATGTGTGGAGGTTTAGTAAGGGATAAAGCAATTCAAATAACAATGTATATATTTTTTTAGAGTGTTGTGGATTCCTGGAATTATTATCGAGCACATGTTTCCTTTGCAATGATTTTAGGAAGCAACTTTGTGCATCCACTCCGAACAAATGTATTGACTTATTAGAATTGATATCATTGATTTTCTTCCCATTATGTGATACATAGCTCTTCAAAGTGTTTATTTAAACATTCTCAACATATTGAAGGGAACACTCAATATAGTTAAACATATGTAGTGCATCCCATTCAATAAAGATACCCTTTGTTTCTAAAACTGTGTTTGTGCCTTTTTAATACATTAGGTAATATAATACCTCTATTAAAAACTTTAATTACATTGAGAAACAAAACCTAATTTAACATCATTGTTATGAAAATGTTTTTTTTATTTAGATAAATATTTCCTCATCTACTTTTAAACTATTCAATAATAAGCCACAAAGTTTCCAAAATCAAATATCCCAACATACAATATTGGTTATGATAAGTAAAAAATAAATTAATGTATGTAATGAAAGGCATAATTCTATATTACATCGTAATCTAACCATATCATTATGTAACACACCAACACCATTGTTATGCAAATGTTTTTATTTATTTAGATATATATTTCCTCATCTACTTTTAAACTATTCAATAATAAGCTACAAAGTTTCCAAAATCAAATATCCCAACATACAATATTGTTTATGATAAGTAAAAAATAAATTAATGTATGTAATGAAAAACATAATTCTATGTTACATCGTAATCTAACCATATCATTATCTAACACATCAACACCATTGTTATGAAAATGTTTTTTTATTTAGATAAATATTTTTTCATCTACTTTTAAACTATTCAATAATAAGCCACAAAGTTTCCAAAATCAAATATCCCAACATATAATATTGGTTATGATAAGTAAAAAAAACTTATTTGATCTAGTTGCCTATCTCATAGTTGGTGGTACTCTGTTAAGGAGTTTATTAAATAATCGGGAGATTGCTATGCTTAATATCTATGGACCTTGCTCCAAATGAAAACCTTTCTGGAATTCAGTGGAAGTCAGCGACATATTATCAATAAAAAACTTGATCATGGAAAAACTTGATCATGGCAGGGGATTTTAATATCATACTCTCTTTAGAAGAGGCTTGGGGAGGGTCCCATGATGGAATCATTGATGATTACTATACATATCTATTTTCCTCTAAAAACTTAATTGACATTAAATCGGCAATGTTGGTACCCACATGGAGAAACGGTCGCCTTGGACAAGGAGCAATTTCAAGGAGATTGGACAAGGTTTTAGTCTCAGAGGATCTTTTAACTGACGTCGGCATATACAGGTCTTGGGTTGAATTCCCATTTATATCCGACCATGCACCAGTTCTTTTACAGTTGGAAATACCGCCGACATATAAGGTCTATCCCTTCAAGTTTAATGCACAATGGCTTAATGAAAAGGAATTTGCAGATTTAGTTATTAAGGTTTGGAAAGACCCATTTTATCTTTTCGAAAGGGGCAATCAAAAGAGGATCATTTGGAAGTTACAAGATTCGAAAAAACATACCAAAAGCTGGTATAAAGAGAAGGTGACTAGGATTAAAGCAAAGCTGATTGCGATTGAGACAGATATAAAAGATATCATTAAATATCTGAGTGGAGATCCATCTAATGAAGGAGCAGTGGTGTCACTCCGGAAACTGGAAATTGAAAGGAATGGGATTTAAAAGGAGAGGAAGAACAGTGACGTTTACGCAGTAGGGCACTTTGGTTGGCTAGTGGTGACAACAACACAAAGTATTTCCATAATTTCGCAAGTCATAACAGAGTTAGGAAACATATATGGGAAATCAAAGGTGGCGACGACGAAGTTGTCATGGATCAGGATTCCATTAAGGATGAAGCAGTCCATTATTTTAAGAATTTCTACAAGGCTCTGACTACACTGAACACCACAGAACAGTGTAAGATGATAGATTTCTTTCCTAAGATGATTGATGATGCAGATTCTAGCACATTGTATAGTCCGGTTACTTTGGAGGAGTTAAAAATTGTTCTATTTCATTTCAATAAGGAAAAGAGCCCAGGCCCTGATGGGTGAACAACAAAGTTTTTTATGCACTTTTTTTATTTAGTATGGGAGGACCTCCTAGCAATGGTGGAAGAGTCGAGAAGATTAGGTTCGATTGTGGGAGGCCTAAATTCCACTTTCTTGACTTTGATTCCAAAGGAAAATAATCCAAAAACCTTTGATGACTTCTACCCAATTTCGTTGTGAAACTTGTGCTACAAGGTAATATCAAAGATTATCGCCAACTGGATTAAACCTCTGTTGTCAAAGTCAATATAAATTGAACAGATGGGATTTCTGAAAG
This sequence comes from Picea engelmannii, assembly GCA_009831015.1. NCBI lineage: Eukaryota > Viridiplantae > Streptophyta > Pinopsida > Pinales > Pinaceae > Picea > Picea engelmannii. The sequence continues at coordinate 583,183 of ML781253.1, read as the reverse complement.
GTAGGCGTATTCAAGATGCAATCGACACTGCACACGAAAGCCTTCATAGTATTAATTTTTTTTTTGTTTGAAAGCCCTTGTTTTAAAACTGGACTTAAGGAAAGCGTATGATTGTATAGACTGGGATATTCTTAGAATGATCCTTATCAAAGTTGGATTGGGGATCCAAATGACCAATTGGATCATGTCTTGTGTCACATCGTCGTCTTTTGTTGTTTTACTTAATGGGGAGGCCACGTATTTTTTTAGAAGTGGAAGAGGAGTCAAGCAGGGCTACCCATTATCACCCCTCCTTTTCATCCTAGTAGAGGAAGGTCTCAACTTGTTATTGAAGAGTAGTCTTGAGGAAGTAGTTATTACAGGGATTAAGGTCTCTAAATTGACAAAAATCTTACATCTACTGTTTGTAGAGGATGTCCTCAATATGTCCAAGGCTAGCCTCTTAGAATGGAGAGAGATTGTCAAGTTGATCAGTCTATTCTGTAAAGCCACGGGCCTATTGGTGAACCAATCAAAATACACTATTCATTATGAAGGCCTATCGGATTTAGAATTGGGTCAGTTCAAATCCTTCCTTCACTATACCTTTAATGATCTCTCCACTTGTTTTCGTTACTTGGGATATTTCATGAAGACAGGAGAACATCGCGCAATAGATTGGGAATGGATTATTACAAAAGTTACTAATAAAATCGGCTTATGGTGTAACAGGTTACTTTCACTGGGTGGGAGATATATTTTGGTAAAAACAGTGTTGGAAGCCCAACCTGTATACTGGATGTCCATGGAAGCATTGCCTCGCTCTGTTATAAATAAAATTAGAAAACTGATGTTCAACTTTTTATGGAATGGTCATTCAGACTATCAACATTATCACCTTTGTAGATGGGAGGTTTTTTCTAGACCTAAAAAGAATGGGGGGTGGGGCTCCACAATCTCACACATTTCAATCTGATATTGAATACCGTTACACTTTGGCGAGTTTTATCACAGAATAATATCTGGCATCAGGTTATAAGGGATAAATACTCACATAAATCCACTCTTATCAACTAGATGAGACGACCATGTCATAAGTGCAATTCAACATCGAGGATTTGGTCAAGCCTCATTCGCACACTCCCTATTATCAACCACTGGATCAATTGGTGCCCCAGAGCAGGTCATTTAATATCAATTGGGCGAGACAAGATTTTGGGCATTGGGAACAAGTCCTTTCTCAATGAAGGACTTATCACTCTACTCAACCAAAGACAGGTCACTACTCTTGCAAAAGCATCGACAACGCGTGACCCTATTACCTATGCTAAGGTATGGCAGAGAAGCGATGAACTGGAACTGTCAGGTGATCATGCTATAGATTGGGAAAACTTTACGGTGGAGTTATGTGGGGTGGGGATAACACTCAATAAAGAAACAAAGGATCTTCTTATGTGGACACGAGGCAACTCGTCTGGGGAGCTCACAGTAAAAAATTGCTATAATGCGATCCTCTCTACTCAAACCCTACCGATTTGGAGTGGATGGAAGGTAAAATTATGGAAATGGAACGTTCAATTGAAGATATTATTGTTTTTCTGGTTGGCAACTAATAATAGAATCTTAACATGGGACATTCTACAAAAGAAAGGGTGGGTGGGACCGGGCATATGCCACCTTTGCAGAGAAAATTATGAAGATAATTCCCATATGTTCATTCATTGTTCCTTTACAAAGTCTATCTAGGCAATTTTTGATCACGTCTTTAAATCTAAATTCTCGTGGAATGGACAAAATCTTAGTGACTGTATGGACTCCTGGTTATTGAACAAGGTGTTGTCCAAAAAAATTCCTTTATTGACAAGCTGGTTCATATGGAAGGAACAAAGTAGTGTACTCTTCGAAGGGAAGTCTCCCTTAGCATGGGTTGTTGCCTACAAGACCATAGGAGCTCTCATTAAAAAACCAACAACTTTCAAGTCTCAGGTTTTAATATTGAGCCCAATCATCAGATTACATGGATATACTTTGGCATATTTTGATGGGGCCTCGATTACAGGAGGAACCATTTGTGGGGCAGGGGGTTCTTTGAGATGTATAGATGCCCCAGACACTAGATGGTACTTCAATTGTGGAGAAGGATCAAATACCAAAGAAAAGCTATTGGGAGCATGGGCCACCCTCACCATTGCAAAGCTCATGGAAATACAACATATTCAGGTGTTGGGGGACTCCAGAGTAATAGTTGATTGGTTAAATCAAGTCAGGAATCTTCAAGCCATTAATATCGAAGGTTGGAAGATCAGAACCCGAGATCTAGTGTCATCATTCCAAGGTATCAACTTCCAACACATATTTAGGGAATCCAATGAGGAGGCAGATAAACTTTCAAAGCAAGCTCTTTCGAATCCAAAAGGAAGGTTATCATACTTCACCTAGGATGGAGAGAATGTGGGGCCAACCCACCATTTGAACATCTTCTAAATACTTTCAACCTTTCACCTTTTTTGTAGTTTTGTCTATCTTTGTATGGGAATGGAGTATAATATTTGGTTACTTTGATATTATTGTCATTATAATCAGTCCCAGATTGAAACTTTCATGTAGAGTGTTAAATGCTTATCACAATTCTGGAAAGAAGTGTACAGGGATTTTGTATGTTGAAGTGGAACACTGCTGGCCAGACAAAACTAGTCATGAACTTTAGTTCTCATGATGTTAAAAAAAATATTTTCTAATATAATTTTTGTGCGAATTTTCTCGTAGAAAAGTAAAAAATAAATTAATGTATGTAATGAAAGGCATAATTCTATGTTACATCATAATCTAACCATATCATTATCTAACACACCAACACCATTGTTATGAAAATGTATTTTTATTTAGATAAACATTTCCTCATCTACTTTTAAAATATTCAATAATAAGTCACAAAGTTTCCAAAATCAAATTTCCCAACATACAATATTGGTTATGATAAGTAAAAAATAAATTAATGTATGTAATGAAAGGCATAATTCGTTACAATAATATTGTTAGATGACTACTATTGTTTACCCTATGGTTCTCATATTAACTGCACTCGTGCGTTTGTAAGATTAGGTTGGTTTTGACCCCTTTGAAGACCATTCTACCGCTTTTGTTAAGCTCTGTTAGAGGCGATGCATGGATACCGATACAATAACTAAACTAATATTGTTGACACTATGGTTAGATAATTAATATTAGGCGATATAGTGGATATTTATATAATAAATAAACTAATATTGTTGACACTATGGTTAGATAATTAATATTATTAATATTAGGAATTTTTTTGAGTAGGATTTTTTTAGCTGGTGTATTTTTGGATGTCTTGGTCTTTGTTAAGTCATAAAATTTCTTTTAAATGTCGGTTTGTAGGTTGTTGATATTAGAATAAGGTGATAGTGACAACCAACTAAATTTGAACCTGAATCTCGCTCAGATAATCTCAACTAGTTATCAACTTCCCTAAATTAAAAAAAAAAAAACATCATGATTATAACATCAATTGCATTCGTGGTAAGAGGTAAGATTAGCTTAACACCTTTGAGTAAGGTAACGTGAATCAATTAGATTTACCGTTAGATTGAGAAGAGTCCAAACATAATTATTATGAAGTTAATTTGTAAGTGAAGTGTTATAGTACACGAAGGAGTAAAAATGGACCTTTTTTCCAGAAAGAAAATTAACACAATTATATTAAGTAGATATAATTTTTTACATTCGCCAAATCGTCCGCTATATAAAATATCCCAAAATAAGTACAACAATACATAGCAAGTTAACAAACCCAAAAACTTTCTAGATGACGAGTTATAAAAACCCCAAGTAATACTGACAAACAGGAGATTGTCCATGACAGGACTCAAAATAGCTCCAAATACATTCTTCCAAATGATCTGAATATATTGAGCCAAAATCTGCACTAAAGACCCTAATAGATAGTCAAAAAAACAAAAAGGAGATCAAAGAAGATAGCACTATAGGAAACATCCATCAATAAATATTGATGATGTTTTTAGTACTCTCTATACCATTTGACCACTTGTGAAGAACTATATATCCTCCTGGTTCACTCAATGCTCTTTTTTATTGTTCATCCCCAGCTATGTTGAAATTATGATAAATATGATAGAAGTTTATATCTACAAAATTTTCCTTTAAAATGATGATTCTCCGTTTCCATCCTTCCAATGCACTAACTCAAAGGTTACCTTTTTTATTTAACTAGTTTATAATAACAGAGGAATCACCAAGAACCTGAAGCTTTTGAATGAAAATAAACTTTGCTAATTGTAAAGTTGCCCATGCTCCCATTAATTCAGCCTTCGTGTTTGTACCCGCTCCACAGTTCACAAACCATTTGTATGTCATTTTTGCAGATAGTTTTATAATAACTCCAGCTCCGCAGCATCTTCCAACCACCTAGGCCGCTCCATCAAAGAATGCTATTGGTTACTCAATTAAATTTGTATTCAAGCAGGGACAAGGGCGATAAATTTTATGCTTTATTACCAGTTTATGATAGTTGCAAAGAGATTTAATAGTGACCGATGTGACCGATGGCACCTTCCCATCGAAAATGGCTACATTTCTCTCTAGCCAAATGTTCCAGCATGTGTATGCTGCAAGACTGGGAGATCCTCTCTTTTCCTCAGACCAATTTGTTATACAATCACACAGATTATTTCCATTCCAGCTATGATCAATTTTTCTATTCCTTTTAATGTTTGTCCATACTGCGCTTGTAAAGGAACAAAAAATAAAAAGATGAGAGCTATCCTCCTCCTCCTTTTTACATAAATGACACCGCCCCGGAACAATCCAACCCCTAAGTTGAAGATTTTTCCATGTCGCTATATTGTTATTAACAACCAGCCAAAGAAAAAGTTTTATCTTTTGTGGAATATTCCATTTCCACATTTGAATCCTCCAACCGGTGATCAAAGGGAGGTTTTGAGTTGTATGAAGTGCCTCATATACATTCTTTATTGTAATAACACCTGATGTATCCCCCCCTGTCCAGATTAGTTTATTCACATTCTCTATAACTATCACTCCAGCTGCCTACAATGCCCGTCGAAATTGTTGCTATTCTATAGATAGCTCTCTTGTTAGCCCCAAATCCTCACTATCTTTCCAATTTGATAAGAAGGTGTTTTGATCCTGTTGTTTCCATACTTGTGCCAACATCGAGATAATCTTCTGTTTGAGCACATCGATTAGATGAGAAGATAAAAATGAGGAGGGTCCAAGACCCATAATGTTGTCCCAACCCAAGCACACTTCAATTCTCGATCCAGGTTTCCAACTGATCCATTTTGTGATCAGATGCATCGACTTAACAAGACTGGACCATATTTTGGATGCTGTCAGATAATGGAATGTTGCCAATCTAAGCCAATTACTAACAATGTTGTAGGGGAAGTATTTACCTTTTAATACTCTATGCCAAATACCCTGTTTTGTAATAACTCTCCACAATGTCGAGGCAGCCAAAGCCTTACCAAAATAAAAGATATTGTGCAAACCCCAACCACCCCCTTTCTTTGGCTGAGCTAATAACTCCCACCTACATAGATGATAATTTTTTTTCTCTCTGTTTCCACTCCAAAGAAAATTATAGAGTATGCTCCTTAACTTGTCAAGAATAGAAGTAGGGATCACTGCAAGAGATAACCAATAGATAGGTTGACTTTCCATAACTGATTTACCCAAAATGTATCTACCCCCCAAGGATAGCCACCTATAGCTCCAGTGATGTATTTTATTCTCCACTTTTGTTAAAAGACACCTCCATTCAATTGATTTTTGAACCCTTGACTTTAGATAATAACCCAAATATTTGAAACCAACCGATAAATTGGAAAAATTATAACGCAGGATATTTTTGAAAGATATAATGTTTGACTCATCTAGCCCTGAGAAATGTACAGTCAATTTTGTCTGATTCACCAATAAACTCGAGACTGAACATAACAGTTGTACAATTCTCTCAATTTCCTTCCATTCCTGGATTGATGTTTTTGTCAATAGCAAGATATCATCAACGAATAATATATGTAATATTTTTGTAAATCTGGCTACTTTGATACCATTGATGATACCTTTTCTCTGACTGATTTTTAACAATAGACTCAAACTCTCCATTACCAGGATAAATAACAATGAGCATAGTGGGCACCTCTGTCACAGGCCTCGACCACTTCTAAAAAAATCCCTTGCTTCGCCATTGACTAAAATCACAAATGAAGCCAAATTTATGCAAGCCATAATCCAATTGGTCATATGAATACCAAAACCAACTTGAACAAGTACCATTCCGAGATAGTCCCAACTGATGCAATCATATGCTTTTTGTAGATCAAGTTTTAAGATGAGGGATTTTTGTTTTTTCTTCTTGATACTATGGATGCACTCATGTGCTGTTCCAATTGCGTCTTGTATCTGATGCCCTCCCAAGAAACGCAACTGTTCCTTTAATAAGAATCTTGTTAATACACGTTTAATCCTATTTTCTATCACCTTTGATATCACCTTATATACCAGATTGCATAATGAAATAGGCCTAAAATCCCTGAACTGTTGCGGCTTATTTATTTTGGGGATCAAAGCAATAAAAGTTGATTTTATGCTACCTGATATGCGCCCACTCATCTGGGTCTCCTCCACCAAATCCATAAGATCTTCACCCATGATCTCAAAGAAATGAAGATACAGTTCCACCGACCACCCATCGGGCCCGGGCCTCTTTTCTTTTTTGAATAACTTTAGGATAACTTCCAATTATGCCATAGTAACAAGCTTATATAATTCCTCTTCTTCATTCCTTTCTAAAATTTTAGGATAAAGATTTGCCACTCGAACCTGTTATTCAGTTATATCATCTAGAAAATACTTGAAGAAATTCTTGAAATATTTAACTACCTCATCCGCTATATCCTTTTTTTTATGTATAGTCCCCGAATTATCAACAATCTCCCATATAAATTTGTTATTTCTCCTTTGATTGGCAAAATGGTGGAAGAATTTATTATTCTGATCACCACTTTTTACCCATATAGCCCAACTCCTAATCCTCCACAGGTCTTCCTGTGATTTCAAGAATTTATTTCTCTCAGATTCTAGGAATATGAGATTTGATTTTGCCTCCCGAGATAAATTACCACCCACTATATTTTGTAAAAGAATTTTAATATTCTCTTCTAGATTTTCCAAAGTTGTTGTGTCCCGAGCCTTCTTATCGTTTTCCCATCTTTTTGTTATTACTTTTAGATCCTTTAATTTCCAAATAAAACGCCTCTGACAATCACCTTCCCGACTGTATTTATGATCTTTCCACAACTTTTTAACCATATCATTAAAATCTTTTTCCAGTAACCACTAAGCATGAAATTTGAAAGGGTATTCTTTATGAATGATAGAGTTCTCCAGTTGTAAAAATATAGGGGCGTGATCCGATACAAAGGGATATTCATCCCAAGTTCTATGAAGTCTGACCTCCATAAGAAAATCCTTCGAAACTAAAAACCTATCCAGCCTCTTGGCGATTGCCTCAGAACCCGCACATCCATTACGTCAAGTCGGGACGATTCTATCAAGTTTTACATCAATAAGTTTGTGATCTTAGAAAAGAGTGTTGAAAAATCCCGATAAATGGCCCGATGCAGCTGATCCTCCCCAAATCTCGCCGGACAATAAGGTAAGATTTAAATCTCCCGCTATCACCAGGTTCCTAAGTGAAAGAAGACCACTACTTGCAAGCATAGTCCAGAAATCTTTTTGCTCCAGGCACGGTCCATAAACATTCAATAAGTTGATATTCCTTTTAGTTTCTCTAATATAACCTGACAATAGAATCCCACCACGAGTTAGAAAAGAACACAAATTAAATAGAAGGGGGTCCCACGCTACGAGAAGTCCTCACGAAGAACCCACTGATCTCACTTCACATGAAACCCAAGTAGGACGAAAATTCATCATGAAATCCCGAGCTTTCTGTTCATTTACCAAAGTCTCCTACAAGAAAACTATATCAGGACGTGTAAGATCCAATGTACGCCTAAAACAGGAAGCCTTTAGGGTGCCACCTAGCCCTCTAAGATTTAAGGACATGTAAATCATTACTTCTCCCTAGCAAGGGATTTCACTGCTCTAAGCACCCCACTGTCAGATGTGGATGGATCCACCACAGAGGAAGAAGTAACTGATGCCTGCAATTTTTTCCTAGAACTTCTCATTTTTATGGGAGAATACTCAATCCCAAGACCACTAGACCATGCATAATAATTTGAAGGTTCCATCTTGGTGTTGCTCGCATCACCAAGCTCTCCATTGAAACTGGTAGGATTGACCACCCTATTCCCAAAAAAAGTTGGTAGAGGATTCAGGTCACTATTGTCTTGCAAGTATGGGATGAGTGAGTCAAGTAAAATAGATAGAGAAGAATCTCCCTCCTCTGATTCTTGATACTGCGGGATCAAATGCCTCTCATCCGGTGTGGTAGAAATCCCCTGGACAACTTCAGCTAAAGTAGGGGATGGGGAAAGAGCAGTAACCCCCGCAGGTTCAGGATTATTATAAGATGCGACTGGAGAAGTATGATGGTCTAGAATTAAAGAAGGAGGACTTGAAAGAGTGGTCGATAATCCTTGCCTATTGGTATCAGGTGTAGTCGAGGGGTGAGGACTCAAAGGTTTACAACTGGTAACCCACTGTCACCCCCTGAGTCAGTTAAATCCACAGGAGGAGAGGATAATACAACCGAGGAAGAATTTAATATAACTTTTTCCATTAATGTTAATGAATTATATAGAGTCAGAAAGAACAGTGATAACTTACCGGATAATGTATCATGACACTCTGGTGATGGGGATGACTCCTCCTACGAGAAATCATAGTCCAAGCCTGTAGAATTTACTCCATCTTCTATTTCCCCCCAGTCCCTGTGAAGAGCCGTATTTTCATATATTTCTTCTTCCACTTAGCCCTTACAGGACTTTCTCAGATGGCCCATCTCATGACAATAACTGCAACAGAAAGGTATTCCGAGGTAGTCCAATCTATGGACTATTCTACGACCTCTCCAGTCGATCTCCATAAGTTCAAGCAAACCTCTGTGAATATCTATCTCCACAAGTATCTTCCCCATCTTTCTAGAGGGTGCCATCATAACAGAGTCATCTAAAGAGACAAAGGAACCTAGGGAGTTACCTATCGCCTCCATGGCCACTGCATTCCACAAATGTAAGGGTAGACCAGGGAGTAATACCCAAAGGTGGATCTTTTGGAAAGATTCTGTATCCGGATTAAACGCCAACCTCCATCTTTTAATCATCATACTACTCCTACCCACCATCCATCTCTTAGCCAACAACCTCACAAAGTCTTCTAGAGATCTACAAATAAAACCATACCAACCCTTTGTCAAATATTTTATCTCATGGGAGTATCCTAACTCCTTTTTCCAGTTCTGGTCAACCCACTCCGGAATAGATGCATTACACAAGTATTTATACGACAATCTACCAACCAGTCCATAGAGTGCCAAATAGCAAGTCTCGGCCAGACCAATGTCCGAGCCAAGTACCATTTTATGAACCTCCTTCTTCTCTTTCCACAGCCTGCGGTTGTATTCCTACCTCTTAGATACCTTACCTCTTATTTTTAAACTCTTACTGTTGAGCTCAACCTTTTCCTTTGTCCCCTGGCTCAGAGAACCAGTGAAATTCGTATTCGTATCAGGAAGACTGGAAATCAGATGCAAACAATTAGCAAAGGCGAATGTATGCTCCGTGCTATGTGAAGTATGCGATACAGGTGGTCGTTTCTCTAGCTTTGATGAGGTGATAAATGTAGCATTACGCAAAACAACTGAATCCACCTGTTCGAATAGACCCGCATCCTTCCTTATTAATTCATCTGCCACATCCATCAGATTGCTGATGTTTTCTTCGACAAGTGGAGGGAGTTTAGTTGCAATGACCTACCACCTGGGCTCCACTCCAGTCAGTTCCATAGTAGATTTAAAGCACTTCAGGACAATAGCCAGAGCGTTCCGAAAAACAAGAAATACGAGAGTTAATGTATAATATTCCACCTCCAACGAAATAAACTAAGATACATAAATCGCCTCATGGGATCCAATGTCCAGTTCCCAAAAAGGGGAAAGATCATTCTTCCACTAGGAAACAAACTAGATGAAAAAACTAGGACTAAACCTAACCAAGAGTAAACTCTAAAGGACTACGAAAAAACCATATAATCCATAACAACCTAGGGGTTCAAGAAACTATTCCTGTATCAGTGAACATAGTTATCCACCCTGGTCGCCCAAACCTGTGTCAATACAGGATTCAAAAATCAGTTTCCCACCCACCATTTTCCTCCTTTGCTCCCAGTCCTTGCGAAAATGGAATTAGTAAAAATGGACCTAAAAGGATATTTGTTGTTTATTTAAAATTTGATTTTGTAAATTTTTTTATTAATAAATTTGAGTGATTTCTATAAAAGTAGAAAGACTCATAATTAAGTGCATTATGTCATGGTGTATACTTTTATCATCAAGGGGCTTTGAATCTGTAGTTTAGTGATACAAGTCAATCTTACGAGTCTTAATAATTGGTCGATATTAAAGCAATTGAAATGTCAAGCTATATAATTAATCAATGTATCAAAAGATAATTTGAAGTGAATGATAATTTTTTAAGTTATATAATTAATTAATATTAACATTATTTAAATTTTTTTTTTATTAAGTAATGTAATTAGTTGATATTATTGTTATTCATTGAGTATTCAATACACTTTCAATGGCATTCACTCATAATTTATCTATTTGATAAATCAATCATTCCATTCACCTTTTAATAGTGATGATGATGGATTATGGATACTCCGTGAAAACATGAAGATGGGGAACTTTTTTATTGGTTTCAACGAAAAACCTACAATTATACTCAACATCTTAAACTCGTATTTTTCTTAGGATTTTACTCTTAAGTAAAAACAAGATTTATAGAGAATTGTTTAACCTATGTACTTGTATTTTTGAGAAAATATTTATGGACACATGGTGGGATAAATCTAATGTTTATTATTTTCATATACTTTAAAATTTTAGGTAAGGATAATGAGTGACTAATGTGGATGTCTATATTTTTAGAGATGGTTAACCATTTCAGAGAAAAAATATATATTTACAATATACATAGATTGTGCTAATGCTTGGACTATATTTTGTGTTTTTTTTGGATTTAAATACTAAATTAAATTATTTATCAAAATAGAGTAAAATAAAAAAATGGTGTTGTATTGACATATTTATGTGGGCATCAATTTTCTTTTTGATGTGGTCATTAATCCAAAAAAGTGCACTATGATTTTTGCTATTATTTTTTTATTGTGATTTTGAAAATGTTGAATTTTTATTTTAGGTGATTTTGAGAACAATAAAATTATTATGCGATAAAGTTTAGAATGAAATTATTAAAAAAAAAATTCTTTAAAAAATTGACATTTCTTATATCATTACAAACTTGATTTGAAGATTAATCCATTGGTAGCGAATTCAATAAATGATATTTAAAACTTGCAGGAATTCACCCTTGTTGAAGTTGCATGTTTTTGAAAAAATCAGTAGACTTTGTTGTTTTGATTTGACTAAAAACTATTCACCGAGAGAAAATTTCGATTGAGATTTGTTTCCATCTCTCGATCGGGAGTAGAACACTATCATACATCCACTTGGACTAGAACGAATTGACAAATTCCTTCGAATTCAAGTTAGGTTTATCTATCCAACTATTATGTTTACACTTCTTAAATCCTACAAACAAAGAAATATATTTTATTCTTGTTCAATTGTAGCCTATAAATTATATTGACAAGGAGCATACACATGATTAAAACCTAAACCCATCAACACTAACTGAAGAAATTCTCAACCCTAGCCTCCAATCACGAACTAGAGATAAAAACACTGATATTGATAATAACATTGAAACATTGAAAGTCTAATTAGTTGTTTTAGTAATAGCAAAGAAAACACACTCCTTTCCCTCAATATATCCCTTGAAACAATTTCATCTTCCATTTCCCATGCCCAAGGGTAATTATCTAATTATATAATATTTTCCCTCAATATATCCCTTGAAACAATTTCATCTTCCATTGCCCATGCCCAAGGGTAATTATCTAATTATCTAATATTTTGAATACATGGCTAAGAAGTATAAATATTATATGACGGGTTTAGATAAAAATGAGGCGAAAGATGTACAAATTCAAAAACATGATCTCATGGCCTTGTTTATTAACATTTGAATTTGCCAACACCATCAAAGGAGAAATATGCATATTTGCATAGAATTGAACAAATATCAACCATTTATAGATATCTAGATGGATAGGTGGCTTATAGTTTTTGACAAAACTCCTTGCAATAATAAGGAGGTGCCATTATATTTTCTCTAAAAAATTATGGGATGAATTTGTTTTAGGTATCCATGTCAACTATTTTCACATTGGTGAATTCTTGTAGGTAGGTCGTTGATATTCATAAGCTCAACATAATTCTAGGCATGATCCATTTAGAGGGTTATGTTATCCCAAGCAAATGCCTAACCCTCTTGTCCAATATCCTAATATTGCAGACAAGATTCATGAGACCCAAACTTTGATTTCCACTTGGACCCATATTTTACTTTAGCATAGTATAGTAATCATTGCATCCCACTAGGATGGATATGTAGACAATGTACAACATGATGATCGAGTGATAGGGGTTGTTCCTTTAGGCCACACAACAAAGTCTAGTTAGGAAAGGACTTCCATATAGATTAGGAATTTTGATCATCATTCATGTGATCCTCATATGGCATGCTCGAGTTGCAGGTGGAATTGTTATGGGTCAATGAAGGTTAGTGTATAAGAGAGTTTCGTGGATAAGGTTAGTATAAAATCATATTTATGGACTTCATTGACTATATATATATATATATATATATATATATATATATATATATATATAATTACAAATGAC
>ML781253.1:501484-543789 GCA_009831015.1 Picea engelmannii | reverse complement strand
GCCACTAGGAAATCATTAAATGATGTCTATAATTAACAAATGAAGATGACATTACATTCCATTCCCCATCAAACAGGTGAATATCATGGTTTATCAAAACCACAGGCTCAAAATGGTGATTCAGTGGAAAATGTGGATGGCCATTGAGATCCATTTGGATCAATACGTGCCTTTTTGTATAGGCAGAGAACGTACATATGTTATTTTCATGCCTAAAATACCATGTACATATGCTTGTTGCACTACTAAAAGCACGCGTGTACTCTAAAAAGTGACAAAAAATATAAAATCCACTCTTTCCGGCAGAGTTTATGGGCTATCTTAGGTTTTTCAACCATATTACCTCTTGTAGCCCTTCTGGAAACAAATTAACCATCATTTGCTCATATAAAAAGGGCCATAGGGGGTGTCATTTGGATATATCAAACTAGAGGCAAGATAACTCTTCCAAATTTTCTCCCTTGTTTCTTAAGCCTTCTGCATTCTTCTTTGAGTTTCATCCTCAACATTCGCTTCCATCCATCTTCCTTATACCATCCATCCTTTTCCCCTTATATTGGCATGTTTTTGGTGAATATAGTATCGGGAATAATGCACTTGGAGACAAAGTAGATTAACCCAGGCGAGGTTCGTGGACCGACGCCAACAAAATTCAGGTTGTAACCTCCAATTTTGTTATTAATAAAAGAGAATTTATTTTCCCAGATCTTTATGTCTATGTGTTTGTGTTTATGAACCTCTTCATGAATAACTAACTCTTTAGATAATCTTGATAACTAAGCATATGCTGTCATAGTTTGTTCTGTAACATTGTCTTAGGCCAAGTTTAGGAGGAGGCCTACAATCGTGGAACAAGCAATGACCGAAAGGGATCATCATCAGTCGTAAGGACTTAAGGTACACATTTTTATCTTCTTTCTTTAATTATTGTAAGGTTGTGTTTGGTTCGGGGTAGAATAAAATCTTTTCTGTCTTTTAGGGTGTCAAGGCTCCGCCTAGTAGCTAGACCAAGATTAGGGGGATTTCCCCCATAATACTCTGGTGATGGAAATACAAAGCAATTGCGATATTTTTCTGAATTGTAATTGATGAAGTTATTGGTACTACCAAACTCAATCGACATTGTTACTTTTTTCTTTTTGTTGTATCCTTGTATCTTAAGGGTTTGTGGAGTATTGATGTTGGCTAATGCATGTCAAGATATCATTGGAGTAGTATCTTCTAGATTTAGATCCTTTCATGGTTTCAATTCTTGATCTTCTTCCTCTTCATAGTCTATGTAAAATAATTTATTCTCATCACATTTATTCCCCTTACTATACTTTATTTCACAATTGAAACATAGTCCCTTTTCTCTTCTTCCATCCATTTTTTGACGTGTCAACATTTTTGGTTGAGGTATGGTTGTCTTATGAACCCAAAATGATCTATGCTTCTTGCATATGATTCAATGGTATACTTTTGTGTAGCCTTATTCTTGGCTTTAGTATGACAATAAAAATGCATAACTTCCATAATATATACAAGATGTTTTAGGAAAATATCATGTTTAATGTCTTTTTTTAATACACCTGTTGATTAAGGTTGGTTGTCATTGATGTCAACCCTTGACGAAATCCTGGTAGCACAAAGGTTTGGGTAATGGAACCAAGTTTGTTTGATGTAAAGATGACTCATTATTGTCTTGTCATGGTTTATAATAATAAAAAAGGATGAACTCCAAAGCAGTTCCCCTTATGGTGAAAGCCCTCATGGGAAGACGCTTTGCAGATTGAGTTATCCTAGAAGTATGGTTAGAGAACCCATGATTATTTGTGGAATAATGAGATGAAGGTCATTCAATTTGTCAGTGAAACTATCCTATATGTATAGTTCTTGTCATTCCATTTCCGGTGGTATGTGGAACGTCACATAAATCCTCATGGTTAGAGAGTTATGGCCATAAGAATTTGGAGAACCCAGGTTTGGGTAATGGACCCAAGTTTTTTTGATGGATAATGGTACGAGTTTTGATATATTTGCAGGTAATACTATTCTATATGGATAGTACATGTCATTCCATTTCTGGTGGTATGTGGAATGTCACATAAATCCTCAGGGTTTGAGAGTTATGGCCTTACAAAGTTGGAGGACCCTCATATGTCATCTAGAAGCCCCAAAAGGTCAAAGTAGTCAAAGTGGTTTAAGAGATTTTAGAAGGTAAATAATAAAGTGAAGTGATGAGTGTACTATAATTCAAATTGAATACAAAAAAAATTATTTAAATAATAAACTTAATGGAGAAATTAGAAGTGGGTTAACCCTAAAATAAGGAAAGTGGACAAAGTGACCTAGAAGATGTTTTTAAGGAAGCTACTTGGAGAGTATAAATAAGAGGCAAGGCTCTCTCATTTAGAAAACACTTGAGCATATTGGATATGTAAAGGTGTCTGAGGTAACCAAAGGATATCTAAGCCAAATTTCTGAGGGAAGGTGAAGAAAAGAAGGCTGAAATTCAAGGAAGGATAAATTATTTTGATGATGCTTTCGAAGGTATGTTATTTATAGGTCAGCTCACCATTTTCTCAATAGATTTGTTTCTAGAATGATTCAGACTGTGAAATTTCTATTCCATTGAGGAAACATATCCCATTATCCGTGGTAAAAAATTCATCTTGTGGTTCGTTGTATTTTTTGAGTTACACTCCATGGAAAATAGGGTTTGTGGCTAGTCCTAAAACTAGTCTAAAACATGTGTTTCGAGTAAAAACGTCATAACTTATTCATAACAGATCCAAATTTAGTAAGACCAAATGTGTTGGTTAGAGTACAGTCTTTAGTATTTTTTGTAAAATTTTCATATTGATTCAACAAATATTCCGTGCGGGGCATGCTCTACAAGGTCGCTCTCTAGAATAAGCCATAATTCAGCCATGTATGCCATTCTTGTTATAAATCCTTTTCTGAGAGGTTCCAAGTAGTGAAACCTGGAGGAATTGCATAAAACACATTGAAGAACATTGTGTATCAGTTTCAGATCTTTCTTCATTACAGGTACAAAGTTATGATTATTTCAAGTTAGGGTTGTTGACTAATCCAAAACTAGTCATGTGAGGATAAATAAAATTTTGATGAAAATGCTAGTCTCTTGCTGTTAAAGTTAAGGAAGGGTTGCATGTATGTGATCATATACACCAGGTCTATTACAGATTTAAAAATCATATTTGGATAATGAAATTGATGAGGGCTTTTGGTTAAGGTACATATTGGGTACATGGTTGAGACAAGTAGTTGATCAGTTGGCACATACATGAGGTGTATAGTTGATGATGTTGGTACATATTGATGAGTCATAGTTGATGAATAATTTACACATGATCGGTACTTACTTGGTACATGGTTGGATGCACTTGTTTATGGTATAGGTTGATTACAGGTTGTTTTGTACAGGTTGGTGCATGGTTGATGCACTTGTTTATGGTATAGGTTGATTACATGTTGAGGTACAAGTTGATGTATGGTTGATGCATGGTTCAGGTTTAAAGTGATATATCTCACAGTGGTAGTGTGATAGTGGTTCCATCATTTTACTTATACGGCAGAGATGTTGGATGGGGCAAGGATAGGTGGTTGTAGCCACCTTCCAGTTGTAGCCGGAGAACATAGGGGGTTGTAGCCTCCTTCTGGTTGTAGCCATAGAATTGGGGAGTTGGAACTTCCCTCAGGTTGTAGCCAGAGAAAATAGGGGGTTGGGTCCTCCTTCCAGTTGCAGCTGGAAAACAAAGGAAGTTGGTGCTTCCAATGATTGTAATTCTTCAAGACATATAATAAAAAACATTCTGTGGTTTTCTCCCTCTTTGGGTTTCCACGTAAAACACTGGTGTACTGTGTATGTATATGATTGTTCATTTTTTCATTGCTCATTATTGGATGATAATTCTACATTGATATAACACTTGGATTATTTGGTTTAAAAAGCATTATAATTTCTCTATTACTGATTCACCCCCCCTCTTAGTAATCCAACAATTGGCATCAGAGCAGGTTCCTTCAGAAATCAGTTTAACCACTGAAAGGTAGATCATGGAGAGAAACAACTTGTATAAAAATGGAATACCAAAGTTTGATGGACAAAAGTATGCTTTTTGGAGCATAAGGATAAAGACATATATACAGACATAGGGATTTGAAATTTGGCAATCAATTGTAGATGGATACATAGCACCAGTAGTTCCACCAACAAATGACAAAGCAATGAAACTCGGTTAGAATAATTCCAAATCCACAAATGCACTTCTAAATGGTCTCAGTGAAATGGTATTCACCAAAGTTGCACATTGTAAATCCGCTAGATATATTTGGGACAAGCTTCTAAATATTTATGAAGGAGATTCAAAATTCAAAGCAACAAAGCTTCAAACTTACAAAGGTCAGTTCGAACAACTAAAGATGAAGGAAGATGAGAATATTTTAGCCTACTTCTTACGAGTCGATGAAACAATGAATGCAATCATAGAATTGGGAGAAGAAATCGAAGAATCTATAATTGTTCAAAAGGTGAGAAATACTTTATGTTATTAGTTGATGATTATACAAGAATCACTGGAGTTTGCTTTCTCAAGAATAAGTCAGAAGCTTTTGAAAACTTTAAGATCTACAAGGAAATGGTTGAAAATGAAATGGATTCAAAAATCAAATGCTTGAGATTTGATAATGGAGGAGAGTTCACTTCAAAGGAATTTATGGACTATTGTAGAAGTCATGGAATAAAAAGACAATTCTCCGTTGCTAGGACACCTCAACATAATGTAGTTGTTGAAAGAAAGAACATGATAGTACAAGATATGGCTCGAACAATGCTAATGGATTCCAAATTGACAGATATATTTTGGACACATGCAATGCATAGAGAAGTTCACATTAAAAACAAAGTAATACTCAGAAACAACACTAAAAAAACTCCCTACGAGCTATGGAAAGGAAGACCAACAAATGTGAAGCACTTCCGAGTTTTTGGAAGCAAATGCTACATCAAAAGAGAAGATGGCAGAATGGGAAAGTTTGACTCTCGTGTGGAAAAATGAGTACTTTTTGGTTACTCAAGTACAAGGAAAGTAAACAAGTGTTACAATTTGAGATTGAACAAAGTTGTGGAAAGTATCAATGTAACAATTGATGAAATAGGCAGACCGGAATCAAAGGAAGAAGAAAATAAATCAATGGAACAGCCTTTCGAAGAAGAAGTAGAAGATGAAAAAGAAGTAGAAGAGGAAGATGAAGAGAATCCGACAGAAACATAAGAGCAAGTTCAACAAGTGTCTCCAAAGACACCTAGCAGACAAGTACAGAAGAATCATTCTTCAGATCAGATTATCAGAAACAAAGATGTAGGAGTTGAGACTAGAAGAAGAATCCGTTCACTAGAACAAACACACCAAGCACTCTTATCTACAATTGAACCAAACTATTTTGAAGAAGCCAACAAGGATGAATTTTGGAATAAGGCCATGGATGGAGAATTGGATCAAATAAATAAAAATGACACTTGGGAATTGGTTCCAAGGATAAAGAATAAGAATGTGATCGACACAAAATGGGTTTTCAGGAATAAATTGAATGAATATGGATAGGTTACAAGGAACAATTCTAGATTGGTATGTAAAGGATATGCACAGATTGAAGAAATCAACTTTGAAGAGACATTTGCCCTAGATTAAGGATCTATCACTTATTGACTACACAGTTGCAGATTGGGAAGGTTGTATTGATGACCAACGAAGCACCAGTGGAGTAGCATTCTACTTGGGTGAGTGTTTAGTATCATGGATAAGAAAGAAACAATCATCAGTATCTTTATCTACAGCTGAGGCAGAGTATATTGCAACAACATCATGTTGTACACATGTTCTTTGGATGAAAAAAACTCTGACAGATATACAGGTTGAGTATGATGAGCCCATTCCAATCTATTATGATGATACAAGCACCATCAGTATCTCAAAGAACCTGGTGATGCACTCCAAGATGAAGCACATTCCAATCAAGTATGACTTTCTACGAGAGCAAGTTGCAAAAAATAACATCAGAGTTGAGTATGTGGGCACAAAGGAATAAGTGGAAGACATCTTTATAAAACCAATTCCACGGGAATCCTTTGAGTATCATCGCTAGAGACTCAGAGTTATTTCTACTCCAAAATGAATACATTTGAATGCTTATCTTATATGTCTTAGATGTACATGAGGAAGCACCATAAATATGACAGTTCAGTCAGTGGGATAAGCCCTGAATGGAAATGTACATTTGCCATTGATGATAAAGGGGGAGAGATTCATTAGATGCAGAGGACAGAGGCATGGTTCCAAGGTGAGAAATGGTCATAGATATGTAGAGGACAGAGGCATGTTTCCACAGGGAGCATGAGTGATATGAATTCAATATTTCATGACATAATTTCAGTTTTGCATCAGAGTGTTTCCATCAATGCCAAAGGGGGAGATTGTTGATTAAGGTTGGTTGTCATTGATGTCAACCCTTGAAGAAATCCCGATGGCACAAAGTTTTGGGTAATGGACCCAAGTTTTTTTTATGTAAAGATGACTCATTATTGTCTTGTCATGGTTGATAATAATAACAAAGGATGAAATCCAAAGTGGTCCGCTTATGGTGAAATCCCTCACGGGAAGACGCTTTGCAGATTGAGTTATCCTAGAAGTATGGTTAGAGAACCCATGATTATTTGTGGAATAATGAGATGAAGGTTAGTGAATTTTTTAGTGAACCTATCCTAGAGGGATAGTTCTTGTCATTCCATTTCCGGTGGTATGTGGAACGTCACATAACTCCTCACGGTTAGAGAGTTATGGCCATAAGAATTTGGAGAACCCAGGTTTGGGTAATGGACCCAAGTTTGTTTGATGGATAATGGTACAAGTTTTGATATATTTGTAGGTAATACTATTCTATATGGATAGTACATGTCATTCCATTTCTGGTGGTATGTGGAATGCCACATAACTCTTCACGGTTTGAGAGTTATGGCCTTACGAAGTTGGAGGACCCTCATATGTCATCTAAAAGCCCCAAAAAGTCAAAGTAGTCAAAGTGGTTTAAGAGATTTTAGAAGGTAAATAATAAAGTGAAGTGATGAGTGTACTATAATTCAAAGTGAATACAAAATAAATTATTTAAATAATAAATTTAATAGAGAAATTAGAAGTAGGTTAACCCTAAAATAAAGAAAGTGGGCAAAGTGACCTAGAAGATGTTTTTAAGGAAACTACTTGGAGAGTATAAATAAGAGGCAAGGTTCTCTCATTTAGAACACACTTGAGAATATTGAATATCTATAGGTGTTTGAGGTAAACAAAGGATATCTAAGCCTAATTTCTAAGGGAAGGTGAAGAAAAGAAGGGCATAATTCAAGGAAGGATAAATTCTTTTGATGATGCTTTCTAAGGTATGTTATTTACAAGTCATATAACCATTTTCGCAATAACTTTTTTTATAGAATGATTCAAACCGTGAAATTTATATTCCATTGAGGAAACATATCCTAGTATCTGTGGTAAAAAATTCATCTTGTGGGTTGTTTTATTTTTGGAGTTACACTCCATGGAAAATAGGGTTTGTGGCTAGTCCTGAAACTAGTCTAAAACAAGTGTTTCGGGTAAAAACGTCATAACTTATTCATAACAAATCCAAATTTAGTAATACCAAATGTGTTGGTTATATTATAGTCTTTATTATGTTTTGTAACAGTTTCAGATTGATTCAAAAAATATTCTATTTGGGGCACACTCTACAATGTCGCTCTCTAGAATAAGCCAAAATTCAATGAGGTATGCCATTCTTGCTATAAATCCTTGTCTGAGAGTTTCCAAGTAGTGAAACTTGGAGGAATTGCATAAAAAAAACTGAAAAACATTGTGTATAAGTTTCATATCTTTATTCATTACAGGTACAAAGTTATGATTATTTCAAGTTAGGGTTGTTGACTAATCCAAAACTAGTCATGTGAGACTAAAGAAAAGTTTGATGAAAATGCTAGTCTCTTGTTGTTAAAGTTAAGGAAGGGTTGTAGGTATGTGATCATATACACTAGGTCTATTATAAAATTACAAATTATATTTGGATGATGAAATTGATGAGGGCTTTTTGTTAAGGTACATGTTGGGTACATGGTTGAGACAAGTAGTTGATCAGTTGGCACATACATGAGGTGTATAGTTGATGATGTTGGTACATATTTATGAGTCATAGTTGATGAGTAGTTGACACATGATCGATACATACTTGGTACATGGTTGGATGCAATTTTTTATGGTATGGGTTGATTACAGGTTGTTTGGTACAAGTTGGTGCATGGTTGATGCACTTTTTTATGGTACAAGTTGATTACAAGTTGAGGTACATGTTGATGCATAGTTTATGCATGGTTCAAGTTTATTGGTACATGTTTATAGTGGTATATCTCACAGTGATAGTGTGACAGTGGTTCCATCATTCTACTTATACGTCAGGGCGGTTGGACAGGTCAAGGACAGGTGGTTGTAGCCGAAGAACATAGGGGGTTGTAGCCTCCTTCTAGTTGTAGCCAGAGAATTGGGGAGTTGGAGCTTCCCTCAGGTTGTAGCCTGAGAAACTAGGGGGTTGGAGCCTCCTTCCAGTTTCTGCTGGAAAACAAAGGAAGTTAGTGCTTCCAATGAATGTAATTCTTCAATACATATAAGAAAAATCATTTCGTGGTTTTCTCCCGCTTTGGGTTTCCAGGTAAAACACTGGTGTACTGTGTATGTGTATGATTGTTTATTTGTTCATTTCTCATTATTGGATGATAATTCTACATTGATATAACACTTGGATTATTTGGTTTAAAAAGGATTGTAATTTCTCTATTACTGATTCACCCCCCCTCTCAGTAATCCAACAACACCCATGTAAGCTTCCAACAAATGTTCATCACTTATGTCATCCATCCTTGTGGACAATAATTGAAATTATGAATTATAACTTCAATATCACTTAAGTGCTTGATTCCTGTCAATTGATTGAAGTATTCATGTTTCCAAACTTTCCCATATTGTTCTTATAAGTCTCTTGTAAATAAACCCCAAGTATAATGATAACAAGGGGGTTTTATTTTAACTAGTCATTGATACCATGGATATGATTTTATCTCAATGTTTAAAGTTTCTATGTGAATCCTTTTCTTATCATCCATAATATTATGCAACTCAAAATATTTCTCTATTTGATTCACCTAGGTAAATAAATTTCTTCCATCAAACTTCCTTAATTCAACCTTAGGAAGGTTCACTCATTTTGGAGATCATCCATAAGTAACTCCACTACTGGAGTTAAAAATCCCTAGAAAATTATTATTATTGGAAAGTTGTTCAACCTGAATACTACCTTTTTTTCATGAGTCCTGTCAGACACATTATCAATTTTAGGGAACCTCCCATTTAAGGCTTCCACAATATTTTGTTCCAACTGTTCCATCATTCCTTTCATTTATTCCTTATTTTCATCCATCTTCCTTTCCATTAGTTCCATGTTTCTTTCCATTTATATTTGAGTATTCATCAAATCAATATTTTTCGTTGGCCTATCATTCAATTCATCGATCTGACTGTTCAATTTGTGTTGTGGAATGTTTCATCTACAGACATATGAAACTTCCCTTGGATTGCTAGACTCCTATACCAAGAAAAAAAAATTACAAGTGGACACTAACGTCCCTTTAAACTTATCTTAATTAATCGAATTGAGAAGGAGAGAAAGAGTACGATGTACCTTTTTCGACATTTATCCTTGCTACTTCCAATCCTTAAGCTTGATCTTAAAACTCCCTAGTGCAAACTAATATATGCAATGGACAACAAAGAGAAACAAATATCTCCCACTCTACTAGATTATATAAGACAAGTCTATCTATGAAGATTAGAGAAATAGTAGACAAGAAAATGGGAAAATACACAAGCTTGAAGGAAATAGGCCAAGTATATATTAATTGGAAAGAAAAAAATAGATACTTACGTATCATGATTGATGCAACAACAACCTCTTCAATCTCTCCTCGTCCACCCCTTGTGTTAACACTCAGAAATTTATTTGGGCTGTAATCAAAGAAACCCCAAGGTAACTGTTTCAACCAACTTTAGATTGTATTCTGACCTATACAACCAAAGAGGGCTCTCTCAAAAGTAAAAGGCTTTTACACTCAAGAATTATACAATAATAACACTTCAGAGGTCAGATTCTAGTATAAGATAGGTTTGTTTTCTTTTTAAAGATATGGTAGGAAAAATAAGAGAGAAAGACCATTGGGCAATGGAGTCAAATCTGAAATGATATGAAGATTAACACAACTATGTGTGTCTGAGGGAACAGAGGAAAAATAAGCACACCTTTCAACAATACAATATTCAGATGATGATAAGACAGAAATAAGAAAATCCCATTACAAACGAGAGAATCTAATAAGGATGAGTTCTCAATTATAACTTTAGAATAAATAACATGAAGGTTGGATACAATGAACAAAGCACCTAAGGGTGAATTCTGGACTTGCAATCATCAAACATGACACCTGCATTAACTACATGAAGGGAGCATCTATCAAGGATGAATTCTGATCATTTAGTCTTAGCTATTCTTAGAAGAAAGAACATAAATGAAATGAATATGAACTAGGGAAAAACACACTAAAAGGGGACACCGTGATGAATCTATGTTATCAGAAAACACTCTTTGCTTGTATTAAAATTCATGAGAACATACAAAGTTTTCCAACCACAAAGGGAGGTCTCCCTCCAGCTAGTCGAACCCCCTCTTCACAATAGAAAATTACATCAATCTATATCTAGGATCTCATCCCCTACTCCATGCATTGGATTCTATTCCTTATAGATATGTGGCAAACATAAAATCCAAAAAATTCTTTGATTCCTGGAAACTGTCTTTTAGAATAAATGCAACTGCAACCAACTCATTGCATGGAGATTTAGTGGAGGTGAATCTTAGGTAAAAGTGTCCCTAGGTGTCTAACTGATCTCTGAGAACCCATTTGAACCTTCCTAAACAGGTGGAAGCCTTCCTACAAATCGGATTTATTAGACCGTTAGAGTTTGCAGCGCAATTTCAGGATTCACTGCAAACTTTCCTGTAGGTGATTATTTCAACTTTTCTCTCAAATGACAAACTAGGTCAGGATCATTTTTTTTCATCAAGTTGATGATATGATGATTCATATCCACAAACAATTTTAGAAGAACCCAGATCAGAAATTAAAATTTATGATGAAAATATGATTTTTTTGTGTACCAGTTGAGTTTGCAGTGCATAGGTGAGTTCACACTGCGCAGTGAAGTTCATATCGCGCAGTTGAGTTCACAATGCGTAGTTGAGTTTGTAGCATGCAATGAATTTTGTAGCACGCAATTGATTTTTTAGTGCAAAATGAAGTTTGTAGCACACAATTGAGTTTGCAACGCACAATTGCAAATGGTAATGAAAATAAGAAATGATAAATCTTCCTTTTGAAACTGATCCTTAGAGATGTTAGATGATGCCAGGCGCTAAAAATAGTATTGGTGATAACAAGCATGACTTTGCAAACTGTTGACAAACCTCTAACCTTAGCTATGACAATCATGGTGCTAACACCTTGAACAAATATACCAAGATCAAAATGATGATACTCTGATTGATGACTTCCTCCTTCACCTTGGAAATGCCTTCAATATATAGGCTTGAGAGGCACAACCACCATGAGAAAATGAGAGATATGGTTGATGATATGGATCCTTAAGGTTTGGATCATATCCTAAGGTGAATCCATAGCATGGGGGTCGAACATAACCAACCCCATCCTGAGAGATATGGCCCATAGAATAAGGTGGAGGATCCTCGATAGGAAACAAATATTTTAAGGAGGGCCTTGATGTATCCCCCATCATCGACATGAAACTGACACAGAAAAGCGATGTAATATGGTGAATCAAATGAGTATGGACTGACACAGGAAATGAAAATTGGCAATACTGCAAATGGATGGTTTGAAGTGAAACTTCCCTTGAACATGATGAGGCCGAACCACTGACTTGGGAACATTGACTCGACGAGTACTAAGAACATAATGTTATGGAAAATAAGATAATTTTTTGACTGGAATGAAAACGTATAACAACACATGGAATTGGTATGACTCAGAGACAAGAAGATTACCCAATTGTAATACGAGACACAAACAAGTACCATGTTCAAGGGTGACAACAACTTCCATAAAGGATTCCAAAAAACTTGACCCACTTCCTTCGATTTTTCCCCCATCTAGATAGATGAGTACCTCTTTCTTTTTTAATGAGATTGAGGAGGATAAAAGATGGTCGGTATAGCTCATCCTTCGGATGAGTCTCTTGTCATATGTTTAATTAACCCAAAGAAGGAGGGGTTTGGTCTTGGAGATTGGACTCACATTGGTCCTTCGATGCATAGTTTTACAAGCCAAAAGAAGGTAAACTCGATGGTTTTTCAAATTTAGAGATTCTGAAAAGAACTTACAGATGACTCCATGGATCACGTTTTCATAAATTTAATCTCCCAAGCCCGAAAAAAGTGTAAAACAATACATGGGAGAACTCTTCGAATCATGCTTGATTAGTCTAGTCCTTTTTCATAATTAGTATCGAGAGGCTGGAAAAGAGATAAACTTCCACTCGAAAGATTCCCTTTCAAACCTTTTAACAAGTGTGAAAGAAATCAATATCACTCATCAATGTTTTCATGTTTAGGGAGCATGAAAAGAGATTAAAGGAAACTCCAAAGAGTTCCTTTTTCGTATAGCTTTTACGAGTTTGAAAAAGAGATAAAAGTGTACTCAGTAACCTATTCTCTTGTATTAATGAGCATGAGAAAGAACAAAGACTAAGCTCGTTTTAGAAAAAACTATTACATTACAAGGGGAACGACCCCCAAGAGAGGATCACTCCTAGCAGCGTGTCTCTGTATAGGTATTTTTCCCCTAGCAGAAGCTAGCGTCTTTTCTCCAACATGATGTCCAGAGGCTGGAGACCTGCCCCCCAAGAATTGTTTCATCCAGCGACTCTTCTTCTTTCCTCGTTTAGGCATCTAGTTACTAATAGGAACATCTTCAGTAGGTGGAGGAAATGAAGGTTCAAGTACGTGATCTAGAGTGAGACTTGATTTGGATGGAGGGGGGTCTGTTTCATTTTTTAACGAGCTTGATAAAGACAATGAATTATGCTCATAAGCATATGTTTCATTTTTTAATGAGATCGACACAAGAAAAGAACTATGCTCATAAGAATCTATTTCATTTTTTAATGATCTTGACATAGGAAAAGAACTATGCTCATCGAGACCAGGTACTACCAAAGGATCAAATAATTCTAAGGATTGTCGTACCTGAGTCGAAATCATGTTTAACATGAAAACCTATGCGATGGAAAGAGTAGGCAAGGGAAGAACCCCCATGAGTGAGGAATCCTTAAGGAGATCTACACCTACACTCTCAAGGCCATTCTATCCTAGAAAAGGGACATTATTCGTTGTAACATTGTGGATATTTGGAGTTATATAGTCAAGTTGGTCAACAATGATAATTTTTCCTTGATGGGGAAATCGTAAGATACAAAACAATGAAGGTGAAACAAAAGTCATCGAATAGAACCAACTACGACCAAGTAACAAAATATAATCTAGGGGTGCGTCAACCACTTCGATATTGATTGAAACGGTCTCACCCTTCAATTTCATAGTGAAATATTGCAAGAGTCTGTGAGGTTGGAAACCACATCAATCAAACACTTTCAAGGTGGTAGGGGACCGGATAAATGTAGGAGAACCAAGGGCTCTCCAACAAGGAAAATACATGACACAGGTGGAGGCTCCCTCATCCAAAACAATGTGATGGATGTTATTTCCACCAACAAAAATTTGAATTTGGAATGCTAAGTGGTGGGAAAGCCTCTCCTTAGAATAGTCCAAATTAAACATAACCAGTTTCGACTCCTTAGAATCCATGGTTCCAATGGCTAACAAAATGGTTCTACATTGACTTGGACAATGTTGTAGAAATTCTAGGGCTGACATAGCACAAGGATCTTGTGCCAAATATTCAATGATGTTTTATTTTTGGGTAGTGTGGGAATTGGGATTAAATTTTGCTTTTTGAATTACGCGAGAAACTGGCTTCTCAATCTAAAAAGGATTGGAATATGGAGGAGGAGTGGAAGTGGAGGGATGATTGATAGCCTTTCCTTTAGCATGGAGGATTGTCATAGGTATTTTCTCGAGTCGCTACATTAACCACCTTAAACATGTACACCTTAGAGGAGCTCAATGAAGCATCCCCATGGTGGAAATGACCTGTGTTGCCCCCCTGTAGAGGGGTAGGTTTTTGTGCAACCAGATGTTATTGATGAACCAGTTGGGAGGTACCCTTCATAAATTTAGTGAGAACCTCACGATGAGGGCAGTATTTCATGTAGTTGTCTTCCTCACAAATCATGCAAGGAGACTTAACCTTGCTATTCAGTTGAGTATCAACAGTCTTTGGATTATCCTGCTCGTTAGAAGATTTCTTGGATTTATTATTATTTTTCGTCTTACCTTCTAGTTGTTGAGATGCAGTGGATTGAACTGAATTCACCTCAAAGGTTTGAGCAGGAGCATAAGTGGTTGTGGTGTTTGAAACAGAACTTGGTTCTGGAGAAGGTTTTGATGGATCGTTCGATGGACGAGGAGTGTGAGGGATTAGATCGTAAAGTGTTCCAGACTAGGAATAAAACAAGTCCAATTATTGTGCACAACTGATATCATGCTCCTATTTTACTACGTTTCCCATAGAAACATCACAAGAAATGGGAGGCAGGAGTGAATTTGTAAACCAATCCATGAGGAGTTGGTTCAGAATTGGATCTTTAATCAATCGTCTCTGTCATCTCCAATCATGAATATGATAAGATATGTGGGTGGAAGAGGATTGTTGGATTGAGGTCAAAAGTTATGTATTGGTCTCATACTGTATAGGAAACTGAAAATGCATCAGAAAATCCATGGAAAGAGAATTAAATTCGACAAAGGAGTTACGCGACATCTCAATGTACCATTTCATTACTGCACTTGTAATTGTTCTCTAAAAACGTCTTAGACGAATGGAATCTTCCATTAAAGATTTGGAAGAAAACCATAAATGGAAATTCATAACATGATTGTTAGGATCTTCCCTAGGTTTTCTGTCAAATTTCGGGATGTCGAACGACGATTTGGCAGGGATGGCGGGCCAAAATGGGGCATGTTGAATGGGATCATTTGTTAAATGCGACATATATGAAAAATCTAATGTAGCCAATAATCGAATTTGTCGGTTAGCCTATGGATACTGGTGATAACCATATGACATGGAAACACTAATAGGACCATATCCAGGTTTTGGCGAGATGACATAATTAGATGGTCCTCCCATATATGGTGGCTTCTCGGGTTGTCCACCCATGTAAGGTGGTTGTCCTAGTGGTCCCTCCATGTATTTTGATTGAGAAGATGGACCTCCTACATATGGAAATTGACCTGACAATCCCCCCATGTAATTTTTATATCCCTAAAATTCCCTACCTATGCATACATGGCATTGGCCTTCCTACTTGCATAATTTTCCAAATCATTGTTGAGGAAATCTATTTAAAAAACCATTTTTTGGAGCATGTATGCACCCTGCTACACTACTTTCTATGTACATACACTTGCTTCATTCTAGACAGTCCGCATACATACGCTTGTTGCAGACTAAACAAATCGCACATCCCTTCAAAAATTGTAAAAATTAAAAAGTTGCAAGGAATTCGGTGAAATTTATGGGCTATTGGAGGTTTCCCAACTATTTCACCTGCAATAGCCCATCCCCAAACCAAATAACTATCCTTTTATCATATAAAAGGAGGTATTGGGGTATCATTCCACAATCAATCATTAGAACGGTGAAACTCTGCCCAAATTCCCTTTCCTTCCTTGCCCAAGCATTTGCAACCTTTTTTGAGTTCTTGCCTCAACATTTCCTCTCTATCCCTTTTCTCCCATACAATCCTTTCCCTTCCTTTGTAATGATAAACATATTGTTAGAGAATGCATTTGGAAGGTTCACTTGGTGCAAAGTTAAGAGGATCTCGGACCAGGTTCGCAGAGCGTTGACTTACAAAGGTTGTAATTTCCAATATTTGAATATTGAATAAAAGAATTTGTTCCCCTGTCCCAAATGGTATATTTATGTATTTTATTTGGTTTATGCATAATGAATGATATCTAAACCTAATTTATGAGTAGAGATATAACATTTGTAGACTTATTTTCCTAAGCATTGATGCAGGTCAACTTTGGGAGGAGACCAACATCCAAGGAAGCAACAAAGCTCGAAGAGGTCAGCATCAAATGTTTGGACCAAAGGTACTGCTTCTAAATTACTCTTCTATCACTTTATGTTCATTTGTGTGGAATGTTTGGGGTAGTGTAGGAATTAGATTTACTTTTAGGGAGTCATTTCTCTGTCTATACTTAGAACCCTGGTATAGTTATAGGGGGGTTTTCCTGCTAGCAGATTGGTGACTCCACTGGAGAGTCTCTCTAGGGTTTTAGAGGGAGGTTTTTGGGTTTTTTTTTTTAAATTGGCTTCTTGATTTCCTTTTGAGTTTTAGTCAAGTTCTTTGAGTCTTTTAAGGGTTTTTGATCACTGCAAGGTGCCTACCAGTTTTCCCTGCACTGTCAT
The DNA here is from genome assembly GCA_009831015.1 of Picea engelmannii. Classification (NCBI taxonomy): domain Eukaryota; kingdom Viridiplantae; phylum Streptophyta; class Pinopsida; order Pinales; family Pinaceae; genus Picea; species Picea engelmannii. The sequence continues at coordinate 527,024 of ML781253.1, read as the reverse complement.
TTTACCTAGTCTTTTTATTTTTGAAAAGTCTCATAAGTGTATGCGCTCTGCTTTGGCTCAACCAACGTACATACGCGCTCTGCTCAGTAGACAACTCATGTACATACATAGGCTGTTGATGAAACAACCCATGTCTCTGTGTCTTGAAAGTGTTTTTTAACAAAGAGAGGTCTGTCTCTTTCCTGATATAAGTTTTGGTTTCTTAGGACTTCCTTGAACCTGTCAGAGTCTTTGTCTTTGACCATAGCTTGGGTTAAAGTTTCGGTTAACTTGTTCCTTATTTTTATTTTGTTTTCCCTAAAGGTTTAGAGTGAACTTTCAAGTTTTAGATCCTCCTTTTGGTTTCTTGTTTGATCCTCTGCATTTATGTAATTGGCTAAGGGTCTCTGTCATTCTTACGTGTTGTTTTTGTTTTTTTTCCTGTTTCTTTCTTTGAAAAACAAAAAAGGTTTTTACTTTAGTTTTTCTTGTTGAAGCAATTCGAAAAATCAAAAAAATAATTTCATTTCTTGCATTTAGTTTGGTCAAGTAGCTTAGGTTGTTTGTTTGCAGAAGAAAAACATCTAGTTTTCAAAGTTCTTTCTTGATTTCTTGAAATATAAGTAGTTTTGCTTAGTCAAACGAAATAAAGTTTTAGGAATTTTTCATTTACAAGATCTTGAAATATTGATTAGAAAAGTTGAATTTTACAAAGAGTTTTACAAGCTTTGCTCTAAGTTCGAAGTATCTTTTTGCTTTCAAATTATTTTAAGTTATATTCCTTATTTGTATCTTCAAAAAACCATTAGTTGCACGACCAAATCCTTTTCGTAAATCAAGCCTTAAAATTAACACTTAAATTAAAATATATTAGACTTTCTGTTTGTAGGGTTCACCGACTAGTTTAGGGTTTTAGGGCCTTAAATTAGGTGTGAAGAGGAAAATCTTCAAGGCCATTTTAAAACAATCATTGGATTCTAAGATAGGGAGTGTCTTAAGTCTAGCATCGTAAGAGTTAGCCAGGGCCCCTCTCTAACACAGGGGGTAAACACGAGGTCGCGTGAGGAAAGGTAGAGGAGATAACCCATCCAAAACCAGACCAAACGTAACAGGGATTGTATATTGAGGGTATTTCTTGGGAAAAATATTGATCGCGTTTGCCTACGGATATTCGTGGACCTCGAATCCATTCGATATCCTCAGTTGTCTTCCAGACCAATTTCTTTAGGCACCCTTGAAGGGCTTCAGACTTGTTATCCTGCTCATTATGATCTTCTCGACTGTCGACTGTACCCGCCTGGTGACTGAATGCGAGTTGGAAACTTAGTTTCCTATATTTCACAGACTTACACAGGTGACTGTGGGGGTATACCATGGTACCTAGGGCAGACATCGGATCGTGCTTCACAGAGTATACTCGGAGGGTGCTTCCATGTTTGAGTTGCACTTGCACCAGTCAGCTGCTCTAGTGTCGATTGGTGTAACTATCCTTCCCACTAGTTAGTCGACTACTTGATTTATCTTTAGGAAATTTTTAGTGTTTGATTTGTGTTCCGCACTAGTCAACCCTTGATGTGTTGGTTGAACATTTCACAAAGTGGAAGATCAGCAAATCCGTCGGTCGCGAAGGCTTCAGGGCCTATCATTGGTTACTTTGGAGCCACATCCGCCACCATTGAGGCAAATAATTGACCAAGAAGGATCATTCGAAGTGACTGGGCTGCAGGAAAATATTCCCAAGCCTGCACCGAGAGGAGATTTTTCGACACTAGAGGAATCTATCATTTCTGACCTCGATACCAAAGGTTTCAGGCCAACAAATCCTCTGATAACCAACTTGTCAACACTAACTTTAATTCACATTGTCCCTCCCGAGGTGACATCATTTGAGCGTCAGTTTGTTCGGTGAGCAGAAATGGAAGCGAATGTTGCTACTTTGTTCGTGAGTCCCTGTACTCCCGTTATGACTACTACTAGAGGGGGCATCATACCTCCTCCCCCACTATTGCCTCTCAGGTAGTGGTTCGATCCCTTTGATGGCTTCAACCACTGTTCCGTTCACTCAAAACGCGACGGGTGCTCCCTTCTCATACGGGATGCCTAGATTTGACACGAATTCAGTTCTTACTTACTCTACTTTACAAACCATGGGTCTGGGTGCAAGGAGCTCTAACGCTCCTTTGCAAGGGTCAACCGCAGACACTACTACCCCTTTTAATGATATCCCTTACAGTGGGGGTCATATACCTCCTCCGCCCCCTTCGCTCAGTGGCTCTTTTCAGCATCCAATCATGCCTAACACTAATTATAGCTTGTTTGGTGGAGGTAGTTTAGGACCTTCGTCTTATACAATGTTGGTGGGGTATTTTCCGTTCTCTTTGTTTGGTGCGTTTAGGAACAACACTTTTTCTTCAACCTCTTTCTTGACTGGGGCAACCCCAACTTTGGTCAACAAAACCTAGTGCAAGGTACCATTCCTTCACAGGGAGCGATGAATGGAGTATACTCCACACTGGGTCTTTGGAATCCTTTGCAGGAATCGTTTCCCTCACAAGGGATGTCGGTAAGGGGAAAGGTGTTGTACCTATGCCAAGAGGATTGGATGGAAACCCTAGGCAAGGTGTTGTACCTATGCTAAGAGGATTGGTTGGGGGTATCTCCAACCAAGGTCATTGGAACACAACATAGGGAGGAATCCCTGCGCAGGATATGCCATCCAATTTCGGGATTTAGCTGATGATGCCTCAACAGACACAATTTCCTTTTGCTGGTCAGGGCCACAGTTTTTACCAAAACCCTAGCCAATAGTCCAACTTTTCCTGGTAACCTGGTGCCAGTCAAAATCCAGGACCCTCTTTTCCTGTAAATAATACACAATCAAAACTATCCTTTCTGGAAAATTTTCATTTTCTAGACTTGTCGAGATTACTGAATGACCCGATCTATCACGATCCGTGTTGGCCCCCCATGCCAACTAAGTTGCCTTCGAATATTCCTAAATTTGAGGGCAAGCCTGGCAAATATCCAGGTGATCATGTGACTACCGTTCACTTATGGTGTTCATCAAACTCGTTGAAAGACGACTTCGTTTAGTTGCGCCTTTTTCAATGCACTCTTATAGGGGGTTCTGCGAAATGGTATACCGAGCTCAACTACTCGAGGTACTCTTATTTTAATGACCTGGTGATGGTTTTATTGAACCATTTCCAATTACTAGTGAGATACGGTGTCGACACCGAATTGCTGGCCAACTTAAAGCAAACCAAGGCTGACCATATCTCCGATCATATCCGAGAATGGCGGCGAAGAAAGAGCTTGATTAAGGTCAAGTTCCCTCCTGCTTTCTTTCTTGAGTGGTTCTTGAAGTATTTTTTTCCTTGTGTGTCCAAAGACGTAGCAACGTCTAGGTTGTTTTCTGAGGAAGAGGCTATTATGAAAGCCCAACAGCTAGAACTGATTTACTCTCAGTGTGGCATGCTTTACGAGATCTTACACGATGCACCACGATCTACTCTCGATAAGTGCAAACAACAGTTTGGGCCCCATGTTGATGGCATAGTAGGCTCAACACAAAGCAATTCCATGGATCTGTTGTCAAATCAGTTATAACAATTGTTGATACAACATACTATGGCCAACTAGACTCCTAGTTTGGCTGCAACCGCTACCCAGACATTAGATGTACATAGTGTGCAGTCGATGATTCCCAAGGCCAACCAACACACTGAGGGAAAGAAGAAACAAAGAAATAAGAAGGGTAAAGGGGATAAAAAGGCTGCTAACAATGTTGGTAGGAGAAAAATTGAGAAGAAGAAGTTGAAGTATCCATGTAATATTTTCATAGAAGACCACCCAACTCACCTATGCCCTCGACTTGATGAAGTCCAAAAGCTACTAGCACAACAACAACATGTTGTGTTGACACACCCTTTTCCACAAGAATAAAATATGGCTCAGGCTTTCGCATCCACGAGCACGACTGGGGGCAGTCAGGGAACCCTCGCGCCTACTCCTACCAGCCCGACTACAAACATTTACATGATGAGCGTTGATGCTCATTTATCCACCAAGACTCGAGACTACAGAATGCCAGAATCTGTCGAGAAGGGAGAGGAAGTCACTAACCCATTGACCCCTCTCCAAATTGGGAAGACAGTGGGAGAGACAATGATTCGCATTACTAAAGATGTGTTTAAGAAGGCTTCCCATAATCCAAACATGAGGGATGCTCAGAACTACTCCATCGTGGAGGATCTGGTGTTGGACTCTAAAGATGTGCTAAAATATAACCTCTATGCATCATCCAAAGGTAGGCGCTAGCACAAGCGTTTTGCTTGTTGCCTACGTAGGTTATTACCTTTCATTTTCAATACCCATCCTGCAGAGATGCAACCCCTACAAAGGGACATCAATCATAACAAAATGAACGACAATTGTTCCGTTAAAATGAACAACAAAAGGAACAGTAAAAGGAACAACAATTGTGACAAGGGAATGACAGTCATTATATTGGGCTGAACTAATGTTGTATTAATTGAGTTGTAGTACTTGCCCAACTATCTAATTTGTCAACCTAGGGTTCGTAAACCGACGAAGCACATGCAAAGTATATGCAAGATTGAAGTGGGACTAATCTAATCTAATGTTTAAGCTACGACGGAAATTGAATCATTAATCTAACACATGATTGAAATAGAATCATTAATATAGGAATGGGAAATCGCATAAATGGAGAACTACATGAAGGAAAAGCAGATACAACAAGTGAAGAGTTGAATGACACAATAGAATATGTGAGATCCCACCAATGAAGCAATCTTATATTCAATAATCAAATCAATCTTCATAACAGAATAATGAAAGCATGAAAACCAAAACCATGAATCAAAGCTAAGAATCCCTTTCTCTTTCGAATCTTAATGACTACCATTAATGACTACTCTAATTCTAATTACATAATCTAACTTGAATCCTAATTCCTCTTCTACTTGAATCCTCATGAAGAGAGAGCACTCTCTTTTATACATGAGAGCCTTGAAGATAAGATAACCATCTCATTATTACAGATCCAATTTTCTCTCAACCTATTTCCCATTATTACAAAATATAATCCCTTCAAATCCTCACACATATCTCTCATATATCTTGGATAAGATATTCCAACCAAATCTCCATGATCTTCTCCTTGGAATGGGCATGAATTATCTCCTCAAATATTGAAATGGTCGAGGAAGTATTCTAGAAGTCCTTTGAATTAATCCTTCACATATTCCTACACATTACAAAGCTCACACATATTTGAGATGTATATGAAAACATATCAATTTTCTAACATTTAATCACAAATTCCTTTTAAATACTAAAATGAATAAAGTGGAGAACAATAAGGTGAAACCCAAGTATATTTATGGAAATGATATCGTGAAAGGTTAATGGGGCGATGAAATGTTGAGAATGATGAAGGGAAAGGTGGATGAAAATAGGACATTTCTGAGCTCCAACATACCCCCCAACTTAACTTGTTGCATGTCCTCATGCAACCATGCATGGATCTTCTCAAGAAATTTTGGCATCTGAATGTTGGCTTTGAGTGATGATAATGAATGTTTTCCAGGATGGGATTTACATGAATAACAAATGACATTTTTCTTATGGTTGGTTCTTGTGTCACAACCATGAATATAAAGAATGTTGGTTCTTGTGTTAACAACATTCATTTCGTTATTTGTTCTCTTTCTGTTATGATAATAATTTGCCCATATTCTTACTGGAAAATGTATGCTATCAATGTGCATAAGTAAAACATCACTGAGTATAAGAAAGCCCTTTTTTTGTATATGTGTGAATCATGCCAATATGTATAACAATTGCTGTTTTTAAGTTTCTGTGGTGAGGAGTTTCACATATGTTATTCGGATAATCCACAGTTGGTAACATTTCGTCGTCGACGTTTCGAATCCGAAACAGGATTCATCATCAGGACTAATCATCGATTTAGAGCTAGCTGATCGTCATCAATTAATAGTATAAATGCAGGACAATTAAAAGTTGTTTAAATTGCGTCGGTTGTCTTTATTTTCAGAAAATAATTTAATTTAATTTAATTTAATTTAATAAAAGAGACTTAATATTAATGGGATTTTAAATCAGGGTTTTGTGAATAATCGCTAGTGTGTAAAAGTATAAAAACTAGGTTAAATGAGGCTTTATATTATTTGTTTAGGGTTTTAGGTAATTTGTTAGGTTTTACTCTTACTTAGTTATTTAATAGTAGTGGTTTTCATTTAGTTATTTATTTGTTTTTTAGGGTTTAGTTAATTAGGTTTTACTATTAATTAATTATTTAGTAGTGTTAGTGTAATTGTAGTGGGGTTATTAGTGGTTTATCTTAATAACATAGGATAACATAGGTGTATTAATATTGAGGATTACCTATTTAGTTATTTTATTTCAGCACTTTGTTTTAGTTAAATTTAGTTAATAGAAATGATAGTGTTATCAGTTAGTGGTAATAATATCTATTGAGGGTATTAGGGTTTGTAAAGGATTAGGGTTAAAATAGTGTTATAAGTTAGTGGTAATAATTATTTGTTTAGGGTTTTAGGTAATTTGTTAGGTTTTACCCTTACTTAGTTATCAAATAGTAGTGGTTTTCTTTTAGTTATTTATTTGTTTTTAGGGTTTAGTTAATTAGGTTTTACTTTTAATTAAGTATCTAGTAGTGTTAGTGTAATAGTAATGGGGTTATTAGTGGTTTATCTTAATAACATAGGATAACATATGTGTATTAATATTGAGGACTACCTATTTAGTTATTTTATTTAAGCCCTTGGTTTTAGTTATATTTAGTTAATAGAATTGATAGTGTTATAAGTTAGTGGTAATAATAATATCTAGTGAGGATTAGGGTTTAAAATAATAAGTGTATTGTCTAGTGAGGGTATTAGGGTGTGTAAAGGATTAGGGTTTAATTAAAAAGTGTGTAGTGACAAGTTCTTAATAAGAATTTTAATAGTAGTATTAGGACTGGATAGACCCCTAAACCTATTCAATTTAAACCAAAACAAGTGGGAAAAGAAAAGGTCGGTGTCAAACCTGATTCGTCAGAGGATGTTCCTTTAATTGGTTGATTAATGGGTGCCAAAAGCTACTTACCTCTAGGCCRYCGTCTCTGTTCATGTTGTTGGGGTGCTTGATTATTTCTATAGCTTCTCTTAAGCGTCTTTTGTAGTAGTGACCCTCTTTTGCTAGTATCTTGGTATCCTCAAGGAAAACGTGATGTTTGGTTTTGTGGGAGTGTTGTGGATCTTAGGGAGTCCATAAATTCTAGGGGTAATTTGGCAGCTTGGGGTTAATCGTTTTTTCATCCATTCGTCGAGGTTGGAGACTTTAATGGCCTTCTTGACTTCTTTGATGACCATGGATATAGGGTTGTTGTCTAGCTTCTTGTAGCTACCAGTCATGGTGAGATGCTCCATCATTTTGGTGTTGTAGTCTGTTTTGTTCAAGTCTACTGTAGCCCCTCCTTTACCAGCTTTAAGAATTACAATGTTTTCATTGTTTCTTAGGTTCTTAATAGCTTCTTGATCCTTTTTGCTGATGTTATTTTTAGGTGGTTTTGCATTCCTGAGGACCATGGCGCAGTCTTTCCTAATGGCATCTTTATCTTCTTCATTGAGATTTTTAATGCTTATGAAGCAAAGTGCAATAGAGTATCATTGGAAAAGAAATGTTCATAAATGGTAAATGAAACAAAAAATGGAATGATGGTAGTGGAAAAGTGGAGTGATGATAGTGAATAAAGTCCCCTACCCCCCAACTCAACTTGTTGCATGTCCTCATGCAATGTGGCATAAGTCATAGAAGTGAAAAGGAAAGGGAACTGGGTGAGGGAATTTTCCAAATTATTCATTGCTAGCAGTTGAGGAATTACATGATTAAAGTTTAGAAAATAACATACCTCCACTTACCCAAATTGTTGATGAAATATGCAATAGAAATATGGTTGATGCGGCTGCTAGAGTATGGAAGATGTCCCTGCTGCAGGATCATGTGACAAGTGACTGTTGCTATAGCGAGGACTGTTGTCTGCTGGATCAGAGAATGTGAAGCGAAGGGATCTGAACTGTTGTTGAATGAATCATGGAAAAGAGAAAGTATGAAAGTGGAATTGTGGCACTCTCATATAGATGAAGTCATGCTACTGTAACTGCTGATAGAGTCATGAAAAGTGTATAGTCTTCACCCGCTACTAAACCTGATGGTACAATTCTAATCATGCGAATGAATGTGTCGATGTCGAGCATGAAAAGAAGTCATTGGATTACCGGCCAATGATGAATGTCGTTAATCAATGCGAGGCAACTCACCATTGATGTCAATGAGTGCCAAGGTACCTCAGTTCATCTTTCGAAGTGAAAATGAAGGAGTTGATGTCGAGCCACTTGCAAGATCTGACGATCAAGGGACATTGATGTATTCCCATGATTGTCAACGAGAGAAATTTCCATTAAGGCATGCAAGCCTCCAGGTACTCAAAATGGAATCTAGTCTATATCCCAGATAAGGTGTTGAGGTCGATGGGGCAAGACTTGTTGAAAGGTGGGCCTTAAGGAATCCCACATTAGTCAACGCGAGTTCTGATAAAAACAGTGGTAGGACTATAAATGAAAAGATCTCAGTAGTAACAATGTGTATGGCAAGGCAATGTAGTCATGGAAAGGGAGCTGGATAGTTTTATTGACAAGGAAAAGTGAACTAAAAAAGTTAAAGAGATGTATGCGACTCAAAACGATAGGCATGTGCGAAGTCATGAAGGATAATTCAATGGAAGATGGGCTTCAACACAAGGATGACCAGTCTGCTTTGAAGGAGAAATGGAGGAAGACATTCATGACGCAAATGGGTTTATGAAAAGCTTTCTATGTAACTAAAAACGCCATGATGTGTATGATGAGAAACAACTCTTTCAAGTAGTCATCGAAGCATGTCTTTTTTCAAAAGTTTTTGTGATTTTTTTGAAAATCACTTTAGCAGCAAGATGTGATCGGTCGCGCTCCTGAAAAGAACTTAGTACAAATCCTGCATGAAAACTTATGAGATGTTCGAAAATATAACATGCAGAAAGGACAAATGAAAAAAAGTAAAAATAAATAAAATGCGGTTTTATACCTCTTGCCATGATCGTTGCGCCCGCGTTTGTTTCATCGTTTGATATCCAACTTAAGTGACTCCAAGAAACAATTTGACTTAAAAAAAACATTACTTTGATATTGTTTTCAAGAATTTATTTGAAATGTCCATTTGCTAAAAAGTTTTATTTTTCATGAATTTAACCTAAATTTTTTTTTTTATAATTTCTTTTTTATTTATATTTTTATTTAAACAAAACAAACTTAAATAACATGCTAAAACAAACAGACAAATAAAATTCTTTATATATATATATATATATTGTTTTATTTATTTTTATATATTTTTACAATAAATAAATAATTTATTTTATTTTATTTATTATTATTATAATAAAACAAACCAATAAAAGAAAAATTGTTTTATTATTATAATAATTTTTAATTTTATTTTATTTTATAAAAACAAACCAAAACACTATAATAAAGTGTTGTATTATTCTCAAAATAAATAACAAAGAAATCGAAATAGTTCTTGTGGTTTATGAACAAAAAAAAATGAATTTTGACAGATTTAGAGAAAAATCCCAAAAATCTGCATTTTGTAGTTTTTTTTTTCCTAAAAAACACAACGATATTTCCCAAAGAGAAGCTCATTTTTCAAAACAGCCCACTACCTAACCAAATGGATATTCTGGGAGAAAAACCCATGTTTCGTATTTTCCAGATTCAATTTCAGTTGCACAGAAATCGAGGCAAAAGTTGGTTGTTCAGAATATTTCGCCCAGAAAATCTGAGTTTGATTTTTTTTAAGATCTCTCTATGTCAAAATCCATGCCATAACTTTTCGATTTGTTTCCATGGGAACCTAATCAACACCTAAAATTTAAAATCCATGTTTTGGATTTTTTAAATTCTTCTTCATTTGGTCAGAACTGTTTTGCAGGTTGCTACAGGGATGTACCAACAAACATTGCAGGGAGCAACGACAGACTTCAAATGTGATTTTCTCACAAACGAAGAATTGGGTCGAGCTGAAATTTTACAGGAAGGTTCCTATGGTCCAAATTCTTTTACACGCCAAAAATCAGCCATACATGCATCACAGATTTCGAGAAAAATGAAAAATGGTTGAAGGTGACTATCTTGATTTTCTCGAAAATTTTGTACTATGTTGGGCTGAAATTTACTGGTTTTTTTTATCATAGCATCATGCACTTCCATTCCAAAAATCACAAGAACCTAGATCCCAATTTGTGAGATATCTTCAGTTTAATTTTTGCATTTTTTCTTTATAATTTGTGTTTTATTCTTTTTTATTTTTGTTTTATTGTTTTGTTTGCAGATCGAAGGATAGAGGCACAAATTTATTATATTTGTTTCTTTTTGTGTTTTCAGAAAATAAAGAACTTTAAAAATTCAATGCAAAACTTATTAAAAATAAATAAAAAATTGTGAGCAAATGGAACAAACTTATTGAAAATTGTTGACAACAAATATATTAGACAATTTTTTCATCATCAACAATTAAAATTCTTCCTAAAATCAATTTAGTCATCCTACTTTCTGATCCTTACGATTGAACGAAGCACAGAGGAGAGCATACTTATTGAAAATTAAAATAAAAACTGAAAAATCCTACCTACACTATGCTAATTAGAAATGAGAGATTAGTTATGTATAATCAAACAACCAATGTAGCCATGCACACAACAGTAATAAAAATATGTTATCTTTCAATTTAGCAATTGACAGTCGAGAATATGTATGAATGTGTGAAATTAGCAGTTGAAACTGTAAATTAAAAAAAGAAAAAGAAAAACTAAATAAATCTAACATAGTACTTGCTTGAAGCCAACGTTTGATCAGGCTTTCATAGGTGTAATTTGTCTTACTCAGATCATGCTGCAGCTCCTCACTGTCCTCCTCGACCTCTTGAATGCTTAATTATTCTTCATTAAATATGCAAGGTTCTTCGTATGTTGATTCTTCGTTCGACTCAGGAGGTGTGGACAAGCTTTCGACTGTTGAGATCTCTTCTTCCAGAGAAGAGGAGACCCCAACTTTTGCTAGGATCTACGTAAGTTGTTCCAAGCTTAAATTCATTGTTAAATCATGTTAAAAAAAAAAAAAGGATTCTTACAGCAACCAAAACTGAAATCTAAATGAAAAAAACTTGAATAAAAGAACTCTTACTGAAACGAAAAATAATTACTCTTCACAGTTGCAGAAATTAAAACGTTCCTGATAGTTGGCAAGGACAGTGAGGAGTCTCCTCTCACGAGCTTCTATGACCCTCAACATATGTAGATCATAAAAATTAAAACTACTTTTGTGTGAATTGAAATTTGCAGAAATTGAAATTACTTCTACCTAGTTGGTAGGGAGAATGTGAGGAGTCTCCTGTCACAAGATTCTATGTCTCCTTACCAACATGTCTAGATCACACTTGCAAAAATTGAAACTAATCTTGCATCAATTGAAATTTGCAAAAATTGAAATTACTCCTACCTAGTTGGTAGGGAGATCATGAGGAGTCTCCTATCACAAGCTTCTATGACCCCTTACCAACATGTTTAGATCACACTTGCATGAATTAAAAAAAAAAACTAATACCTCAATCCATCGTGCTTCCCCGACAATGGTGCCAAAATGTTGGGCTCTAAAGATGTGCTAAAATATAACCTCTATGCATCATCCAAAGGTAGGCACTGTCATAAGCGTTTTACTTGTTGCCTACGTAGGTTCTTACCTTCCGTTTTCAATACCCGTCCTGCAGAGATGCAACCCCTGCAAAGGGACATCAATCGTAACAAAATGAACGACAATTGTTCCATTCAAATGAACAACAAAAGGAACAACAATCGTGACAAGGGAATGACAGTTGTTATATTGGGATGAACTAATGTTGTATTAATTGAGTTGTAGTACTTGCCCAACTATCTAATTTTTCAACCCGGGATTCATAAACTGATGAAGCACACGCAAAGTATATGAAAGATTGAAGTGGGACTAATCTAATCTAATGTTTAAGCTATGACGGAAATTGAATCATTAATCTAACACATGACTGAAATATAATCATTAATCTAACACATGATTGAAATAGAATCATTAATATAGAATTGAGAAATTTCGTAAATGGAATTAATCTAGAAATGGAGAACTACATGAAGGAAAAGCAGATACAACAAGTGAAGAGTTGAATGACACAATAGCATATGTGAGATCCCACCAATGAATCAATCTTAGATTCAATAATCAAATCAATCTTCATAACAGAATAATGAAAGCATGAAAACCAAAACCATGAATCAAAGCTAAGAATGCCTTTCTCTTTCGAATCCTAATGACTACCATTAATGACTACTCTAATTCTAATTACATAATCTAACTTGAATCATAATTCCTCTTCTACTTGAATCCTCATGAAGAGAGAGCACTCTCTTTTATACACGAGAGCCTTGAAGATAAGATAACCATCTCATTATTACAGATCCACCTTTCTCTCAACCTATTTCCCATTATTACAAAATATAATCCCTTCAAATCCTCACAAATATCTCTCATATATCTTGAATAAGATATGTTAGCGCCAATTCTTGCAAGTGGGGTGTTTTTCTCCGATTTCAGGCCCTTAGTGTAAAATGCGAAGAAATGGGGTTTAAAAAACCCATCAAATGCATTTTATTCAAAGGCCACAACCATGAGCGCTAAGCGTAGTATGCAGAAAAGTCCATTTCGGGCTTAAAATCAAGCGAGCGGGCAAAGAGCATTTTTCAGCAGTTAGGATCCATTGACAGGGCAGATCGACGGACATCGGGTAAATCGAGACCATGAAGTTTCTCGGAGTTTAGCGCAGTGCAGAGGCCTGACACAAAGCTCACATATTCCATGAAATGATCATGGTTGTCTGATCCAGTCGGGACACGTGGTGCCTGATCAGGCTCGATCGTGATTTTGGCTACTGGGGTTTCGAAATACAAGGGTCAACTCCCTTCCTTTCATCTGGAATCGTCGAAACCCGAAACATCGGAAAAGTGCCTTTGAAGACAAGTCTGTTTTGGCATTTCGGCTACCAGGACTTTGAAAGAGAAGGGTCAACTCCTTCCTTACATCAAGAATTGCCGAAACTTGAAATGCTGAAAAGCTCCTTTGAAGACAAGTCCGTTTCGACATTTCATCTATCGGGAATTTGAAAGACAGGGGGTCGCTCCTTCCTTGCATCTGGAATCAGCGAAACCCGAAATGCCAAAAAGCACCATTGAAGACAAGTTTGTTTCGGCATTTCGGCTACCGAGACTTTGAAAGACAGGGGGTCGCTCCTTCCTTGTATCTAGAATCGTCGAAACCTGAAACGTCGAAAGCACCCAGGAGTTGGGCCCATGGTCTTGGTGCCTGGTCACGAAGGAACAGGCCTGGGGAAAGGGCTCTAGCATCTATCGTATGGCAAGGAGAGTCCTAAAATGCCGAAATCATCTTAGCCATCCAACCAAAGGGACGCGTGGAGCACGATCAAGCCCGACCACTTTTCGGCCACCGAGACTTTGAAAGACAAGGGGTCGAGAGCAAAGGAATGAGAACTCCTGGTGGGAGAATTCCCGAAAGGATATGTACCGTTGATCATGGAGTAGTCTCAGCCATCCATCAGGGATGACTCTCGGCGCATGAAGCTAAGGAGCGGGCAGATCTGGGTGGCCAGGATCTGCGCGGCCAGATCTATGACCAGGGTTCCATTCCAGAGCCCCCTCTCCATTCTACCTTTAACAAGGGGGGGGGGGGTCCGGAATTGAGNCCTGGATTTGGGAGCCTGGATCTACGGTCAAGGTTGGATTTTTGACCCCCTTTGCTTATCTACCTTTAATGGGGGGGGGGGGTCCTGAATTGGCAGCTTAAAGCGGCCCCCCCTTTATCACATCTCCGATTTCCTCCACCGTCCACCTTCCTCCATGTGTTTTTCGCTCAGTGCCATCCTAGCACACCTTTTCCCTTTTGTCCCTCTCATCCTCCAACTCGTCCTCCTCCTCCTCCAGGCCTGTCACCTTGTGGCTTCCTCGTCACTTTCCCATGACACTTCGCCTCATCGACCGATGTCATAGCTCTCGTCTCTCCATCCACATGGCCTCTCCTCATCTCATCATCCTCTCACCTCCTGCCATGTGCCTCTCTCTCTCTCTCCCAGTCACCTCCACCTGTATGGTCGTCCCTACTCCTCCTCCACCTTACCTCTCTCACCCACCTGTACCCCGCGCTCCATGCCACTTCCACCAATGTCCTATCCATACCCGGTGGAATTTCTTGTCTGGTGTCACAACACCACCTCATCCTCCTCGCTAGGGTCTCATCCACATTCTCCATATGGGTCCCCTAGCAACAGTCCAACGAAGCAACAAAAGCCAAAGGGAGACTGCCACGTCCTGCAAATGCAGAGTTGACCAAGCCTTGCTTGATCCCGAGGAAGTAGTTGTTTAGTGTTGTGCCTCTTTCGTCACCTTAGTGAGAAAAAAAGAGGTGCTTACAATATTAGTTGGGTTTGCTAAGAAGGACAACTGTAAGGAAAGGGTTAGAGAAAGAAATATAAAAGAACAAATAAGAATTAAACTAAGAAATAAAATAACAATTAAACTAGTGAGAATAGGGACATAAGAACAAAAGAAACAATAAGACTCATGTCACCAATGGTAAGGTTTATATCAGTGAAAGAAAACACCAAGAAGAAAGAGGACTATGAGTCCCTGCCTCCTCCAAGGGAGGGCTCTTGGACCCCCACAAATAAGCTCTTCTTACAACTTTGAATGAAAATGGTGAAATAATTCCAAGCTAATCCACTTAAGGGGTGAGATGGATTGCCCAATGTAATGGTGCTAGGATACTCTTGATGAGAATAGAGGATTATTCAAGAGAATAGTAGCAGCATAACTTTGCTATTGAATTCCTTAAAAATGAAGTGCACCCATGGCCTTGTTTTATAGCACCTCTTTGAGGTATTGTGCAACTAGCTTGTAGTGTGAAAAGAGGCTAATTAGGGCATTTCTAGGTCTTTGACCAGCCACCTAGTTGGATCCAGTCCAAATTTGAGTGTCAAATCAACTGGGAAGCTGAACCAGAAGTGGGTGGGAGGTCAACCAATCTCATAAATGCACCGTTCTCAGATGTGTGCGACTTTTAGCAACCACAGTCGCGCATCGGGTTCATGTGCGCTTTTCCTATGTTTCTGTTTTGCACATGTGCACACGCGCCCTGTGTAGTCATAGCGTACTTTAATTTTGTCACTAGTTGTATAGTTTTTGACCCTGTTTGGAAATGATTTTGTGGTAATTTTGGTCCATGGGTGACCTCATAATTGTTTGACGATGATGGATTCTTGTAACCATTTGCGGACGAAATTTCAGTTATAACATTGAGGTAGTTGAAGGTGGGTGAGACATCATCTCCTTCCTTGAATAGAAGGTCAGAATGGGGCGTGCACAGAGACAGACTGTCAGTCTATCCTAACAAAGATCGCGTTTGACAGACGACTGCATGGGCAGTCTGCCCAACGTCTGCACGTGCAGCCTAACAAAGAAGCTCCTCAACGTCAAGCATTGAACTCATGATGTGATCGTTCTTTCAGCGCTTGAGTCAGTCCCAAGTATATGTAGGCAATTTTTCCATTTTTGTATCTATCGATGGTAGAGAAAAGCTCCCGAATTTAAAACTTTAGCAAAGCTTCTGGTTCTCTGGTTAATAGACGGACATTTTGAGACCTCTTGTTTAATGGCAGCTAGCTTCCTCTTTTCCTTTTTCCTCTGAATCTGAAAGCCTAGACATGGATGATCCAGTCAGGTGTTGTAGTAACTATATGATGCATGTTTGATTATATTAGTTCCGTAGCGTTTTAGGTTTATTCTGAAGTTTCTCGGGTCTGAAAGGATCCCATATCTGAGACTTTTCCCCCTTTAAAGGGCTGTTGGAAGACTGGATGTCTAGAGAAGACTTTATTTCCCTTCTCTTTTCTTCCACTTACTCACCACTTATTACAATCCACTGGATTAAGTTAGATCAAGAACTCGCATGTCTCTGCTGTCCCAACCCAGTTTTCTGAGTTAGAATGATATTGTTCTAAGATTTTCGCCATTTGATCACCCTTTATAAACAAATAATGACATGAACTAATGGGCCTCATGATTACTCCTGTTGCAATCCAAGAGTGACCTCTGACGCTAACATTTCTGGCACCGTTGCTAGGGACAAAGTTGAAGATTTTCCTTGGGTAGAACGAAATCGAGCCTCTGATTCTGAAGGTGCATCAGGCATCAGAGCCCTTGAAGATTGCTACTGTGCACCTGGTGACTCCATTGTGATGAATCCACTGTGGCGAACCTATTTTTTTAGTTGTGTCTTCCAAAGGTAGACACACGCGGTCCCATCCACAACTACCTCTAGCTAAGTCTAAAGCTGATCCAGAGGTGATTATCAGAAAAGGAAAGGCCTCTCAAGGAGAAAGTTCCACCGCTGAACTAGGTAATTTTCCATCTCCTTCTGTAGAAACTCCATTTTCTTCTTCTCAGCTTCCTAGCAAACCTTTTTCTGAAGTTTCCCATTTCCTAAATTTCAGAAGTGTTCTTGTTGAGTTTTCCCCTCCTGGTTTGAGATTGGAGGGAGAAATCCTTGTCACTCCCCTCTCCCCTGAAGCTATACCTTGGCATAGACCCAGGACCACAGAAGATTTCACCACCCCTCCTCTTGTTATTGTTGCTGCTACTACACAGAGAGAAGCATATGTTGACTCAATCCCCTTATCCTTGTCTCTAAATCCCCCATTGTTTCCCCTTCCACCTGGAATCTAATTTCCAGTATCCCCTGTATTTCGAGCTCCTTCTCCTCCAATTTATCCTCCACCTAATATTCCTATGGCAGGATAAAATCCCCCCATGACCAAAATGGAGGCTATAATAGCTACTAGGTATGCTCCCCTTGTGTTACCTCAACCTCTCAATTCCCTTCCAACAGATGGCTACCTCAAGAAGCCTCCCAAGTTTACAGGCGAAGGGGACATAGCTGCAGAAGAGCACCTTGAAGCCTTTTACAGTTTTACAGATGATAATGTTATCATGCATGCAGACATATGGATGAGGATTTTTGTCCATAGCCTTCAAGGTGAGGCTAGAAAGTGGTTTAAGGCCCTGCCTCCTGGATCTATTGATGGGATTGAGGCTTTGGATAATGCCTTTTTGAGACATTGGGGAGACAAAAAAGACTTCATGTATTACATGACAAAGTTTGGGTCTTTGAAGAGAAAGGAAGGAGAGTCTATCTTTGACTTCTCCAAGAGATTCAATAAAATGTACAATAAGATCCTCGCTGAGATAAAACCCTTATAAGCCTCTTCTAAAATCACTTATGCCAGCACTTTTGATCCTGATTTCTACCTCTTGTTGATGGAAAGGAGAGCTACTACTCTGGCTCACATGCAGGATGCAGTCGTGGAAGTAGAATCTAACATATTGGCTATTAACCGACTTAGGAATACGGCTGATAGAGACATATTTAGAGCCTCCCCATCCAATTCATCTCCCCTTCCCCTTCAGACGGATGAGACAACTAAAGTGCTAAAATTGCTTTCTGCTAGGATGGAAAGGTGGGAGTTAAAAGGAACACCCATATACATAAATCCCCAAAATAATGATAGTAGAGGCTTCAAGAGGCCTAGTAACAATGCGCCACAGGCTTTGCCAAGGGAAAAAAGGAGTAGAGACAGAGATGATCAGAGGATTCAAACCCCTCTCCAAAATAACTTAGTTGCTCATGAAGAAGGAGAAGAGATAGATGAGCTCGACCCTGAAATTCACTGTATTGAAGACACTTCCCCTTTTCCCCATTTGACTCAATATGCATATGAAGAATCCATTATGAACATTCAAATCAATGACTTGGGTAAAGGGGAGAAGGCCAACAATGCTCCTAACAGATACCATCTCAGGTCAAAGAAGAAGGATGGGAATTTTGATAGCCAGGATCAATCCCTCATAGCAGAAAGGCCTGCTAAACCTGCAACAGTCACCACTAAAGAAAAGAAAAATCAGAATACTTCGCCAACAGCCAAAGAACCTACCTCTAAGGTAAGGGAAGCTCCTAAGACTCTTTCCTCCTTTAGTTTTGAGCACAAAATTCAAAAGATTAGAATTCCCATACCCCTCTCGAACTAGTAAAAAATGAAGATTTCAAAAGGTCCCTCTCCAAACTGCTACAATTTGAGTCCCCCCAGCCTTCCACAAACTCAGTAAATTCTCAAGATGAAAATCCAGTAGTTGTCCTAGGTCCCATGGTAGAAGACAGATATGATTCATCCCCTCCCTTCTACACATCCCTGAACATACATGATAAGGTGTTGCATAATTGCCTCATGGATTCAGGAGCTTACCACAACCTTATGCCCAAAATAATCATGGAAGAATTGGGACTGGAAGTGACAAAAGCTTATCATGATTTGTACTCTTTTGATTCAAGGAGGGTGCAATGTCTTGGAGTCATCAAATATTTGGTGGTCTCTTTATTGTAGCTGCCAATGAAGAGTGTGGTCATGGACATTGCAGTAGCTGATGTTCCCCCCAAGTTCGGCATGTTGTTGTCAAGATGTTGGATTAAAAAACTTGGGGGAACATTACAGATGGATCTCTCATATGCCACCATTCTAGTCTTTGGAGGGGAACACAGGAGCTTGTATAGAGAAGCCCAGCTGGCCTACATTGTTAGTGATGAAGCAAACCCCACCAATCATCCTATCTTTGCACTTGACACTGATTTGGGGTCTAGTTTATTGCAGCTCACTAATACTCCTAAAGCTCCTTTTCAAATCAGAAAGCAACCCAATTTTAATCATGCGGTACCTCCTCCAACCACCTATGTTTGGAATATGTTCTTCGACGGAGCTTCTTCTAGCACAGACACTGGCGCTGGGGTGGTTTTTGTGTCGCCTTGTCAGGAAACCATATACCTGTCATACAAGCTAGAATTTGAAGCTACCAATAATGTGGCAGAATATGAAGCTCTTGTTCTGGGTCTAAGGGCTGCAAAGGAGATGGGAATTGAGGAGGTAGCAGTGTTCAGAGATGTTGAGTTGATTATCCAGCAAGTCAGGAATGCTTATCGGGCTAAGCATCCTTGGCTCAAGAGTTAAAAAAATGAGGTGTGGGACCTGATTGATAATTTCTTCTCAGCTTTCAACATTTCTTTTATTCCAAGAGAAGAAAATACTTTGGTCGATTCCTTAGCTGTCTCAACTAGTCTGTTCGGGATCCCTCTGCCGCCAAAGATCAAATATGATGTTGAGATAATATATAGGCCATCTGTACTGGACAATACCAAGCATTGGAAGGTATTCGAAGATGATCTTGAAATCAAAAAATTTCTTCAGTCTGTTGATGAATTTTCTGCATTGCACATTGATCAAGATCCTGATCTCGAAAGTCACCCTCACCCTGAGGTATTTTTAAATAAAATTGCTAATCACCATATTATTCATCTGGATAGCAATCACATCCCCAAGGGATTAGTTCCTTTAGAAATATTGTTTGATGGGAATGTTGTGGCAGTAAAGGGTAGGGTTTTAGATGAAGATGTTGATACAACAGGATGCAACATCGACACACAGGAGGAGCCTAATTTTGTCAAGTTGTCAAGCAGTTTGACCAAAGAGCAGAGGGCCAAATATACCGATTTATTAAGAGAATTTGTTGATGTGTTTGCATGGACCTATGAAGACCTCAATACATATGACACATCTGTCATTTAATACAAGATCCCACTAAGGAAGAGGCTAAGACATTTAGGCATAAGCTAAGGCATATAAATCCCATGTTGTTTCCTATCATGGAGAGAGAAGTGAAGAAGTTGTTAGATGCCCAAATCATTGTCCCCTTGAGATATTCTGAGTGGGTGGCCAATTTGGTCCCTGTGAGGAAGAAAAGTGGAGAAATCAGGCTCTGTGTTGATTTCAGGAACCTGAATAGGAGCTCAAAGAAAGACAACTATCCCTTTCCCAACATGGAACAGATATTGCAGAGGGTAACTACTGCATCTAAGATATCCATGATTGATGGTTTTTTTGGCTATAATTAGATATCAGTCATGCCTGAGGGAAGAGAAAAGACAACCTTCACCACTCCTTGGGGCACATTCATGTATGCCAAAATGCCTTTTGGATTAATGAATGTAGGGGCAACATTTTAGTGAGCCATGGATATATCCTTCTTCGGGGAGAAAGATCAGTTTGTGGTGATCTATCTAGATGACATCATAGTCTTCTCCAGGTCTGATAAAGAGCATTGCTGCCACTTGAGAAAAGTCTTCTTGAAATGCTGGAAGTTTGGCCTTTCCTTAAACCCCAAGAAATATTTTTTCCCTATGAAGGAGGGGAAGCTGTTAGGCCATATAGTATCAACAGAGGGAGTGAGAATTGATCCCAGCAGGGTAGAGGCAATTCAGACCCTGTCACTTCCCAGGTCTAGAAAGGAAGTCTAGGATTTTTTAGGGAAGATTAACTTTTTGAGGAGGTTTGTCTCAAATTTTGCTGAGTTGGTGAAACACATCACATCCATGCTCAGAAAGGGAAATGAAGTAAAATGGACCGCTGAGCCCAGGGAATATTTTGTCCAAATAAAAAAGGCATTGACTGAGGCACCTATGTTGATCAGTCCTAATTATTCCAAGGATTCCCTAATATTTTCTTTTGCTTCTTTTGATACAGTAGCAACGGTCTTATTGCGGAGAAATGAGGAAGGGCGAGAGCAACCCATTTCCTTCTTCAACAAGGCATTAAGAGATGAAGAAATCATGTATGAGATGATGGAGAAGCAGGCCTATGCCTTGGTGAAAGCTCTCAAATCTTTCAGAGTCTATGTCTTGCACTCAAAAGTGACTGCATACGTTCCTTCAGCCTCTATGAAAGACATCCTTGTACAATCTGACATAGATGGGAGAAGAGGTAAATGGATTGCCAAGATCCTTGAGTTTGACCTGGAGATAAAGCCCACCAAGTTGGTTAAAGGGTAGGGTTTAGCCAAGCTGCTGGATGAATCCAATTGCAATGCCTTGGGGGGTAGCTTCATCAATGCTTGCTCAAAAAATTAGCAAGCTGAGTCATCCAACAAAAGGTCTCGGGGTGGCTTATCACTAGCAGAATGCACCTGGTACAGAGACATTTTGTATTTTATGCAAGAGTTAAAGCCTCCTGATGGAATGGGAAAAAGCAAGGCAAGAGATTTAAAGCTCAAAGTGGTCAGATATTTCCTCATTGACCAAGTCTTGTACTGGAGACACCCTCTAGGGGTGTTTCTGAGGTGTCTGAACCCACAAGAAGCCCATAAAGTTATGTTTGATTTCCATAGCGACTTTTGTGGAGGTCATCATTTTTGGAAGACCACAGCTCAAAAAATTCTTAGGGCTGGGTACTACTAGCCCACCTTATTCACTGATGTCTGCAAAGAAGTTAGAGCTTGCATCAAATGCCAAAGGTTCTCAGAAAAGAAGTAGCTCAAATATTTACCACTAATGCCTGTAGTAGATTCAACACCCTTTCAACAGTGGGGGTTGGAATTCATTGGAGAAATTCATCCCCCTTCAAGTGGCCAACACAGATGGATCCTGATTGCAATAGACTATTTCACCAAGTGGATAGAAGCTTCCCCCACTAGGAGTGCTTCAAACACGGTAATTATCAACTTCCTAGAGGATATCATAGCCATATTTGGCTGTCCCAACAGAATTGTCACTGATAATGCTGCTTCTTTCAAGTATGAGCCTCTGGTTAGGTTCTGTGAGCAGTTCGATATTGGCATCGTGGAGAATGTTTTCATCGGAGCAGATTGCTCCCATCGAAGAGATTCAAATTTACACTGAGTTGTTCAAGGAGTTCTGTGACGTTTTTTCCTGGTATTATGAGGAGATGATAAGAATCGACCCACAAGTTGTTGAACATGAAATCACGACTTATCTTGATGCCAAACCGGTTCGACAGAAGCTTCATCTGGTCAATCCTCGAAAAGAAGCGACGATCAAGGAAGAAGTAGAGAAATTGATCAAAGATGGTTTCATCTACCCTGTACAATTGATGGAATGGGTATCAAACCTGGTTCCTGTCAACAAGAAACAAGGAACGATTCACGTTTGTATGGATTTCCATGATTTGAACAAGGCTTGTCCGAAAGACAATTTTCCAACCCCGTTTATTGATCAGATTGTCGATGAGTGTGCGGGTTGCGAAGTCTTTTCTTTCATGGACAGTTTTTTGGGATATAATCAGATTCAAATAAAACTTGAGGACCAACATATTTTATTTTTTATTTGTCCTTGGGGTACCTTCGCGTATCGAAAGATGCCTTTTGGCCTGAAGAATGTTGGAGCTACCTTTCAGTGGGCCACGTCGTTCACCTTTCACGACCTCAAAAATATAGTCAAGGAATACCTTGATGATATAGCATCACATTCTCACAAGAGATCTGATCATCATGCCCATCTACGACTAATCTTTGAGCGATATCACTATTATCGAATTCGCTTGAATCCTAACAAGTGTAGTTTGTGTGTGACGTTGGGTCATCTTTTAGGTTTTATCATGTCGACAACATGGATCATGGTCTATCCTCTTAGGGTTGAGGCGATAGTTCAATTGCCTCCCCCGTGCACAATACCCCAACTTCAAAGCTTACAGGGGAAAGCAAATTGTCTTCAGTGTTTCATCGCTATTTATGTCGAGATCACTAAAGGGTTCATGCGTCTTTTGAAAAAAGGGTCCCATTCTGTTGGGATGAAGCAACTCAGTGCTCTTTTGAAGCATTGAAACGTGCTCTGATGCCAGCCCCTCTGCTTCGGCCTCCTGACTATAAAAAATATTTCTTGTTGTATTTGGCTATTGCAGAGTCGACCATATACATGGTCTTGGTCCAGGAGGATGACATGCTCGAAGAGGATGTTATCTATTATCTTAGCTGAGGCCTGGTTGGAACAAAACACAACTACTCTTATGTTGAGAAACTTGCTTTGGCAGCTGTCCACATTGTCCAACGATTCTGTCATTATATATTTCTTTGCAAGACCACCTTCATTGTCATCGTCAACCCTTTTCAGTATGTGTTAACATGACAGGTCATTGGTGAAAAGATCAGTAGATGGATAGTTATCCTATAGGATTTTGACTTGGATTTTGTCTCTGCGAAATCTAAAAAGTGATTGGTCTTTGCCGAACTAATTTCGGAACTACCTATTGAGTCTGGTGACATTATGCTCGAGGAGTCACCTATTAAAGGAGATCTTTTTCTAATTGCATCTTCAGACCCCTGGTATGGAGATATCCTTGTGTATATTCAGACCTTGAAGTTCCCCGCTTCTTCTTCTCGCGATGAGTGTTGATGAATTCGAAACCAAGAAAGAAACTATCTTATTCTCGATGACAGTTTGTATCATCATGGAGTAGATTGCATTTTTAGACAATGTCTCACCCATGAAGAAGCATAGCTCATTTTGAACGAATGTCACACCGGAGCATGTGGCAGTCATTTTCTTGGGTTGGAAACAACCCAAAATATTCTACGTGCAGGATACTTCTGGCCCTCATTAATTAAATATTGTGTTGAGGTGGTCAAGAAGTGCCACCCGTGACAGATATTCTGTCGGAAGATGCGGGCACACCCTACTCCTATGTTTTTGGTCATTGTTGTCGGTCCCTTAACCAAGTGGGGGATTGATTTCACTACATGTCACCTGGATTTTTCCATGGGGCATCATTACATCAACATAGTAGTAGACTACTTCACGAAGTGTGTCGAAGCTATGCTGTCATTTAACAATGATGGAAAAATCGCTGCCCTTTTCATTTTCAATAAGATAGTCATGAGATTTGGTATCCCAAAGGAGATTGTCACCAACCATGGTAGTCACTTCCAGAATAAAATCATGACTGAGTTAACATCAAAGCTTGGGTTCAAATAGGAACATTCATCACCCTATTACCCGCAAGCGAATGGTCAGGTTGAAGCTGTGAATAATTCTCTCAAGACTATTCTTTAGCGTACGATCAATTCGACCAAGTCAAATTGGAATTTGATGTTGTATTCAACGTTATGGGATTATCGAACGTCCATGAAGACTGCCACCAATTTTTCACCTTTTCAAATCGTATACGGGCTGGAAGCAGTCTTACCCATTGAGTGTCAGATTCCTTCTTTAAATATGGCAGTGGAGTTACTGCCCGACACTTCACCACTTGAGGAATTCCTTCTATATCTCGAGCAACTCGATGAGCAACATCGTGATGCAGCCTTGACAAACGAGGCTCATAAGAAATGATTCAAGTGTCAGAATGATCAGTCCATTCGCCCTCGAATTTTATTTGAAGGTGATATTGTCCTGGTCTATGATCAAGAAAAACATCCCTCGGGGGCAGGCAAATTCAAACCCATGTGGTTCGAACCTTTCATTGTGAAAGAGGTCTTAGAAAAGGGCTCTTACCATCTGGTTGATTTTGAGGGAAATGATTTAGCAGAGCCTAGAAATGGGCTCTACCTTAAGAAGTGCTACTCTTAGGTCGGTCACCTAGGTGGATTCTTATATATATGTATAGTCTCTTATACATTTTTTGTTTTTTTTTTGTTTTGTGGACGTGTATTTATTTATGTATTATTTTTCACCGTGGCAGATGTCAAGTGAATCAAAGGTTTACTTTGGGTTCGTGGATGACACTAGCTGACACACTCGAAGGATTGCTTCCACAACTTGGGTGATTTTCACACCTGGAGGCCAGTTGCTATCTTCTGGAGGTATTTTTTTAGGTGACACAACCAATAATGTTGTTGAGTACAATGCAGTGATAGAATTGCTACGTGATGATTTGTCACATGGAATTTCTCGCCTCCGGGTTTATTTAGATGCTCAGCTGGTTATGTCCCAGTTAAATGGGATTTACCGCATTTATGATCCCACTCTTCACTGACAATTCCTTAGGGTACGTCTCTTAGAACGATCTTTTGATTACATTGCGTATATTCATGTTCCTAGGAGATTTAATCATTTAACAGATACTCTAGCTAATCAAGTTTTAGATTCTCATTTTTCTCACATGTAAAAGGAAAAACACACACATACACATGTAAATACATTTGTAAAAATGTTATCCATAAAACAAAAAGATGTATATATGTGTGTGCGTGTGTGTGTCCAAATAGTGTAATAAGTACAAAAGTGGGCATGAAAGCCTCAAAAGTCATCGGTATACATTGCTGGCCCTAAGCCCTCAAAATATATAGTACAAAAAAGTTCCCTCAGCACTTAATTGGTCCGACGTTATCTAAGGTCTATGCCTATTGGCCCTACTATAGTGAACAATGAAGTTTGCAAGACATCGGAATAACTAGACCCAAGTCTGAGGCACCCCTACTACATGTGGCTACATTGCC
>ML781253.1:454982-483629 GCA_009831015.1 Picea engelmannii | reverse complement strand
ACGCCTGGCCATGAGCAATGGGTGGTATGATTGGAGGCTTTCCAACTATCTAACAAATGATGAGGATCAATCATTGTTGTTGGACCGTGTTTGCTACAACATGGAGTGCTCTCCGAGATGCAGTGACTCATCTGGTTGGAAGTTCTCTGAAACCTTCAGGCAATGCCAATTCAAAGGTCCAGTGAATTTTTCTCATTCTCTTTGGAATGATACAACTTGTTGTGTTGGCTAGCCTGGCTACCATGGTAATTGTGATAGTTATTTTCCTATTTCTAGCCTCTTAAAGAATATATAAATACATGTCACAAGCAATGCCTTTCAAGGAAAACCATACGAATTGAGATAATTAAGTTGTGGGCTTGGAAACAATGGATTTGTAGAAAAGAGGAGGTTGCATGTACTAAGGAATGCATTTACCCAATGAGGGTTATGTCACAAACTATGTGCAACAATTTTTTGTTTTTTTGACAATATTGCTTATATTATATTAAGAATCAAG
The DNA here is from genome assembly GCA_009831015.1 of Picea engelmannii. Lineage (NCBI taxonomy): Eukaryota > Viridiplantae > Streptophyta > Pinopsida > Pinales > Pinaceae > Picea > Picea engelmannii. The sequence goes on along the minus strand of ML781253.1, from coordinate 483,130 downwards.
ATATCTTATACATGTACATGAAGATCACTACACCTAGGGGGGAAAGAGAGGATAGACAAACACCCCATGCATAGGCAAGGAGGGCTAGCATATCTTCTTTAGTGTTTACGTGAAGACTCTCTACATATTTTTTAAAAATGGCAATCTTGACAACAAGTGGATAGCCAAATCTAATCTAAAACACAAACTTCCAAACGGAGTGAAGTGTGTTGCTCACGAAAAATGGCTTGCCTATTGAATCATCCATTTGTCTCCAAACACAACACCTTTCCAATGTGGAGGAAAAAGAAAGAGAACATGATACTCAACAACAACACAATTTTGAAATGTTTTGACAATGTCATAATTCCACTAAACATGCTTTAAAAGTTTGATATCTTGGATGGGTAATAAAGACGAAGGACCAGGTAAATAGTAAATACCTATCAAGTCGTTTGGAAACCCTAGTAATTATTCACCACCAAAGCCTCGCGCGGCACCATCCGAGTTTTTTCTTCTCTGAACAGGTGGCTCCACCAAGCTAATAACTGTAACAAATTCTAGTTTCTTCTGCTTTGAACAGGCGGCTCCACCACTAACATCTCTTGCCCATTTTTTCGTTCCGTCGAGGGGAAATAAGCACGAAAATTCAATATATGTAAACCAGGCCTTGGGTAATTAGATATTTTCGGGATGGTCACTAGATAGTGAACTCTGTAGTTCTCACGAATGAACCAGACAAGTAACAAAGCTATGATTTTAAACTTGGGCACTGGGTAGATCCCATACAATTTATACCAGGTACGAGAACCAAAATGTAGCTACCCAATGCCCATACCACAAAATCTGGGCGAATTAAACCATAAACCCCGATTTTACCAAATGGCAGGGCGAAGAAGCTATCAAAAATTCTCATACTTCTAGAAATTTGGCTAATGGAAGTTTGTCCTTCCAAACTGCAGGGGCGAAATATAATTTTTTTTCCTCAATCTCTCCTAAAAACAAGGGCTAACCCTGTACACGATTTTTCCCCTAAAATAAATTACGGGCTAATGATATAAGTTTTAAAAAATCACTTTAATACAAAAAATTCACCCAATAAAAAATTGGAAGGCCCTAAATTTCGCCCATGAGCGAAATTTCGCCCCTAAAATCATCTATGTCGACCACAACCAGATTGTATCCTATAAAGAATTCACTTAGAGGCTCATTGATAGATTTGATCTAGGAGATCTAGAGTTACATTTCCGGGAGCTCACCCAACTCAAGCAAACAGGTACAACTGAGGCATACATTGATGAGGTCCAGAGGTTGGCAGTGATGGTGCAAGATATGTCCCCAACCAGGCTCATGATTCTCTTTACAGAAGGATTGATGGAACCCTTGAAGGGTTGGGTTAAGGCCTTCAAGCCTACCATCCTACAAGAAGCCATTTGGAAGATGAGGGATCTGCGTCCAGCTGCTAAACCAAAATTCATACCCAGACCACCTCTTAACAATGGTGGAAGAGATCAAAGGCCTCCAATAAACTAGGGAGGACGTGACCCTAAGGGTTATGACAGGGGTCGTGGTTGAATAGATGACAACACCAGGAGGGAACTAAGAAGGAAGCAACTCTGCTTCACATGCAAGGAGCCATGGAATCCCTCACACAAGTGCATGGGACTAGGATAGGTACATTACATTGAGGTCACTTCAGATGACGAAGAAGAGGATGAGTATGGTCAGATACAAAACATGGAGGCCGAAACGTTAGAGGCAACAGAAGAGGAGGTTCCAGAACTAGACTGTGCGGCTAGAGAGAAGGCTATGTTGGCATCTATCAGTGGGGTACCCAAGTTCAACACCTTCAGGATGAGAGGGGTCTTGCAAGGACAGAGAGTGTCGGTTCTGATTGATGGAGGAGCTTCCCACAATTTCATTGATGCAGTATTACTGAAGAGGATGCACATACCTACAATAGAGTTTGAAGGATTCAAAGTGGAGGTAGCAGGTGGTAGTACTATGCCCTGTAACAGATACATACTAGGTATGAAACTCACCTTGGGAAGGCATGAGTTAGTTCAGGATGTGTATGTGATGGATCTTCCTGATACCAACATCATCCTAGGGGTGCAATGGCTCAACACTTTAGGACCCATCACCACAAATTACAAGACCATGGAAATGTCCTTTGTGGAGGAAGGAGGACGAAAGGTTGTGCTCAGAGGCATGACAGGTAACTTTGCCAGAGTGGTCATGGCTAAGAGAATGGAAGCCATATTCAAAAGGGAAGAAATTGTATATGCAGCGGAATGTAAGGTCTCAACACGAGTGGATGAGAAAGGAAAGGTGCATTACACACCAAAGATCAAAAGAATCCTTGACAAGCACCATAAAGTGTTTGGGCCGATACCTCCAGGTGTGCCACCGGACAGGGGGTTTGAGGACATCATTGAGCTAGAAGCAGGAGCTAATCCTATTATCACCACACCCGATAGGCATCCCAAGAAGCATAAAGACAAGATATAGAAGGCCATCAAGGAGCTTCTAGACATGGGACACATCGGACCGAGTTCAAGCCCATTTGCTTTGCCAGTAGTCTTGGTGAAGAAGAAGGATGGAATGATGAGAATGTTCATTGACTTCCGGGATTTGAATAAAAAGACGACCAAAAATAGGTACCCCATACCCAGGATTGATGAGTTGTTGGATGAGCCACATGGAGCTATATATTTCACAAAAAATGATCTTCGCTAGGGCTACCATCAAATCAAAATGAGGGAGGAGGACATCTCAAAAACAACCTTTAGGTGTCACTATGGCCATTACGAGTTTTTGGTGATGCCCTTTGGGTTAACCAATGCCCTAGACAAATTTCAGTCTTGCATGAACCATGTGTTCAACAACCAGCTAAGGAAACACTTGTAGGTATTCTTTGATGACTTTCTCATATACAAAAAGACTTGGGAGGAACACCTTTGACATGTGGACCAAATCCTGTCAATCATGGAAGAATAGTCACTATACGCCAAGGAATCAAAGTGTGAGTTTGGAATGACATAAGTGCTTTACTTGGGACACATCATAGGGGAAAAAGGGGTACAGGTACACCAGGAGAAAATAACATCCATCAGGGAATGGCCTACTCCGAAAACACTCACAGAGCTGAGGGGATTCCTAGGCCTATGCACATACTACAGGAAATTTGTCAAAGGGTTTTCTCAACTGTGCGCACCCTTGATTGACTTGACCAAAAAGGGGTCCTTCAAATGGAATGATGAGGCCTAAGTCACGATGGAGAAAATGAAAGAGGTCATGAGCACCTGCCCATTCCTAGCTTTTCCTGATTTGGGCATACCCTTCACTTTGGAGTGTGATGCCTCGGGGGAAGGTATAGGGGCCGTGTTGATGCAGAACAGGCACCCCCTTGCTTATGAAAGCCGAAAACTCAGGGGTCCTGAACTACTTTACAACATTTACGACAAAGAAATGTTGGATATCATGCATGCACTAGCCAAATTCAAGCAATATTTGGTAGGTGCAAGGTTTGTGGTCAAATCAGACCATAATAGTCTTAAATATCTATTGGAGCAGAAGGATTTGAATGAAAGACAACAAAAATGGGTAAGAAAAATACAGGCCTACGACTTTGACATTGAATTTGTCAAAGGGAAGAACAACGCAGTGGTCGATGCATTATCTAGAAGGCCATCCATTTTTTCCATGTCCGGTATGTCAGTCGACTGGAAGGAACACTTGATAGTGGAATATGCAAAGGATCAGTTTGCTTGTCAACTATTGGATGGGATAATATAGGATGACAACTTCAGGGTCATAAATGACCTCATCTATTACAAAGGCCGAATCTTTTTAGTTCCTAGATCAGCTCTCAAAGCTAAGATCCTGCATGCATGTCATAACTCACCAGTAGTAGGGCATCAGGGCATCAGTAATATGTACAGGAAGGTGAGAGAGAGGTTTGCATCGAAAGGCCTCAAGGAAGATCTGATGAATCATGTCAAAGAATGCACTACATGCCAAGAAAACAAGGATGAGCACATGCACCCTGCAGGACTGTTGCAGCCCCTACCTATTCCATAGCACAAGTGGGAAAGTATATCCATGGATTTCATCACCGGGTTGCCCATAGCACAAGGGAAAGATTGCATTTTCATGGTGGTAGACAGGTTGATGAAGTTTGCACACTTTTTTCCCATATCCACAGACTTCAGTGCAACACAGGTGGCTGAATTATTTTTCAGAGAGGTTTTTAGACTACACGGCCTACCCAAAACCATCATCGGTGACAGGGACAACAGATTCATGAGTACGTTTTGGAAGGAATTGTTTAGATTAGTGGGTACGACATTGACTCCTAGTACTATCTATCACCCTCAGACAGATGGTTAGACTGACATAGTCAACAAATGGGTGGAAGGTTACCTCAGAAACTACGTAGCAGGACAATAGAAAGCATGGGTCAAATGGTTACATTTGGGGGAATATTGCTACAACACCACCCAACATATGTCCATTGGCATGTCACCCTTTAGAGATTTATATAGCTATGATCCTTTATCCTTTGTGGAGATTGCATTTGGTGACAGTAGGGCTCCGATGGTACAGGATTGGATACAACATAACCAAGACATTCTCAGGGAATTAAAGGATCATTTACAGAGGGCACAAAACCATCAAGAGGTCCAAGCAGACAAGCACCGAGTTGATCATACCTTTGAGGTTGGTGATTTAGTCTATTTGAGATTGAAACCATATAGGCAGGCCTCCATTAAAAGAAGGAGAGCAGAGAAATTGCAGCCACGTTTCTTTGGACCTTACAGGGTCAACAGGAGGATAGGGGCAATAGCTTATGAGCTGGAGCTTCCACAGGGTAGCAAAATTCACAACGTCTTACATGTCTTGTGCCTTAAGAAAGCCCTTGGTCAACATGTCAGGCCTATTGAGGCATTACCTCCCATGGATGAGGAGGGACAACTTGTTTTTATTCCAGAGGAGGTGTTAGAAGTCCAAGAGAAGAGCCTCCGAAACTGAAGCATCAAGGAGTATCTGATCAGGTGGAAGGATTTACCCATTGAGGATGCCACTTGGGAGCAAGAGCACATGGTTAGAGAAGCAAGTTTGGAATTGCTTAAGGACAAGCAATTTCAAGTAGGGGAGACTGTAATGTCCCCCACCTCTTAGAGAGGTGATGAGGAGACTCAGTGGCTTGGGCATCCCCACTAGGTCATAGTCTCACACTGAGGGGGGGAAAGTCAAGAAGTTAAAAGTTATATTTTTATGTTGACTTAAGAAAGGAAAAGGATAAAAGAGTAAATGATAACTCAATAGAAGAATAGAATATTAACTCTGGGAGTTAACCTAACTCAACAGAGAATTAGAAGGAAAAGTATAAGTAAGAGGCTGGGGCACATCTATTACTCATTCTGGTTTTGGATTAGCATTTGCTATTTCTCTTGAGCATTCAGTTTGGGGGTTTTGTTGTACAAACCCTTGTGAGAAACTCAGTGGTGAAATGTCCACTCACCTTGTTCCGTAGCTTGGTATCAGGGATGAAAGACTCCTCCACACCATTCTAGTCTCAGTCCATCTCCATCTAGCGCTTCAGAAGGTAGATGGTCGTACTGTTCTTGTGTTTCCAGCAAGGGCGCACCATCATCTAGAGGGGGCTTCGATCCAGCTTATTCTGAGGGCCTAGGGCCATTCCGACAGTTGGGTTTTGTTTACAGGGGTAGGACTATCAGTTTGAGGGATTTTCTGGAGGGTTATCATCATTCTACATTTGTCTGCAGATTGGGACATCTTGGAGCCATAGGGGACGTCCTGTGATTCAGTAAAACTCAGATCTAGGGAGATCTGCTTGAGATCTGAGTTCAAAACTTCTCCCACAGGATTCCCATAGCCCGATCTATATTCTTGGAGAGTTTTAGAGCATTTGGAGGCCTCCTTCATCAGAGATGAACCAACTAGGGTTTCATTCATCCAGTGGGGTGCACCATTCAGTGGAGGCATTCAAATCTACAGGGTTTGAGAGTGGATTTTGGGATTTGGACATCTGGGTTGTCCTTATAGTTGCCCGATCTATCATTTGGCATATTTCTTGGGATGATTGGATGCTTTTGGTAGCAGGGCCGAATTATTGAGGGCTTCATCATTCTAGTAGGGCGTGGCACTTTCCATCTTGGAGGTTGAGCATTAGTACGACTCAGATCTACTTGATTCAATATTCATTATATATCCAGCCTTTGGAGGCTTATTTTGTATTGTCGGGAGCCTTTTGTAGCAGCTCATATCTATTTCTTGTACGACCATTTGAAGTTTATGCCAGATCGGCCATCTATTGTATTGATCTTACATTGCTCATAATAAAAAGGTCAGATCTTTGCTTGTGCTTCTACATATTGAATATATTATGATCTTCATGTGTTGATGAATCTTGTATGCACTTAATAACTCAATAAATACCTGCACATCAATAGATCAGTAGTAGTTAGTGATTCCAAGAAAATATTTGTCTTAGGATCATTACAGATTCAAAATCGATGAAGTTCTCTGCCTGGTCATCGAGATATTCTAGTATTTTCCCAAAGGATTTTCGAAGACCTTAGAGTATTGAGTCTTAGACTCCCATTGTACTCCTACCTGAGTTTTGAATATCTTGAAGCTTTTTCTTGAGCTTTGAAGACTTCATTTCCAACCAAAGGCGTCAATAGCTTCTTGAAGATACATATTGTACTTGTATATATTCAACTGATTTTGAGATGTAGATCTGTTGTGTATTGCTCATGGCTACACTTTATATATTTATATGACATGGATATGCAGTGTACTTGATTGGAATCCATGATTTAGTTCATCCTGAGCATGGGTATGCCCGCCTCGGAGAGACAATTGTTGTTTTGCAGATGGAACCTCACTAACTATGGTCCCAGGCTCACTCAACTCCATGTTGGTAAATATATTGTAATGTATTTCGGCCGTCAGTTTCTCTTCTGACCTCACACATTAGGGGACATCTGTTACAACCCTAAAATTCCCTACCTATGCATACATGGCATTGGACTTCCTACTTGCATAATTTTCTAAATCATTGTTGAGGAACTCTATTTAAAAAACCATTTTTTGGAGCATGTATGCGCCCTGCTGCACTACTACCCACATAAATAAGCTTGCTACATGATATAAAGTCTGCGTACATACACTTGTTTCACACTAAACATACCGTGTATACCTCCAAAAGTTGCAAGGAATTCGGTGGAATTTACAGGCTATTGGAGGTTTCTCAACCATTTCACCTGATATAGCACGTCCCCAAACCGAATAACTATCCTTTTTTCATATAAAATAAGGTCTTGGGGTCTCATTCCATAATTAAACATCTGAATGGTGAAACTCTGCCCAAATTACCTTTCCCTCGCCCAAGCATTTGCAACCTTTTTTGAGTTCTTGCCTCAACATTTCCTCTCTAGCCCTTTTCTCCCATACAATCCTTTCCCTTCCTTTGGAGTGTCAACATGCAAAGGCTGTAATTTCCAATCTTTGAATATTGAATAAAAGAATATGTTCCCTTGTCCCAAATTATATCTTTATGTCTTTTATTTGGTTTATGCATAATGATTGATATCTAACCCTAATTGATGAGTAGAGATATAATATTTGTAGCCTTGTTTGTCTAAGCATTGATGCAGGTCAACTTTGGGAGGAGATCAACATCCAAGGAAGCAACAAAGCTCGAGGAGGTCAACATCAAACATTTGGACCAAAGGTACTTCTTCTGACTTACTATTCTATCACTTTTTGTCCATCTGTGTGGAATGTTTGGGGTGGTGTAGGAATTAGATTGACTTTTAGGGAGTCATTGCTCTGCCTATACTTAGAACCCTGGTATAGTTATATGGGGATTTTCCTGCTAGCAGTAATGTGAGTGTCCTAATGGACCTCCCATATACTATTATTGAAGGGACTGTTGTGTCAGAATCATGGGGTTTACAGATTTATAGGGAAAGGTTCCTTGCAGAGGAATGCCCACTAGATTGGATTGACCCCACAAATGGTTAGCAACTCCTGGAAATGGTTGTTTAGGATACATGAAAGTGGTAGTAGATGTATGAGATGGAGGCTAAGTAGCTTGTGTAACCATGGTTGTGTGAATGAATTGACTATTGGAAATTTGACCGATGGAATGACCAATTAAAGCACTTGTTGTCTGCATGTGTGGAAATATTGAAGAATGAATGTTACTTGACTCATGTGCTAAAGGAGATGTATGCGCATGTGGTTGATTCGGGGTTACCTAGGTCATTGATGTTTTTGGTAAAGTAAAAACACTAGCAGTAACAACTACACAAGTTGTGGAAAAATATGAGTTCCCAAGTCCTTCAAGAAAACCAAACGATGATGGGTTCGTGCAAAAATATTGTGTAGTGGTGGAACTGAGCGGTAATTGATAAGAAGAATAAGAATCAACATATCTCGTGTATGATAGATCGATGAGTGGTAGGAAAAATGGATCAGTAAACAAAGGATTTTCATAAGATGCAAGGATTTCTTCGAAGGTTGTGACCAATTCTTCAATGTGTTGTCCACTTCGAGGAGGTACGCTCTTGGTTTCAGAAGTGTGATCTGTGATCATTCCTTTGTAAGAAATATTTTGTTGAGGTTCTTGAATGTCATGATCCATTCCTTATAAACTGTGAAATCTCCAATCCTAAGGCCAACTATGAAAGTCAAAGAAACACACTCTTATGAAAACTAAAAGAAATCAACCAAGCAACAATAGGCTCAAGGATCTTATGAAGACGGGATATCAATCCGCCAACGAAGAAATGAGAAGAAATTACCCCGACCTCCATGTAACATCTCTTCTCAGTGCAAGAAACCCTCACTTTCGTGGGATCACCCTCCAAGGGTACTGAGAGTGTGATACAATGTATTCCCTAGGTATTGTGGTAATCCCCCCACAGTCACCTCAGTAGGTACCTAGTAAAGGCCACTAAGGTTACCAACTTGTAGTCGGCCTCCGGGAGTGTACAGTCAAAATTCAGGACCGAACGTATGGGTAGGATATCAAAGTCCGAATCTCTTCAAGAGAATTGAATACGAGTGGACCGGTAAGACTCCAGAGGACCCTTAACGGATTCTGACTTCATGAAGCACCGACACCAAATGAAACCAGTGGTTTCTCAAGAAAAACCGCCAATATACACTTTGTCTAATATGATTGGATAAGCTTTGGAGGGGTAATATCCGCTTCTATTCCGCACGTGAACTCATTTTTATCCCATGTGTGAGAGGGGGTTCCCACCTATGCTTATACATAAGTTGGATTTGTACACTCTTTAGTGTTCTATAGTCTATTTAGTAGTCTTAGAAAATTCACTCACTTTACCTAGTCCAAAGACCCTAACCATGTTCTACTTTTGGTGTGATAAAATAAAAAAATGTTCTAATTGATTTTATTAGCACGTGGTTGATTTAAATGGATTTTAGTCAAAGGGTCCACGAAGATGAAACTAATGATGTGAGAGAGAATCGACTCCAATAGAATGTAAAAGAATGAGATGTAGTTCGTTTTTTTTGATGAATTATATGTATGGGAAGGAGAAGAGTTCTATTCTTCTTAACAAAAGCAAGAACTCAAAACAATGCAACTTTAAATTTCTGGTATCAAGATGATGCAAAACTACCAAGCAAATGTTTCTGAAAACTGAAATGCACATGAAAAACTGGATCTTTTTCAAACGTATACGAAAACAAATATCCTAATGAATGCAAAAAACTTCTTTGTTTGATTATCTATGCAAGGAGATACACAAACGTTTTTGCTTCTTAACTTTCAACTGGAATGAAATACGTTTATGTTTTACACAATGAAGTACGAGGAAAAAAAGAAATAAAAAAAAAGCGCACTTAAAATTATGATTGCCGAAAGAAAACAAGTAGGGGATAACCTGTTCAATCAAGAACTCAAAGATGCAAAAGAGAAAGAAGACAAGAACTCATGAAAATCCTCAAAACACGAGAAACAAGAAACAATTTTCAAGAGTGGGTTATGGAAAACAAGAGATTCCTAATCATCCAAAACAATGAGATGTTTCAATGAAGAAAAAAAATCTCAATACCAAGAAACCTTTGCAAACCCTAGTTGTTAAAAATTCCTAAACAACCAAGCAATCTGAAAGATTTGCGAGACAAAGATCAGAGAACCAAAAGGAAGGATGAACCAAGGGATCTTGTTAACCCAAGGGGATCACAACTAGGAGAGATTTATTGCAAACTCAAAGAAGGAATATAAATGAGTGTTAAATGTGAATTTCATAAGCCAAACAAATTCAAAGACAATCAGGAGTCTCTAGGCAAAACCCCCTCAAAAGAAGACTGAGTAGAACCAAGCATAAATAAGAAAAAAATCCTAAAGTAGGAGACTGGTGCCCATGTTCTCAAAGGGACCAAGCACCATGGTTCCCTAATTTACACTGCAGGGGAGTGCTAGTCAAGTAGGTGGTGCCCTGGTGTGAACTGCAGGGGAGTGCCACTTTTCTGAAAAGTTAAAAAAACTGCTCAAAAAAGATAAAAACTCAGAAAAAACAATCAATGACTATGTGATCTCTTTAGTGAAGAAGAGGGAAGGGGAAATAGATAATAATAAAGCACCAAAAGAGATCTAATGATAGGAAAAGGATTTAGATGATCCAAGGAAATACTAGTCAAAATCCATCCCCAGTGGAGTTGCCAATTTTTGTTACGAAATGTAACATCCAGTTCCACTGATCACATTTCATACCATTGAATTATTCTTTGAGGACACTTGCGAGAAAGTGATCCGGTTAAAACATGGTACATTATGATTATCTATTTTTGTTTATGAATTTATGCTATGATTGACTATTGAAATTTGATATGTTAATAATATTGATGTATAGCATTGACAAGTATGATGATGAGTTTCCTAAGTGTGCAGGAAACGTGACATGATGAGGATGTTGATGGCATTGACAAACTTCCTTGAACTCCGGATTGAGTCTGGGAGTGGACTATTGAATTTGATTATGAGTACTTATTTCTATTACGCATGTGTTATGATGGTTATTTCAATTATGGATTTCATGTATATGAGTTATTAATATTATCTTTTCCAATGGATGCAAGAATCGTGACGCTTGCTAATCTGACTCACATATGGAGTAAAGGGGTCATACAAAGATATCATATGGATGAGGGAGAGGTGTGGTAGCGTCTATGTCACATCCTACTAGCACTTTGGCCATTACCTGAACTGAAGGTTAACGACTACCTTGTTCCTAAGAGGTTCACGATGTCATGAGGAAATACTCAGACAGTTGTTCATGAGATTTATGAGGGGCGCACAATAAGGAACATTACTTATTCCTCAGTAATACCTTAGTCTCACACAAGGTCGATAAGTGGAGTATCAACTCCAAGCGTTAGACAACTTCCAAACTAAGTCAAATGGGGATTGGCACCCTTGGAGCACATAGGTGCTTCTTGAAGGGCATGTCACATGAATAAATTAGTGAGTCATAAAAATATAGAAGACCTTAGTGAACAAAACAATTACTTAGAACTCATAAAAAAGAGAATACGAATTTAGATAATTTTATATTAATTTATGAAAGGAAACATAATAAAAACCGAAGCCTAAATGCTTATGCCTAAACAAGTTATAGAAATGAGTTAAGGGAAATTTAGACTAATAAAAACTAGTAAAGGGAGAATAAGAATAAAAATTAAGACATGTGCACAATGTGTGCATGAAATTTTCAATAAAAAGGAATTTTAATAAAAAGAAACTATTTTCACGAGAGAATGGGTTGTTAACTTAGAGTTAGAATTCTAAGTCAAACTAGACTCTAAATCCTAACTAAGAGAAGAGTCGTAATCAAAATCCAACTATAAATTAGTTAGGAGACACAATAAATGAGGAATTGGGGAACTAAGGGACAACTACGAGAAAATCTAGGAACTAATTGTTGATGTGAGGGAAAATGCATAATTTAATTAATTAAAAGAAATTTAAACATGTGCAACATGAGGGAAGAGTGACATGTGTTGGGGGTGAATACTATATTAATTAATGAATAAAAATTATCTAATTATGCATGAAATGACAAGTGTCAGGGTGAAATTTCTTATAAAAAGAATGGAGAGGTAGGAGGAAAGCACATGATGGCTGGATGACTGAAATGTTGTCAAATTTTTTTGTGACTAAGTTTACTTGTGTGAGTTGGTCTGCAAGATTTGCAAAGAGGTGGAAGCCTCTCCTTGTGAGGGAAAGCTTGATCTACAGTTTATGAACTTCTGTGTGTGACCCCTTCGCGGCTTGGGGGGATAAGGGGGGAAGAAGAGTACCCCTAGCATTGGCTAGGAGGTACTCGTGAAGTCTCTAGATTATTAGGCGAAAGCAAGGAGGACACGTGCAAGTCAATAACTGAAGATCATCCTTCTATTTTACTCTTCAAGTTACAATATTTTATTGATTTTAGTTATTTTAGTAATTTATGAAAGGTTGTTATATGATGATTGTATTTTGGACCAAGGGTTATAAAAACCAACTATTATTTCTGAAGTTTATATATTGTTGTTAACCTATTGTGGACCAATTGGGAGAATTGGAGACATTTTCCTGTAATTTTTATAAATATTGATTAACCATGCATAAACTAAAGGGTTCATTCGAGACATTCATCCTGCTCAGAATTTGTGATGTTTTTTATTTTGAAACAAATGATTTGATTTAAATACTATATTCCTGTAATTAAATTTATTTATACATACAACTTGATGAGCTATAATTATCCCTGCATGAAAATTATATTCCTTTTTTTGGTTTCATTAACCGAATGGTTGATTAAGTATTTTTTTTGTAATAAGAATTATACATATATTATTGATGAATGACATGATGATTAGTTTTTCATTCTAAGGAAATCATTTTTAAAAAGAAGGTTTTGTTTAATTCTTAACTAGATTCGCACCTACCCAAAACTAGTATACGAATCTGATCCTTCACCAACCATCCAATTAGATAAACCTGTTTTGCAGCTCGTCTCTTCTAAGTAAACAATAAAATCCTAGCGAGTTTCGCTGAAATTCTTGACAAGTGTTGTTGAGTATACTTTTCATCTTTTGCAGGATTCTATCGTTTTAATACTTATCGAACTTCCTAAATTGTGCTTGGAGCTAAATGCTTACGTGATGCTCTACTCTTATCTCAATTTTTCCTTGCGGATCTCTTGCAAATCGCACTGCAAGCTACCTTGCTCGACCTTCAATGAACTTGTTTTGATTAACTTGTCATCTCTCTTTGAAGGGTACTTATCGCCTCTGATCTGGACTGAGTTCTCCTGTGGATATAACTCTATTACTAAGTGTTGTAGTTTCATGTCAGGCTCAATATTATAGAATATTGGGCGTACGCTGCCGTTGAGAGACCTCACTGTGGTTTTCTCTACATTAAACTGCACCTTAGTTGAACTGCCTTGAGGTTGGATAATCATCACATATGGCGTACTTGACTCTTCGTTGTTAGCATGGAATTTATTTCAATGGTGATAGTTTTAGTTAAAGTGGACACATGTTATAGTTCGCTCGTCCAAGAAATTTAGACAACTTCTACTTAACAACTCGTCATTTTGACAGTTCGCTAACCCTAATTATTGTCGATTATGGCAGAAGAAAACGAATAATATTAACGATTTCCTTAACACCTCTGGTTTTATTTCGGAGGCTAGTGTTGAATGTATTTTTGTAGAGGTGAATGAATAAATTCTGTACGAATTTCATTGAAATAGAATTTACAGCGTGCATGAAGTAGGTCATCAACCTGTCAATGATTGTGAAATTGACGTGTAAATGAAATTTATTGCAATTAATTTGAGTTCTAGCACTCTTTTTGAAGGTTTCATGTGATTGAATCTCTATCCAGGGAACAAACAAATCGTGTGATTGAAACTTTTAGATGATAAATTGATTATAATAATCGAATCATAATATCTTTATGTGCGACAACCTTTCTTTGCGAAAAAAAAAAGTGAGTTTAAATGCATTTTGAAAATTGGAATCATTGTTCAATTCATGAGTTTTATTTAATGGGAGTTTTGTGAGCTTACCTATGACTTTGTTCCAGATGGTGGGTAGAGGGAAATTTTAGGGATCTATCCTGTGGACTAACTATTAGCAAGCCTTTGATGTGTAGGGCGAAGTTTTGTTAAATGACAGAGCATGGTGTCTACAGTTATTTAATGGAAACTAAATTAATGGACACATAATAATGTTGTAAGGATTCACCATTGAGACTGTTCTCCAACTATGATGTTTGAGGATGGATATAGGGATTGAAGGCTTTGTGACTAAAGTTATAGTATTCAAAGAGAGATGAAAGGTATTCCAACAAGAATAAGTATTCATCCTTACTGTGAAGAGTTGATTAAGTGATGAGAGCATATCATTCTTAGAAACTAGATCATGATGAACAGGACAAGAGTGTGATAGAGCATTCGAGGAGTTGAGGTGGATTTGGATCTGTTGATGGAGCAAGTAGGAAGTAGAAGCATGAGTGAAAACTCTTGTATCTCCTTGGTGATTTTTTGGTAACTAGTGGTCACAAGAATTTAAGTTTTCCTGTAGTAGGGGTTGAGGTTGTGTTTTAAGGTCAAAGGTTGTATTTAGATTCAGAACCTTTGATAGGAAAAAAAGGATCTAAGAATAGTCTTGCTCTGGAAACGCAAAGAAGTTGTGGTTAAATTCTAGTAGCGCTTAGCAATTTTTGTTCTAGGAAGTTGAACTTAGGTGTCAATGACCAAATGCTTCACTATTGTGATCCAGAGGAATAGATTGAATTTCCTCGGTTGGAGTGGGTACATTGATTCTAATTATGTGTTGTTTTTGACACTTGTCTTTAACTATAGACAAGTTTATTTAAGTAGAGAAACAACTTTTAGAATCGTGGCCATTTACATGGCTTAAATACTTCTTATCGAATCTTGTTGCATGAACTGGACAAGGAATTAATTCAATCCACTTGGAAATTTATTTTGGTATCGATAAGGTTCTTTCATCCAATGGTTATGGTTGATTTGAAATTTTAATTATTACAATTAAGAAACATTTAAATGATAATTATCACACACACACACACACACACACACATATATTCAATTTATTATAATGGGTTGATGATGTTATATTGTGAAATAGAAAGCAATTGGACTTAATATGCATATTAATGAGATCTACGATGATTATGTAATATTGTTGATGATAATGTTAAATTTAATGATTTTCATTAATGTTTTATCTGATTATTTTATTGATTGTTTTATATTAATCATTCGTTAGAATATTTATAATGCGACTAATGCACCCAACAATTTAAGAAAAACTCAAATGGCACAAAACTGAGGTATAGTAAATAGATGTTACGTTTTTAGGAACATACTTATATGTTATCTTATTCATGTTACAAGATAGGTTCTTTGGAAATTGTATAGTAAATAGATGTTACATTTTTAGAAAAAAAAAAAAAAATAATAATTTATGATATCATCATGAATGTTTATAACTTTTTAGATGTTCAACCGTTCTTGAATGTGTTTAGAGGGTTGTTACATATGGTATTAGAGCCAGTTTGATTCTGTGACACTGAACAAATGTAAGCTTCCAATGCATTTGTTTAAATAATATATATCGCTAATATAATTTGAAATTGTTTTATGACAGGTATCATGGCTAGAGGATGGAGAATGAGTAGACGTCAAGGTGCAGGAGGAAGAGGTATGCCTCCTCCAAGTAGATCAACACCCGAGGGATATTCTCCATAGGGAGAAGGGAAAACTTCCGAGAAAGATCAAGTTGCAGTGGGCGATGTCATGGGAATGCTGAGGTATTTTCAAAGGATGTCGGAGGCGCTGATAAATCACCTTGATCATGATGAGGGCAGGGATTCTATACCCAATGAGGGTTTGCAACACCCTCCTGTAGTTAGTGGTAGTCTTCATAGAGAAATCGAGAATGTAAACTTTCCCAAGTTCTGGGGTTCCATGGATGGTTTAGTCGTCGAAGATTGGTTGGAGAATATGGCAATGTATTTTATATTGCATGATTATACCTCCAACATGAAAGTCTAGATGGCGGTTTTCAGGCTGAAAGGGAGTGTGCTTCTTTGGTGGAAGACACTCTTACCACAACTGAATATGGTCGTTGAATATGTGTCTTCAGAATTGTTTGAGGAGCGATTCCGAGAGAGGTACCTATATGATGAGTTCATTGAATGCCAACTTAATGAATTAAACACTTTACGATAGGGTAGACGTACAATACCTATGTACGAGGCTAGATTTATGGAGTTTCTTAGATATGCTCCACAACTGAACACTAAAAATTTAAAGGTTAACAAGTTTGTTTTTGGTTTCAACTTCAACATTCGTGCTAAGGTGAGGATTATGATGCCTATGACTTTGCACGATGCAATACATAAACATTTTATTGGTAAAGAAGAGTTGAACAGTGGGGGTCAAGGTAGGACTCCTTCCAGGCAAATAAGACATACACCACTTAGAGCGCCACAACAATAGACACCCGTTAGACAAATTTCTGGGCACCGTGATACGCCCAGAGCGCCTGTATTTTCTACACCATGCAGACAAGCTACCAATCATAGGACTTAGTATAGAGCACCACCGCAACAACAACCACATCGAACTCAGGAACAACAACAATTTATATCTATTCTGCAGAATAGATGAGGACCTCAGAAACCTAGACCAATAGATTCTTTCTCTAGAACTAGGAGAACCAACCCTAAGAATGGATTTTGGACTTGTGGAGAGCCCACTATCAAAGAGATTGTCCTATTGAGAAGGAAAGCATTGTTGGATCAGCATGAAATATGACAATGGGATATTTGGGCAAGGCCCATAGGATTCATGCAGCGGTGAATAACCACCAGGCCGAGCATTAATATGCAGTGCTCGAGACTTTAGGTATGATATCAGATCACCAATTTAGTAATTTGATAGATCTAGGAGCTACTGAGAGTTTCATTTCTAGTGCTACACTCAAAATAATTAAGGTGAAGGCAGTTGAACAAGATGAGTTTATATATGTAGAATTGGCATCTGGAGCCAAGCAAAAATTTGGAGGAAAGGTTAGAGGTTGTAAAATTAATTTGGGTGAATTCATCGCAAGTGTAAATTTTTTTGTCATAGCCTTGGGATACTATGAAATTGTGATTGGAATGGATTGGTTAGAATTACACGACATGATACTTAATTGTAAGACGAAAAGATTAAGCTTAATTGATGATATGGGATAGAACAGGGTAATTCTAGGAAGAAACCAAGCAATATTGCTAAGATTTATTACTTCCCTACAATTGAAGAAAAATATGTGCAAGGGATGTAAGTTGTATGCCATATTATCTCTTAACGAAAAGAGTGACGCCGAAAGATTGGAATAATTTCTAGTAGTATTGGAGTTTACAAATGTTTTTCCTTAGGAACTATCGGGTTTACCACCGAAAAGATAATTGGAATTTACTATAGATCTAAAACTTGGAAAAGAACCAATTGCAAGAACGCCATATCGGATGTTGACACTTGAATTGCAAGAATTAAAGATGAAATTGAAAGATTTATTGGATTTGGGACTTATACATCCAAGTGTATCACCGTGGGGTGCACCAATAATTTTTGTAAGAAAGAAGGATGGATCGTGGAGGCTTTGCATTGACTATTGTCAATTAAACAAATCCACAATCAAGAATCAATACCCGTTACCGAGAATTGATGACTTATTTGATCAAATGAAGGGAGAGACAATGTTTACAAAGATTGACTTGAGCTCACGATATCATCAATTGCGAATCAAAGAGGAAGACATTCCTAAAACAACTTTTAAAACAAGATTCAAACATTATGAATTTACTGTATTACCATTTGGATTGACAAATTCCCCTGGTGTTGCCATGAGTTTAATGAATGGGGTATTCTGCAAGTACTTGGAAAAGTTTGTACATGTATTTATTGACGATATATTAATTTACTCTCGGACAAAATAAGAGAATGAAGAACATCCAAGATTAGTTTTACAATGTTTAAGAGAAGACAAATTGTACAAAAAGTTGTCGAAGTGTTATTTTTATCAGATGAAGATTCACTATTTGGGACACATTATTTCTAGAGAAGGTATCGTTGTGGATCCAATGAAGGTAGAGGATATCAAGAGGTATGTACTTTTATGGGGTTATCAAGGTACTATCGACGTTTCGTCAAAGGTTTTTCAAAAATAGCAAATCCAATTACATAATTACAGAAGAAGAATAAGAAATTCACATGGTCAGAGAAATGTGTGGAAGCATTTCATAAGCTTAAGGAATTATTAATGAAAACACTAATATTGAAGGTCTTTGATATGGAAAAAGAATTCTTAGTATGCACTGGCGCATCCAAGGAAGGCTTGGGTGGAGTATTAATGGAAGAAGGTCGAGTTGTCACATATATTTGAAGGAAACTAAGGAGGCATGAAGAGAACTATGCAACACACGATTTGGAATTATTAGTGATTGTTTATGCCCTAAGAGTTTGGATACATTACCTTATTGGATGGAAATTTGAGTTGAACACTAATCATAGTGGATTGCAACACAATTTTACTCAGAGCGACTTAAATGCGCGACAAAGATTTTGGTCATAACTTTTAAGTGAGTATGATTTTGAGATCACATACATTAAGGGAAAAATTAATAGAGTAGTAGATGCTTTGAGTCAGAGACCTCGCACTTTCTCAGTAATACCCATAAAGACAAATCTTCAGGAAAACATTTTAACATTACAGATTGATGACCATTGGTACAGGGAAGTAAAGGACAATATCGGATAGGATACCATGATGATACCTAGATATGAGGGTTATTCCTTGGACAGTGACAGGTTACTAAGATATAATGGCAGAATCTATGTACCACCAAATGACGAGATGAGAAAATTAATTTTGAATGAAGCTCATCGAGCAGTGTATATGGTTCATCCTGGAGTCACAAAGATGAAGGAAGATCTTAAACCACTATTATTTTGGAAGGGAATGAAAAATGATATAGTTAACTATGTGGTGAGAAGTCTCAAATGTCAGAAAGTGAAGGCTAACATAGACACCCAACGGGATTATTACAGCCACATGCGATTCCTGAATCGAAATGGGAAGTCATATCGATGGATTTTATTGTTGGATTGCCACTGACGAAAAGGAGTCACGATTTTATTATTGTAGCCGTTGACACTTTGACAAATATAGCACATTTTATCCCAGTACGTACGACATATCAAGCACTAGAGATAGCTAGAATTTTTGTTAATGAAATTGTGATATTACATGGTGTACCAAGAAAGATAATATCCGATTGAGGATCAATATTCACTAGATGTTTTTGGACTAATTTCCAAGAGGCTTTGGTAACACAATTAAATTTTAGTACAACATATCACCTCAAAACTGACGAAAAAATGGAAAGAATGAATCGAATTCTAGAAGATATGCTTCAAATGTATGTGATGAATCAATAGAAATGATGGGAAGAATTTTTACCATTGGTAGAATTTACGTACAACAACAGTTATCAGAGTTCGATAAAGATGGCACATTTTGAGTTTCTATATGGACGACCATGTCAGAGACCTTTGAGTTGGGATCGACTAGAGGATAGTGTCCTGGTGGGATTGTAAGTGATCTAGGAAATGAAAGATTAGATGCGAACCATAAGGAAAAGGATTAAGGAAGCGCAAGACCGAAAAAAGAGTTACGTGGATGAGCATCGTATTGACCGTAGTTATGAGCTAGGTGATAAAGTGTTTTTGCGGGTGAAGCCGCACAAGAGTTTGATTAAGTTTGAAAAGGGTGCTAAACTCTCTCCAAGGTTTGTGGGTCCTTTCAAGGTTGTAGAAAAGAAATGACCCGTGGCTTACCGAATAGCCTTACCTGATTCTTTGAGGCATATGAAAGATGTGTTCCATGTTTTAGTTTTATGTCATTATCTTTCAGATCCATCACATGTTATTGATTTGAGTTCATTGCAGGTATCAGACGAGGGGGCTCTCATAGTGGATCCAATCCACATATTGGACCATCTCACTCGATAGCTACGCCGTCGATTGGTTGGTTAGGTCAAGGTCTAGTGGGACAATTATAGTCCACATTCTGCTACTTGGGAGGACACATATGTGATGCATCAATAGTTTCCTTATTTAGTTTGATAGTTTGATATATAGATTAGTAGCAACTATATTTATTGTTTTCATTGCTAGATTGCACAAACTTAGGGACAAAGTTTAAAACAAGAGGGGGTGTTTGTAACATCCAGTTCCACTGATCACATTTCATACCACTGACTTACTCTTTGAGGACACTTGGGAGCAAGTGATCTGATTAAAACATTGTACATTATGATTATTTGTTTGGTTTATGAGTTTATGTTGTGATTGAGTATTGAAATTTGATATGTTAATAATATTATGTATAGAATTGACACATATTATTATGCATTTCCTGAGTGTGTGAGAAACATGACATGATGAGGATGTTGATGGCATTGAAAGACTTCCTTGGACTCTAGATTGAGTCAGGGAGTGGACTATTGACTTTGATTACAAGTACTTTTTTTTATTACTCATGTGTTATGATGTTGATTTTAGTTACGGCTTTCATGTGTATGAGTTATTAATATTATCTTTGTCACTGGTTGTAGGAATGGTGATGTTTGCTAATTCGACTCACATATGGAGTAAAGGGGTAATAGACATATATCATATGGATGAGGGAGAGGTGTTGTAGCGTCCCTGTCATAGCCTACTAGCACTCCCATCGTGATCTGAACTGAAGGCTAACGACTACCTTGTTCCTGAGAGGTTCACGATGCCAAGAGGGCAGACTGAGACAATCGCTCAAGATTATTTCTAAGGGGCATGCAATAAGGCGGATTTCTTATTCCTCAGTAAGTCCTTAGTCTTACACAAGGTCGACAAGTGGAGTATCAACTCCAAGCATCAACCAACTTCCAAACTAATTCAAATGGATAGTGGCACCCTTGGAGCACTTAGGTGTGTTTTGAAGGGAACATCGCATGAATAAATTAGTGAGTCATAAAAAATCTAGAAGACCTTAGAGAATAAAACAATTACTTAGAACTGAAAGAAAAGAGAATATCAATTTAGATAATTTTATATTAATTTATGAAAGGGAACATAATAAAAACATACGTTGAAATGTTTATGCCTAAACAAGTTATAGAAATGAGTTAAGGGGAATTTAGACTAATAAAAACTAGTAAAGGGAGAATACAGATAAAAATTAAGACATGTGCACAATGTGTACATGAAATTAATCAAAAAGAATTTTAATTAAAAGAAACTATTTTCATGAGAGAATGGGTTTTCAACTTAGAGTTAGAATCCTAAGTCAAACTATACTCTAAATCCTAACTAAGAGAAGAGTCCTAATCAAAATCCAACTGTAAATTAGTAGGAGACACAATAAAGGAGGAATTGGGGAACTAAGGGACAACTAGGAGAAAATCTAGGAACTAATTGTGGATGTGAGGGGAAATGCATAATTTAATTAATTAAAAGAAATTTAAACATGTGCAACATGAGGGGAGAGTGACATGTGTTGGGGGTGAATAATCTATTAATTAATTATTAAAAATTACCTAATTATGCATGAAATGACAAGTGTCGGGTGAAATTTATTATAAAAAGAATGGAGAGGTAAGAGGAAAGAACCCTATGGCTGGATGATTGAAATGTTATCAAATTGTTTTTTGACGAAGTTTACTTGTGCGAGTTGGGTTGAAATATTTTCAAAGAGGTGGAAGCCTCTCATTTCAAGGGCAAGCTTGAGCTACAGTTTCTAAAATTTTGTGTGTGACCCCTTTGTGTCTTGGTGGGATAAGGGGGAAGAAGAGTACCCCTAACATTGGCTGGGAGGTACCAATGAAGTCTCTGGATTAGTAGGTGAAAGCAAGGAGGACGCGTGCAAGTCAATAACTAAATATCATCCTACTATTTTACTATTCGAGTTAGGGTGTTTTATTGGTTTTAGTTATTTTAGTAATTTATGAAATGTTGTTATATGATGATTGTATTTTGGATGAAGGGTTATAAAAACCAACTATTATTTCTGAATTTATATATATTGTTGTTAACCTATTGTGGACCAAATGGAAGAATTCAAGACATTTTATTGTAACCTTTGTAAATATTGATTAACCATGCATAAACTAAAGGGTTAATTTGAGACATTCATCTTGCTCAGAGTTTGGGATGTTTTTATTTTGAAACAAATGATTTGATTTAAATACTATATTCCTGTAATTAAATTTATTTATACATACAACATGATGAGCTCTCATTATCCATACACAAAAATTACATTGTTATTTTTTGTTTCATTAACCGAATGGTTGATTAAGTATTTTTTTTTAAATAAGAATTATACATATATTATTGATGAATGACATGATGATTAGTTTTTCAATCTAAGGAAATCGTTTTTTAAAAATAAGGTTCTATTTAATTCTTAACCAGATTCACACCAACCCAAAACTAATATACGAATCTGATCCTTTACAAGCTACCTTGATCAACCTTCGATGAACTTGTTTTGCTTAACTTGCCATATCTCTCTCAAGGGTACTTATCGCCCCTGATCTGGACTAATTTCGCCTGTGGATATATCTCTGTTACTAAGTTCTGTAGTTTCATGTCAGGATCAATATTATAGAATACTGGGCGTACCCTACCATTGAGAGACTTCGTTGCGGTTTTCTTTGCATTACTCTGCACCTTAGTTTAACTGCCTTGAGGTTGGATAGTCATCACATATGACTTACTTAACTCTTGGTTGTTAGCATGGAATTGATTTCCATAGTGATAGTTTCAGTTAAAGTGGACACCTATTATTGTTCGCCCGTCCAACGAATTTAGACAACTTCTAACTAACAGATCGTCATTTTGACAGTTCGTTAACCCTAATTATTGTCAGTTATGGAAGAAGAAAAGGAATAATATTATTGACTTCCTTAACACCTCTGGTTGTATTTTTTAGGTTAGTTTTGAATGTATTTTTGTAGAGGTGAATGAATAAATTATGAACAGATTTCATTGAAACAGAATTTACGACGTGTGTGAAGTAGGTCATCGACCTGGAAATGATTGTGAAATTCATGTGTAAATGAAATTTATTGCAATTAATTCGAGTTAGCGCTCTATTTGAAGGTTTTGTGTGATCAAATCTCTATCCAGGGAACAAACAAATCATGTGGTTGCAACTTTTATATGACAAATTGAGTATAATAATCGAATCGTAATATCTCTATGTGCGACATCCTTTCTCTATGAAAAAAACAGTGAGTTTAAATGCGTTTTGAAAATTGGAATCATTGTTCAATTGATGAGTTGTATTTAATGGGATTTTTGTGATCTTACCTACGAATTTGTTCCAGATGGTGGGTAGAGGGTGAGCTTAGGGATCTATCCTTTGCTAAATCTTTAAGTGGACTAACTATTAACAAGCCTTTGATGTGTAGGACGGAGTTCTGTTAAATCAAAGAGCATGGTGTCTGCAGTTATTTAATGGAAACTAAATTAACGGACATGTGATCATGTTGTAAGGATTGACCATTGAGACCGTTCTCCAGCTATGATGTTTGAGGATGGATATATGGATTGAAGGCTTTGTGACTGAAGTTATAGTATTCAAAGAGAGATGAAAGGTATTCCAACAGGAATAAGCATTCATCCTTGCTTTGAAGAGTTAATTAAGTGATGAGAGCAAACCATTCCTAGAAACCAGATCATGTTGAATGGGACAAGAGCGTGATAGAGCATTCAAGGAATTGACGTGGATCTTGATCTGTCGATGAAGAAAGTAGTAAGAAGAAGCACGAGTGAAAATTATTGTAGCTCCTTGGTGATTTTCTAGTAACTAGTGGTCACAAGAATGTAAGTTTTCCTGTAGTAGGGGTTGAAATTGTGTTTTAAGGTCATAGGTTGTATTTAGATTCAGAACCTTTGATAGGAAAGAAAGGATATAAGAAGATTCATGCTCTGGCAACACAGAGAAGTTGTGGTTAAATTCTAGTAGCGCTTATCAATTTTTGTTCTATCAAGTTGAATTCAGATGTCAATGACCGAATGCTTCACTATTGTGATCCAGAGGAATAGATTGAATTTCCTCAGTTGTATGTTGGAGTGGGTACACTGATTCTAATTATGTGTTGTTGTTGACGCTTGTCTTTAACAATAACCAATTTGATTTTAGTAGAGACACAACTTTTAGAATCATGGCCATTTACATGGCTTAAATACTTCTTATCGAATCTCGTTACGTGAATTGGACAATGACTTAATTCAATCCACTTGGAAATTTATTTTGGTATCGATAAGGTTCTTTCATCCAATGGTTATGGTTGATTTCAAAATTTTAGTTATTACAATTAAGAAACATTTAAATTTTTGGACATACTGACTACACTGAGAGGGGGGGTGAACAGTGTAGGGATCTTTTTCCCAAAACTTCCCCTTCACAAAATTCATAAGTTAGAAATCACCATTTACTCATTACTTATTGTTGTCATTTATAATAAGTTAAATGTGAACATATATCAACAACATTTATCAACAATATATCATCAACAAATCATCTCCACAAGGAACACAATATGTATGTACAATTTTCTTTTTATTACGGACTACAATCCTTCGGTTATCAACAACAACTGAATAGAGTACGATGCTACAAGAGCACCATATCTATAATGAAAGACTCAAATTACACCCTCAGCACCAACTAAGATGAGGAAACAATCCTCAATAGATATAAATATGTCAACAAGTATGTGACCTGTCGGTAGTGCACCACGTGTATGTACGTGCCCTACCAGTAGTACAACTCGCGTATGTACGCGGCCAGTCTATACTATAGCCTGTGTATCACATCTGAGTACTTAGGGTTTTCTCTTCAAGATGAACTTAGATCCTCTGTAACCTTCAATCACATTCTCTTATGTATTTCACTGTCCAATATGACCCATAACCAATCACAACACATCCAATCTCTCCCACAACTTACTCATGCTCCTCAACCATACAATATGAATGCTACTCAATCATGTATAAACAATCAACATATTATAGCAATCATATCAGTACTAAAACATAAGAGTGTTGCTCACTCTATCAACCAACACAAACCACATCATAACAGTCATACCAAGAATGTCTTATTGAGTTGTCTATAATCTATGCACAGTCGGAGCGTTCCATCTTTCTTTTTCACAAAAAAGGTTGGCGCTCTCCATTGGGACACACTGGGCCGGATGAAGCCTTTGTCCATCATTTCCTTTAGTTGTATATTGACCTCAACTAGCTCGGGTGTACTCATCCTATAGGGTGTCCTAGACATTGGCACTGCTCCTGGTGCAAGTTCTATCATGAATTCAATGTCTTTTCTCGGAGGTAGACCCAGTATCTCTTCTGTAAACACATCTCTATACTCTCTTAATATCGGGTGGTCCTCTAGGTTCGGTTTGTCCTCCTCAACATATTCCAACACCTGTATTGCATATAGAGGACATCCCTTTATGCAATCCTTTTTCATTTGAAGGGTTGATATTTGTCTCACTGAGACAGGTTTCTGAATCCCTTGGAGGGTCATCTTTCCCTCTTATTCATTTACACATTCTAAAGTTTTATGGTAACAGTCCAAATTAGTTTTATAAGAAGCCAACCAATCCATACCAATCAACAAGTCATAAGATCCTAGGGGAAGTATGTTAAGGGTCGCTTGGGTGGGCAACCCATCCATGATGAATTGGCAAGCCGGTAAGACCTCTGTTACTTTTCTTTTGGTTCCAGTGGCTAGATGTACCAACCATGGCTTATCATGTCTAACTGGTTGTATTTTACACTTGTCAACAGTCTGAGGGGCCACATAACTCAAATTGGAACTAAGGTCAATTAAAATAGAAACTAGACGGTTGGCGATCATACCTTCCATCTCAACCCTTGAAGCTTGGTGGTCGGCTTGTTTATTATCCAATGCCGCATAAATTCATGGCATGCTCCTAGCCACATCATTGATTGTGGTAGCTTCTTGGATGTTTTATATTCTCTTACTGTTCTGTTGTCTGTGTGGGCAATCCCTCAACTGTTAAATTTTTAATTAAAATGAAGTACCAAGGCAAGTGTTTCTCTTCCCTAGGCACCTAAGGGGAGAAATTGCCGAATGTGGGTCTTAGTCAAATTAATTTGTGAGATGCAAATTAAAAGATAACTTTATGATTAAAGTGAGGGTGAGTGAAGAGACACCAAATCTCAGCCACCCATCTGATCTAATATCAACCGTTAGATTAGAAAACTCCTCACCTTCCCTCATGAGGTTGATTAAGGCAAATGGGTGCACCCATTATTGGAAGTTGAAGAAATCTTGGTGAGAGGCCAAGAGGCTTTTTGGTGAGATGCCAAGAGCAAGAGGAAGTTGAAGCATTCTTGTTGAGAGAACAAGAGGAGCTCAAGAATTCTTGTTGAGAGAACAAGAGAGAGCAAGAGAGAGGTCGAGCTGAAGAAAAGAGACAACAACTGCAATTTCTGGGAGTATTGGCATGCATTCCAAGGTTGCCGAATAACATTGAGTGGCACTGAAATTGAATCTTAGCAGAGTTTTGGCACTAATTTCGTGACAGTCCGTACAACATTAATTGTCATACTGTTGTACGAATTTCTGGTTCAGAAATTGAGGAGCAAAGCTACAGGAATGTCCAGATAAGTTTTTGTAAATATCTGAAGATGAATATGCTGTAAAAGAATTTCTCAGAAGCTCATAAATAATACAAAGCCCTCTCTAACTGGTTTTCCCCTTGTGGGTTTTTCCAGGGTTGAAGTTAAACCGAATATCTTTGTGTCTATATTTTCTGAGTTTTGCATATTGCTGATATTTTATTTCTGCGTTGAAAATGATGTTCATAATCCTCATGTTTCAGTTCTGAAATTTATTTTCTGTTAAGTTTTTATATGCTGAAACACCAGGCTGTAGCTTATGCTGAAACACCAGGCTGTAGCATATGCTGAAACACCAGGCTATAGCATATGCTGAAACACCAGGTTGTAGTATATGCTAAAACACAGTGCTGAGTCATATGCTGAAACACCGCTATGAGTATATGCTGAAACACCAGGCTGAGTATATGTTGAAACACTAGGCTGAGTATATGCTGAAACACCAGGCTGTAGTATATGTTGAAACACAGTGCTGAGTCATATGCTAAAACACCAGGATGTAACATATGCTGAAATAGTGCTGAAACTGAGTTTGGCATTTAAATTTGACTGAAAAGACAATGAGACTGAAACTGGGTTGGGATTTTGAAAATTTAACATGGTATCAGAGCTGAGTTGAAGAGAAGCAGAAATTTCAGCAGACAAAAAGTAGGGACAACAGTCACTTCACAGGGCAGATTTTTGAATTTGTGATTTTCAGCAGAAAGAGGGTCATGGCTACTGGTTTGAGGGTTGAAGATAGACTTGATAGGGCAGAGAATTTTGGTGCTTGGAAGGAGAGGATGATCTTTCTTTTGCAAGAGAACGAGTTGTGGGACATTGTGGAGAATACCACTACTCATCCTGTTGTGGTACCTACTGATGCTACTCTTCTTGCAGCCTATAATAAGAAGAGTATTAAGGCTAAGAGATTTATTCTTGATGCCATCAAGGATCATTTGATTCCTCACGTGACGGGGAAGACACATGCCTATGAGATGTGGGAGTCTTTGAGTACAAATGAGAACCGGAAGATGGTTTTGAGGGAAAAACTAAAGAACATAAAAATGACCAAGGCTGAAAATGTGGTCACATACCTTACTAGATTGACACATGTGAGGGATGAGCTTGGAGCTATGGGGGAAGCCATGGCTGACAGTGATCTTGTGAGAACAACATTGAATGGTGTTTCCAAACAATGGGCTGTTTTTGTGGAGGGCATTGTTGCTAGGGAGAAGCTTCCCGGTTGGGAACGTCTTTGGGATGACTTTGTTCAGGAGGAAACTCGAAGAGGTTATGTGCATGGCAGTTCATCTACTGGTCATGAGGAGGAGAATGTGGCTCTTG
>ML781253.1:380249-450976 GCA_009831015.1 Picea engelmannii | reverse complement strand
CCACCCATCTGATCTAATCTCAACCGTTAGATTAGAAAACTCCTCACCTTCCCTCATGAGGTTGATTAAGGCAAATGGGCACACCCATTCTTGGAATTTGAAGAAATCTTGGTGAGAGGCCAAGAGGATTTTTGGTGAGATACCAAGAGCAAGAGGAAGTTGAATCATTCTTGTTGAGAGAACAAGAGGAGCTCAAGAATTCTTGTTGAGAGAACAAGAGAGAGCAAGAGAGAGGTTGAGCTGAAGAAAAGAGACAACAACTGCAATTTCTGGGAGTATTGGCATGCATTCCAAGGTTGCCGAATAACATTGAGTGGCACAGAAATTGAATCTTAGCAGAGTTTTGTCATGAATTTCGTGACAGTCCATACATCATTAATTGTCGTACAGTTGTACGAATTTCTGGTTCAGGAATTGAGGAGCAAAGCTACAGGAATGTCCAGATAAGTTTGTGTAAATATCTGAAGATGAATATGTTGTAAAAGAATTTCTCAGAAGCTCATAAATAATACAAAGCCCTCTCTAACTGGTTTTCCCCTTGTGGGTTTTTCCAGGGTTGAAGTTAGACCGAATATCTTTGTGTCTATATTTTCTGAGTTTTGCATATTGCTGATATTTTATTTCTGCGTTGAAAACAATGTTCATAATCCTCATGTTTCAGTTCTGAAATTTATTTTCTGTTAAGTTTTTATATGTTGAAACACCAGGTTGTAGCTTATGCTGAAACACCAGGCTGTAGCATATGCTGAAACACCAGGCTGTAGAATATGTTGAAACACCAGGTTGTAGTATATGCTGAAACATAGTGCTGAGTCATATGTTGAAACAATGCTGTGAGTATATGCTGAAACACCAGGCTGAGTATATGCTGAAACACCGGGTTGAGTATATGTTGAAAAACCAGGCTGTAGTATATGATGAAACACAGTGCTGAGTCATATGATGAAACACTAGGCTCTAACATATGCTGAAACAGTGCTGAAACTGAGTTTGGCATTTAAATTTGACTGAAAAGACAGCGAGACAGAAACTGGGTTGGGATTTTGAAAATTTAACATCAGCATATGTTCTTCTCTGCAACCCCAACATTTCAAGGGTTCTCTCTTTGTGTTATCAGTCTTTCTTGGGGCTGATCCAAAAGGTTTATTTCCACTCTGGGAGAGGAAATTCTGGTGGTGTACACTTCGGGTAGGAATTCTAATCCTTGAATCCTTCCTATAGTTCTTAAATATTGAGGATTTAAACCCCTTCTTCTTAAACCTCGAACCATTCTTCTTCTTCCAGTCCTCACGAGGTTCTGTCTGACGGTTGAACTATTCATAACAATACCTTTCCTTCCAGATAGTGTCTTCTAAGGTCTTTGGCTCGTCAAGCTCAATATTTTTTCGGTAGACCTAAGGTAACCCACTGATAAATCGTTGGACTTTTACCTTTTCATCTCTTATGTAGGGGACATACCTCAGCAACTCAATGAATTTATTGATATATTCCGCTATGATGAGTTGTCCCAGCATGAGTTCATAGAACTCCTTATTCTTCTTGTTGAAGTATTTCTATGATAGATACTCCTTCTTGAAGTGTTTCTCAAATTGTTTCCATGATAATTCCTTTTCATGGATTTCTTTCACATTCTTAAGATCTTCCCACCAAATGGAAACCTTTCCATTCAGGTTGAAGATGGTTATTCAAGCCTTCAAGTTTTTAGAATAGTCATGAACTCTGAAGTACTTCTTGAAAACAAGAAGCCAAGCTTTTGCCTCTTCCCCCTTCTCAATCGCTCCATTGAAAGAGGGTGGTTTGGCTTTCTTGAAATCTTCAGGGTCATGACTTTTGGAATGCTTTCACTTCCTTCCTTTCTTCCGAGAATGTGAGCTATTTTTGTTACTAGAAGATCCCTCGGAGTTGCTCATTCCCTTTCCAGAGGACTCTCCTGATAAGTGTCCCCTGCCTCCAGGTTGGGCCTTCCTTGAGGCACTTCTCCCTGTGTGGCCACTTATGGGACCACGTTTTTGTATTTTAGGTGGACTTTGACTTCCCTCTATATGTCATGGGTCCACATGGCTAGTTGCAGGTCCATGCTGCAGTTGCCTCTATATATCTGATAAGCTCTACAACAAGACTGCATTGATTTCCATTTGTTTCTCTTGCTCCTTTATCAATATCTCGTTGTCATCCTTGCAACTATGTAATTTGTCCATAAGGCTTCTTACAGTTTCAACTAGATCTGGAGGGGTCTCCACTGCTCTCCTCTCTTTAGACTCCTCGTCTCTATTGTGGGAGCCCTCCCCCACTTCATGGCACGTCGCCATCCTTTATGCTTGTGATTTCTCGTAATTCACTGACTGTTGAAGTGCTGACAAAAACACTTATTGTTAGCTAACATTCTAGTAGGTCATGAGAAACACATAGTTTATTTTTCTTAAATACACACACACACAGTAGAAGTTTTCATTCTTTTCTTTAGTAATAGTTTAACCAGATTCTTTAGGAAAGAGGTAAGGTAGGGCGTCACCCTTAATATTTTCTTTAATCACAATTTTTAAGTGACTCGTCCATGAGCCCAAGCAGGCCAAGTATTGTAACCATGCTCTAATACCAATTTGTAACACACCCATGCTGGGGGCGTCAAAATTTAGTTCTCCTTAAGTAATCAAATCCTCCATTTAGGGTCTCTATCTTATTATGTTCATCTAGAGCCTTCCAACCACTGTCTCCATGCTCAAAACCGAGCTCGGAACTGGAAGATATATCTCTCCCAAGCTCCTCGGGTGTTCATTGGTTGGGGTCACGTGGCTTAAATATGGATCCAACTCAATATGCTTCATCCCAATTTCTTTGATATCCAAGAGGTGCCAAAATTCCTAAATATATGGTGGATATGCATCCACCAACCAATCCAACGACTGGTCTTGATCCTCGGCTAACTCACAAGCTAGCGAGAGATTCGGCATTTGACCTTCAGATTTGAATTTCAGGCCTAGCCCCTTCCCTCTGTCTACAATCGCATACAACCCCGGGCTATGACTAGACACTAAGACAACAGGCACCTATTTCGGTACTTCGAAGCTTCAGTCTCCAGATGTTTTCAACTTATGACACCACAAATCTCTCGAACTGCCGAATCGGTGAATTTCGGGTATGCCACGGGGATTAGCGGTCCCCGTTCTCTGTCAAGATCAATGACCCATGATTACTTCGGGCCTACAGGCTTCAAAAAATTCCAAAACACCTCTCCTCAAGTCTTCTAGAGTGCCAAGTCTCTGGACTGTGCGATCTTATGCCAGGCGTCTATAGAACATCAACGGTGTTGATTTACTTCGGGACTTCACACTTCGGCGAATTCCAAAGTACTCACAAACGCAAACCTCCAAAGTGAAATCCTTTCTGAGTGTTGGATATTATGACACACACCCTCCTCTATTCAATGGTCACGATAGACTCCAGCGCTTCAGCCTTTGGGATTTCTCCATCCACGTGACCCCACTTTCTCCGAAGTGGTTATCCTCTGAAATGAAGTATCTGCTGACACCTATCCTCTACTGACGGATGACTCCGATGAAATTTGGTGCTTTGGCCTTCAGGAATCCTTGTTCCTTAACACTTTGATTCTCCTAGATTCAGTCAGCGCCAGGCTGACCATAGCCTATATCTGACGGTCTGAGGGTATCCACGTAACTCGAGAGATCTATGACTTGTAACTTCCGCTCAAGGGTCCCTTGGGTCCCGTTTTTAGGCCACTCTGAGAGGTACACCTAGTAAACCTATCACTCGACACATGGGCTCCAACATGATCTTGACTTTAATACTCACATCCCCACGATTGAACGATAGTGATGGATCCTTAAGGATCCTTAGATCCACGGTCCACAGTGATTGTGCGGCCCCAAATTGCTCTCTCTTTATCGGAGGGCTCAATCTCTGCAATCAGAAAAGTATTCTCCCAACTCGGTCTAATCGTGGTCGTTGATCCTCCATCCCGATGAGATCAACGGAATTGGTGAATTGCGGTCCGTGAACTAGCACGTCCGCTAATTTCACCTCCGTGCTCCTCAATGATTCCCCACCCTCGATCTCCGTTCATAGATTGACGATTCACAGCGATTGTGGGGACCAATCTCTACCATCTAGGAAGTGCTCACCTGACTCTGTCTAATTTTAGTCATTGATCTTCCATCTCCAACAAGATCAACAACATTGATTGATTGTGGGTTGTGAACTAGCACGTCTTCTAATTTCACCTTCGTACTCTGCAATGATTTTTAACCATCAATCTAATCGAGCGGTTGGTGTTTGATTTGTTAACTCCAGTGGGTCTTTGATTTGATCTGACGACTGAGATAGTTTTTCCTCCCATTGAACGGCTCGCATTCATATCCTCTGTTAGGTTCTTTATTCACCTACAACTCTTGTTACTCAGGGAGTTCAGCTAACCTTGACTATTGTGAAGTTTGACATCTCAGGGCGTCGAACTCTCGAAACTCTGAAACCATTATGAACTAGCTCCTTTCGGGCTTAGCACAAGGTTCCTAGACCCAGGTCACATGGAACTTCAGAGGAATATTGGGCTATGAGCTCTACTTTTAGCCAATTTTTGGTTAATTCCATGGGCACGAGTTCAAGGTCTCTCAGGCTACTTGTTTGAAGGAAGCACCTTCCTAATTCGTGGAACCTTAAATTATGAAACATGGTGGGGTAAACTCGTGAGGTTATAGAGACGGTAGAAGTTACAAGAGGCTTGCTCCGGTTTAGGAGATGTGAGGTAGCTCCCTGGGGAAAACACCTTCGAGAGTTAAACTAGAGCATACGGGAAACGCAAAAGCACAAGTCCTCAAGGAAACCAACGTATATACATAATTTAACCTTTTTCAATATAGAACCATTTACAGATAAGTAAATACATGCATGCAACTATTAATTCCCAATTCAACACATAAAGTATGGAAACACTTATCTGAACCAGGGAATGTGAAGCAATTGTTGGAAAGGGTGCTTGTTTCCACCCAACCATAGGCTCAATCAATCCTAACGGATTTACCACTAGCCACCCCCGAGCTAGACCACAATGCTTTTAGATTGAATATATTCTTTCGGCTCAGAAATAGATAGGGACAAAGGTTACAATCCTTCTCCCGTATCAATCTCTATTTCTCGTGATCAGAACACACTCTTTTCAAGATTCTTCCTTGAATCCTCAATCTTCCACTCTCATCTCTGCACTCTTCACAGATTTCCTCTCTAACCCCCATGCTTTCCTTTCTTTCCTTTCCCAGCAAGATTGAGTGTGTCCCCAATTCCCAATCCGTGGTCAGGTCTGGAAGCCTTACAGATGGGCAATCTACCCCATCCCCTCATTAACTCTTGAGGAGGTCTTCCCACCTACTAGCCTAATTGTAATCCATTCTTGGGTTAGAGGGTTGTTCTGATCCTGAGCAATTAAATCCAGCAAAGTATTGATTCAGTGTATGTTAATGCAACCATTCATGGTCCCCTCCACCATATTTTCATAACATTCATGGTCTCTCTTAGCACATCCCCTTTCCATCAATCATGCAACACATCCATTTTCTATTAAAATAACATAATTTACATTCATCAACCTTTTATACAAAGGTCCATCAAATCAAAAATTCATACCTTTGAGTTTTCCATAGTTTCTTGTATAATATAGCTATATTTACAAACTGGGGGAAATAGGGTGTTACACATATCTATCCATATTGACAAACATAAATCAACCTATGTTCGGGGTCTGAAGCAACAGTGAAAATCCTTCAGAGTAGCATCTTTGGAGTCGAGAGGATATAGCAACAACGAATACTCTGAAAAAGGTAGAGCGACGGATGGCAGATATTAATTCAGAGTGATCCTACTTGATAGATCTAGAGAAGACACGTGTTAGCAAGTAGAATTGTTTTGGAGTTGAAGTTTCAGAGTCAAAAAGGGTGCAGCCATGAAATAGCTCCGATGAATAAAGTACGACGAATGATCTAAAGGATTTTGGAATAGTCCAGGTGGATGGATCTAAGAATGACACATGGAAGTGTCTTCATGAACAAACAACTCCGACCTACTTAATCAATGGTCCAGATTGGTGAAGGAAGATCCGACAGATGGTCAGGATGGATTCAGAGTAGATAGATAAAAGGCTAAGAAGGTGACACATGGAAGCATCTTATTATCCTTCGAAGTGAGCATTTCAGAGTACATTTTAGGGAGTTTTCTACAACACTTCAACGGACATAGGATCGAAGAATATTATGTGGCAATCAGAAAGAGACACATGGCAGTTGATAGAGATTGGGACAAGTGGCATCAGTGAATGAGGAAGTGACACATGGAAGTTGGAAAATCTTGGACGTGGCATCCATGAATGAAATTATGACACGTGTTGGTGACATGGAAGAATGAGTAAGAGACACATGGCAGTTGGATTGACGAGTAAGAGGTTGACATGTGGAATCCACATGTGAGTGTCATGGCGTAGGCATGGCACAGTGGGATTGGGACGGTGATCCATGACTATTAGATCCAGACAAATCCATGGTGGAGAGGCTCTCAACATTCAAAGTCCAAGGAAGAAGGTGAAATATTTTCGGAGTGGACATTTCAGAGTACATTAGTGTAAGAAATCCCGATGACAAGCTCTGATAGAAATGGATGTGAAAGTAAATCTAGACCATCTATCAGGACGTGCATAGGAGCAAGATCTACCATCCATTGGGGAAGCATTTTCATAGCTTTCTGAATTGTTCTTTCAAAATTAATATGAAGACCAAAATGTGAGATGAGATTTGGATCATCCTTCACATTGATAGTCAATGACAAAGAATAAAATTTGAAATAGTTCGAGGAGATATCAATGTCTTCCATCTGAAAATCGATCTATGACTATGAGGAGATTTTGCACTAGGAACAACTCATGGGATAACTAGATGAATAAATCATGTGAAATGTGGGAGAAAGGATTAGCCCATGGACCTGGAGCTTGGTCATATGACCAAGAAGGGGATTAACACCTAAATAAGTCCTATCAATATGAAACAGGCTAGATCGATAGATGAGAAAAAAATGGACCAGATCCAATGGTGGCTAAGTGATGAAGTCCAAAGGGTCTGATAGCCCGACAATTCAAAAGTTATGGAGGTTAGATATGACAGTCATGATCTAATCAAGAGATGATTGAATGGCTTCTATGCATTGAAATGGTGTTGAGTGTTTTGGCACCCCGTTGGTCCCGACATGAAATAATAGATTGATGGTTGAGATTCAATCCAGGATGAGATCAGATGACTCCTAAGCATTAAGGTCTATGTGAAGAATTGTGTGTGATGGAACGAGGTTGAAGATTAATTTTCATGGAGATTTTTATAACCTGAATTGACGAAAATGGGGGATATGGAGCCAACATGATGAGCATGACTTCAAATGTATACAAATGGTCGAGTACACGAGCTATATAAATGACAATTCCCTAATCAAGAAAAGGGTGTGAGGTGGAAGAGGATATGAAATAGTGAGGAAGCGGAGCAGAGTCCATATCTCATGAACCTTGTGGAGAAGAATATTGAGTATTATGTGAAGTGATTTTTTGTGGCTTACAGATAATTTCAGACATAATTATTTCTGAAGGAATTTCAGAACATCTAGTTTGGTGCCTATCTCCAGGTTGGTGTATGTCTCCAAGATGCTTACTGTTACCCATGATTTTGGTCATCATGATGATGTATTGATGATGGTGTACTCAGGCTCTTCATCAAAACTTTCTCCTGAGAAAAGTTACTTTCATCTCTTCCCAGAAAACCCATTTTTGAAGAAGGTTCGCAGGCTGCTAGCATATTTGGGTGCGAGAATTCTTGATTCTCGCAGGCTGCCTTAAGCCAGGGTGTGAACTTCTCACATTGTGTTGAATAGATAGGGTGCGAACCCTTCCTAAAGCATGGAAAAAGATGAATTCTCGATGTTTCTAGAAGGGAATCTTCTAGAAGGATGGGTTGGCATTCGAATGGTTATCCTTGTACTGGATTCCCAGATATTGTGGGATCATTCTTATCCAAGTAACTAATTCATTCTCTCCTATATATTGAGGGAATTCTCATGGAAAAGGTTAAGAAAGATTCATTGGAGAATTGGTGAAAGAATTCTGTGAAGGACTGAAGCTTTAACAACAGCTTGGGGACTCCAGCAAGTTTATCCAAAGGGGTTGATCTTCTTCATGCAAACAATGAGCAAGTGTGTGTGTCAGAGCCAAGGGCCATCGAAAGGAATTTTGCGACATCAAGGCTCAGGTTGTAATCTTTAATTTCCATTAATATGATATAGTAGCATGTCCCTTTCCCATAAAGCTATTTCCACTTTATTGTATAATTCCTTGATCATATACATAGATTGACTATTGAATAGATTGTGCTATATTCACTTTGGTTGGTTTGTGTTGTCTTGGTCTTAACTGCACGAGAGCACTGGAGCGAAGCGGGAGCAACAAAGACCAAAGGAAGCGATAATAAGGTATGTTATTTGTTCTTGCCTCCTATTTAATTCAATGGTCAAAATATAGGGAAAGAGTCATGTTCTGTCTTGCTTTGTTCTAAATCCAAGTGGACCCAGGGAGATCGGTTAGTGTCTGCACCTATGGATTTATCCAATAACAAAATTGGCAACTCCACTGGGGATCAATCCCATTTTCTTTGTGGATTTTCATTTTTTTCTGTGGCCATTTGCTCTTGGTTTACTTTTCTCCTTTCCTATCAATCTCTGAGTCTTTAGGATATCCTGATAGACCCTCTGGGTCCAGAGGCCTTTTCAAAATTTGCTTAATTTTCTAAAAATTTGACTTGTTTCAGAGGTTCTCGCACTACACTTCACTGTAGCCTGCGAGAATCTATAGAGTTCTCATCCTGCCTTTAGTTTCAGTGCGAGGTTCTCGCACTCTGCTCAAGGGCCACCTGCGAGAATGCCTAATTCTCGCACTGTGTAGTATTTCCAGCCTCCGAACTCATTTTTTCAAAATTTTGGATTTGAGTTTTGGCATCTTCAACTGCCTAGATTAGTCTAGGTGCCTCATAAGAGTTTCTTGGACCATTGATTGATGTCTTTCTTGTATTAATTTTCGTGCATGAACAGTGTTAGGAGTTCAAGGCTCTTCTTGTCATTTTTGTCTTGCCTTTTGTTTCTTGACTTTTCTTGGCAAAACCATTCTCTCTGATTTCATAATCTAAGTGTGTTTGATTAGTTAAGAACTAGTGATCGGTTGAAAGTTGATTTTTCTTGGTCTTTATCATTTGTTTATTGTTTGAAAGATCATTTTTCTTATGCAATTGAAAATATTAGTTTGGGTTTCTTTGTTTTAAGAAAGTTCATTATTGCTTTTAGTGAAATTTTTGAAACAAAAAGATTTAATTTCTTTCTTTATATTAGATTGGGGGCATCCTTGCATTTCAAGTAGCAAAATTGCATGATTCTTGGCATTTTTTTATCTTAAATTATGAAAAAAATTCCCCCTTCCTTATATAGTCAAATTCTCAAATTATCTTAAATAGTCAAAACACCATATTGTTCACACCATCTTCCTTTTGAGTAACAACAGCCATAAAATAAAGCGCTTATAAAATCTGATTAGATACCTTTTATCTTTTCTAGTAGCAAACCTACATTAGATTAGTTGTAGGGCTTTGGAATATGTGTGAAACATAACTTTCCAAAGTTGCAAACAAACATAGAATCTTGAGTTAGGGAGTGGTTAAATCCACTTATTACATTTTGTCCTAGGAATCCCTTCTAACACAAGGGTCAAACACGAGGTCACATTGATATTGACAGAGTTACTCACCCTGCTTTGTTGATATCAGTGTAGAGATTGCACGTATTACGGGGATCACTCGGAGGTATACCCACAATGATGAGTGGAAGCCTTTTGAGTTGATTTTGGGCTAGATACCCTGCCCTTGCGTGTGGATCGGACTGTCAACTGTCCCCCCAGGATTTATTGTTGTTGGTGGTGACCTTAGTGGCCTATCTTTCTAGGTTCTTACACAAGGTGACTGTGAAGGGGAAAGTCTTCACGGTACTTGGAATTGACACTAGCCAAACTCACTCGGGCTCCTTGGAGGGTATACCCATGATTATGTGTGGGAGCTTGCACCAGGGTGTAAGTATGTTAAGCAGGTTGTCAACGTAACTTTTCCATCTGCTCTATCTCATCCCCTTCTTACATTATTCCTGCGATGTTGGATTTCATCCCCAACTAGTCCGTTCATTGTAAGAAGGTTTTGTTTGTTTGTTTGCTTCCTAGATTTTTAGCGTGTGCTGTTTGTTTTCCCTAGCGGACTCTAGATTGGATTTTTGTTTTTCATGGCATCAGTTCCTGAAATGACCAATGAAGGAACCCCTGCTCCAGGGGAACCTTTTGTTTTTCCTTCTTATGGAAACATTGGTCCTCCTCACATTGCTACTTTGAGCCTTCCAGGTCTCACAATTAGATTGCCGGTGTGGTTTTTTTCCACTCAGGTAATACCGAATGCAGTAAGTGCTTCGGTCGTAAGCACTTCCCCCACGAACATCAACCTCATGTTGATCCTTCACCTTCTTTACCGGTAAGGTATTCTTTGCCTTCTTCGCCTGCAAGGTCGCCTTCCGTTTCATCTTCTTTGTCGGGTGAAAGTTCTGAAGCTAGTAACCCAGTGAATAAGAAGAAGAAGAAAAGAAAGATTAAGAAGAAGAAAGATAAGCGAGGGTCAAAACCTCCAACCACTGTCAAACATGTTGGAAAACAACCAGTTACTGTTAATTGTGTTGGGAGTGTTGATGATGTCAAGATCACCCAAACAACTCGTAAGCCCAAGTACCCTTGCAGGCTTTGTAAGGGTAGCCATCTTCTTAAGGATTGCCCTAGTCTATCCAAGGTTATATAAACTTGGTCTACACACCCTCGCCAACCCGTGTCATCAGCCTCTAAAAAACATGTTGATGACTTCCCGTCGACTAGTCATGATATGGTTGGGAAGAAGAAAAGTAGAGTCAAGTTCCCATGTATGTTATGCAAAGGGAGTCATCTAACTCATATTTGCCCTCATATGGAAAAAGCCTCAAAATTACTGGAAGACATGACTATTTCACAGCCTCAACTTCCAGTTGCTTATCGCAAGCTTTCTCTCAACCCACCTGTAGTTGATGGAATGATCACTCTGGTCCCTTCACTAGTCAATCCAGTTGATCATGTCATCAATATGGTCACGTCCTTAGTTGAACCAGTTGACAGAGTGGTTGATCTGATACCATCCTCGATCAATCTCATTCTCCCCTCAGAGAGCGAAACTAAAGTGGTTGATCTGATCCCCTCCTTGGTCAACCCCACTCTCCTGTTAGAGAGTGAAACCCAAGTGGTCGATCCATTTCCATCTATCGACCCCATTCTCTCCTTGGAGAATGAAACTCAAGTGGTTGATCTGATCCCATCATCGGTCAATCCTACTCTCCTGCTAGAGAGTAAACCCGATACTGCCCACATTTTTCTTGTTGATACAGACTCTCCCATGCCAAGGGGTATTCCTCCTTTTCCCGTAGGACCCCCTCCAAGTGATGAGGCCATCCATTTTGATTGGGGTGTGCTAATTGGACCTTGTCTTCCCTCTCACATTCCTTTCAATATTAAAGTACAGGTTTGTGGTCGAGACGTTCCTCAAACACTAATAGATGAAGGTTCGTCTGTTAGTATTTTGTCCTCCTTTTCTTGGCAAGATTTGGGTTGTCCTCCACTTGCGTTGGTTATGCAGAATCTGTTATCTTTTAATAGAAGAACTAGTCAACCTTTAGGGACCCTTCCTCAGTTTCCTGTAACTTTGGGCGGGAAAATTGTCTTCATTGATTTCATTGTAGTCCAAGATCCCTTGGATTTTTCTTTACTCCTTGGGCGAGATTATGTCTATGCCATGAAAGCTATTGTGTATACTCTTTTTCGTGTGATATCTTTCCCTCACGATGGATGAGTTGTGACTATTGATCAACTTTCATTCATTGACCATGACTGGATTGCTTCCCTGAATGGTTCTTATATGTAGGTGGTATCTCCCCCGCCACAGGTCAATTATGTGGCATTGTCGCCCATGGCTTCAACTTTTGATGACTTAGATCCAGTAGTTGACATGGTGATCTCTTCGATAGGGTTGTTAGAGCCTAATCTCTTTACTCCTGTCATGACCTTCGACATGGTTTCCTTCCAGAGTGTGTTTCTTCCTTCCAGTGAAGACCTCTTGGAAGCCATGACCGAGTTTTTTCCCTTGACATGGTGTCCTTCCGGAGCATTTTCCTCTTGGAATCCATGATCAAGAAGAGAGAAACCGAGGATAGTTTTTGCATCTTTGAGGCAACCTCCTTAAAAAATGAAACAGAGGTTGTGAGCATAGTTCTTTTCCTGTGTCAAGCTCGTTAAAAAATGAAACAGTCACCTCTCTTGAACCTTCTCTTCATCCACCCTTCTCCTTTTTCTCATCTCCTAGAGAAATTGGTGACGACCTCAGAGCTGATGAATGAATCGAAGCTTGGAGGGCATGTCTCGAGCCTTTGATGATCATTCTGGAGCTAAGCCACCAGTTTTCAGGCTAGGGGCATATCGAGCGTGGTCTTTGTCCGTTCTTGCGCTCGAAAATACATGAGAACACGATTGAGCATACTTTTATCACTTTTTCGAGCTCAACAAGGTTATACGAAAAAGGAACCCCCCTGGAGTCCTCTTTAAGCTCTTTTCAGACTCTCTAAATATGAAAAGATCACCGAGCGACCTTGCTATTTTCACGCTCGATAAAGTATTTGAAGTAAGAGTCTGGTGAGCGATAATTTATCTCTTTTTCGATCTTGTCCAGACTATTTTACGAAAAATGAACTGTGAGAGTTCTCTTTTAAGTGTTTTTCCAGACTCTATAATCATGAAAAACCTTCGAGTTTTCTATCTCTGGACTCGTTAAAACAAACATTGACAGACCTATAATGGGACCGAACCACTCCTTCTTAGGGTTCGTTAAACATACTCTGAAGGACTTATCTGAAGGATAAGATTATATCAAAAAGCATATGTTATCCTCCTCAAGCTTGCGTAAAAATAAAGAGGTACTCGCCAGAAATGGTGGAGGGAAATTTGGGAAAGGGGTATGTTTTCATCTTCGTATTGATTGGCAGTAAGTGTCGCTCTTGAACATGACACCCCCTATTCATCATTTGAAGCCGGTTTGGGAAATCCATTTGTCTCTCATTCGATTTGCTACAAGGTCATTCCCTGTGTCGTCTTTGAGTCAATGCTTCCAAATCATTGGTCGTGTCGTCCATATGTTCAAGAGAAGTCCATATGAAACCTATATTGAGTCGGCCATCTGTAGTTGTCCATTCTCTCTGTGATGGCCTTCCCTGTGTCCAGTCCAATTCACGTCATACTCTGTTTCACCTTCAAAATATGTTACTCATTTTGTGTCATTGATGGGGGATACATCAAGGCCCTCCTGTGACGATTTTTGTTTCGTCAACTTCAGCTCATTATCCGGAATCAAGACTTAGAAATTATTTGGTACCTTGGAGCTTGCATGCCTCAATGGCAGGTTTCCTCGCTTTAGACAATGGGTTTACATCAGTGACCCCTGATCGAAAGGTTCCATCGGATGTTCGACTTCACCTCATTCATTCACACTCGATGGATTGTACTAGGGTACCTTGGGAGTCATTGACATCCATGGTGATTTCCCTCGCACTTGTTAACGGTTTCATCAATGATCGGTAATCAAGTGGTTTCTGCCATGTTCGACTTCAACACATGTAATCACATGGTTAGATTCGTACTTTGGGCAACGGGATTGAAGTACCTGGATATCATCTCTTTTGTCCAGGTTGTGATGGAGTATGTATAATCTGTGGCACATAGATCCATTGTGTATGTCTCGTGGCTATGTTGTCTCAATTTGAAATTTCTCGCATAGATCCATAGTGTATTCCTGGTGGCTATGCTATATTTTGACGGCATGGATCCACAGTGTATGATTGGTGGCCATGACCTATGTCTACAATGTCATTCGTCTATGATCTGAGTATGGAATGCCTACCTCAAAATTGGTATATATGATATTCTGCAAATGCTTGGATGTTTGCAGGTTTTCGATTAGATGTGCTCTTGGTTTCTGACACACACACGCAGCTTACAAAGTCTTTCGACTGTCACTGATTCCAACCTCGTACTTTGCGGCACATTCTATTACCCATGATTTTGGTCATCATGATGATGTATTGATGATGGTGTACTCAGGCTCTTCATCAGAACTTTCTCCTGAGAAAAGTTAATTTCATCTCTTCCCAGAAAACCCATTTTTGAAGAAGGTTCGCAAGCTGCTAGCATATTTGGGTGAGAGAATTCCTGATTCTCGCAGGCTACCTTAAGCCAAGGTGCGAACTTCTCGCATTGTGTTGAACAGCTAGGGTGCAAACTCTTCCTAAAGCATGGAAAAAGATGAATTCTCGATGTTTCTAGAAGGGAATCTTCTAGAAGGATGGGTTGGCATTTGAATGGTTATCCTTGTACTGGATTCCAAGATATTGTGGGATCATTCTTATCCAAGTAACTAATTCATTCTCTCCTATATATTGAGGGAATTCTCATGGAAAAGGTTAATCAAGATTCATTGGAGAATTGGTGAAAGAATTGTGTGAAGGACTGAAGCTTGAACAACAGCTTGGGGACTCCAGCAAGTTTATCCAAAGGGGTTGATATTCTTCATGCAAACAATGAGCAAGTGTGTGTGTGTTGGAGCCAAGGGCCATCGAAAGGAAGTTTGTGACATCAAGTCTCAGGTTGTAATCTTTACTTTCCATTAATATGATACAGTAGCATGTCCCTTTTCCATAAAGCTATTTCCACTTTATTGTATAATTCCTTGATCATATACATAGATTGACTGTTGAATAGATTGTGCTATCTTCACTTTGGTTGGTTTGTGTTGTCTTGGTCTTAATTGCATGAGAGAACTGGAGCGAAGCAGGAGCAACAAAGACCAAAGGAAGCGATAATAAGGTATGTTATTTGTTCTTGCCTCCTATTTAATTCAATGGTCAAAATCTAGGGAAAGAGTCATGTTCTGTCTTGCTTTGTTCTAGATCCAGGTGGATCTAGGGAGATCGGTTAGTGTCTGCACCTATGGATTTATCCAATAACAGTTCCTATAGAGGATTGGCGTCCTCTCCATTTGCAAGTTCGTGCCCGGTGCATAGGTTGGTTCCTACAAAGGATTGGTGTCCTATTTCATTTGCAAGTTGGTTCCTAAAGTTTATGAGTTGGTTCTCATAAGAGGATTTGTGTCCTCACAAAGAATTATTTTGACATTTATCTGTAAAATTCTTTCAAGGTTTTCATCTCTATATCTATACAATTGGTTATGATGAGTATCTGTTGGAACAGGGCAGACCTGGGGTCCAACTCTTCAATAGTGCACCAACAAAACCCTAACTACCAGCCCTTTCAGCAACAACTGCAAAGCAGATGAAGTCTCACCCGAGGTAGAGGCAGGGGTGGTTGCAGGACTCAAGTGTCTGCAACCTAGCTGGGACACAGATCTGTGATTACCAAACTTAACAATTAACATTCATTAGTCTTTAACCCTTATTCACATCGCAGGTTAAAACCCTAATTACATAACAACACAGTATTCAATGAGATCTAACACATTCAAGCACTTATCATGTATAAGCAGATCAGATCTAGCATTCATTCACATTACCATGCACTAAGATACTATATCAGATGCATCATACATAAATATAGTAGCACTAAGAATAAGTCACATCAACAACATAACAACCATAATGCACAAAGCAATCACAACATGGGATATACGTGGTTCACCCCATCTCGGGGCTACATCCACCAACTATTCTTCTTCATTATTGTCTTATGTCAATCTTCTTACATGCACAGAGCCACAAAACCTACTTTGCATATGACAAGAGATCTGCGCGCACCTTGCCAGATTCTCCTTCCCTGAGCTAGGTCACAACATAAAGAAGTTACACAATCTCTTACAATCACTTGCACTCAACTCTGCAAGTTCTTAACACACAGTACACACAAAGCATTTACAACCACTCACACTTAGCGCACTGTCTTACAACCAACTAGTCACTGACTTATTGTTTCTTACATCACCTAGCTTTCTATTTATATATTACAAAATGGGCCTAAACATGGGTAAACCCATGGGACGATATCCTATACCCGTTACATAAACCCTAAACCCAAAAATCCCTAAAAAGGGGCTGAGATCCCGTGACCTCAGCTTCGCCTTGTGCTCTGCCTTCGACCAGCTGATCAAAGTCCCAAAATCATTCAAACATGACCAGCGTTTCCTCATGACCTAGTCAAGGGCCAACTGGCCCCCAACACTCACCTGTGACTCGTCCCGAGACACTTTGATCTGGGTAGTTCTGCCTCAAATGTCTCAAGTTTAGATCGAGCTACCTCGACCTGTTGCTTCATAAGAGCC
Source organism: Picea engelmannii (assembly GCA_009831015.1). Taxonomy (NCBI): domain Eukaryota; kingdom Viridiplantae; phylum Streptophyta; class Pinopsida; order Pinales; family Pinaceae; genus Picea; species Picea engelmannii. Next base: position 434,471 of record ML781253.1, on the reverse strand, counting down.
TCCTGTTCGGCGAACTCCTGAATAAATTACTCGTTCACGGGCCCTGCCAAGCGTTGTTCCACCAAAGTGACCACTTGTTCTAGTTCTACACCTCGTCCTTCAATTTCCTCAAAAAATATGCAAGTTGCATCCTGCACTAGCTGGAGCTTCTGAGTCACTTCCATGAATTTACTCTGAATGGAATGGACCTGTTGTTGAACCGTGCATTGTTCTTGGGATATTTTCATCCTCTCAATTGTTGATAGTGGCTTCAATTGCGCTTGCACTGATGTTGCTTACTTCTTTACCTCCTGGAGTTGTGACTCCAATGTCCTAAGCTCAGGGTCCTTTGCAAAGCACTCATAGGTATGTGCACTATGAATGCTGAGTTGTTTGCATTCCAAGGCTAGTGCTTTGATTCTCTCAACTGCGCTTCGGGCAGTTTCTTCTCTCTAGTATCGCAGTTTTTGTAGAGTGCTTGGTACTATTTGTAGTTTTGATTCTTCTATTCTTTGTTGGAGTTGCTGAATGGATTCAACAGGCTTCCCCACTTGACTTTCCACTGGGTCTTTTTCCATTTTTTCTAAGCTCCTCACACAGCGGAGTGATCTAGTGACTAATTCTTTAATTCCAATCTTCTCTGCAATTAGCTTCTCTTTCTCCTTCTAGATCTGCTCTCTATCTTCTGTGAACTTCGCTTGGAGGTCATCTTTTTCTTGTTGCGCAACCCGTCATTGGTCTATGGTTTCCTCTTTTGCTTGCTTCAGGGCCTATGTGTCATGTTCCTTTTCCTCCTAGACACGATGAAGGAGAGCTTATGTCTTGTCTTTTAATATGTGAAGCTTGACAGGCTCATCTCCAAACTCTGCTCCTTCTTATGGCAGTGGTGCAGTGGATACTGCGCAACTGGAGTAGAGGGCTTGTTGTACCCCTTTCAGCTCTGCCTCAATCTTGTCAAACATGGTCTCTTGATTTTCTTCGCTACGCTGTAATATATCTTCAGAGGTGTCTGACATGGAAGCAATGATGAGATTGATGTCATCCACCGTGAGCATAGTCTGCAACTTGGGCCTACTAGCTTTTGATTTCTTCCATGATTCAGGCTTCGTTGGGGAAAGCTTTATTTTCTTGGATGTGTCAGCCTCATCAATGGGATCCTTAGGCAGTGTTACTTCACCTTACTTTTGCTTTTCTTCTTCCCCTTCATCCTCTTCTTTTTCAACTTCGTCATCACCTCCTCCCCCAAGTGAATATGAAGCAGTCTCTTCTGATGTGTTGTTCATCTCTTGTCTCTCTTCCTCATTCTTCCGTCTGCTACTGTTGGGTGCATCATACTCTTTGCGAGTGACCACAGGGCTTCTGATGAGTTCGGGGTCAGACAACTCTGTTGGGTCAATTGGGATAAGGATCTTTGCAGACCATTCCTTAGTTATTTCTTCTATGTCCTCCTTTGTGATATTATAATAACTCTGCAATACTTCTTTGTGTTCGTCTTCGTGCGTAGTGATATAAATAAAATGTCTATCTGCATGGAACTTCACAAATGGCCTGAACCTGTGCAGGGTGTTCAGCATCATGTGAGGGAAAGACTCAATAGCCCTCTTCAACTGTAGATAATAGGTGTGGAACACCGTGTTTGACTGCCATTTTTTAGCCATGTCGCTCGAATACTAGAGCGTAGTGAACCTCATGGCTAAGGGTTCAAATGGCTCAATTTCAGGGAAGTTCGCACCTTCCAGAAGCTACCAAGCAACGAAGGTGATGAGGATCAGCAGCCAACTGAAATGGAACTCATAGCATTGATCCTAAGCTTCGTGGTAGTATTGTTCTAACTGGTTGATGAGGTAGCTCACCCAATTCATTTGTATCCCTTCCACGCATTTTCCTGCAAGGTCAACAATGGACCCTGTGACCTGCGTGGGTCTGTTCTTCCTTACTAGCTTACCAGTGATCAACTGGAAGGCTAGGCGTACTGCGCCATTCTGGATGGAGGCTACCTTGTAGCCTCGCTTCCCCTTTTCTACATCACCATAGGTATCTTTGATTTTTTGTTCTAGGGCACGATCTGCAGCCTTCCCTGGGTAAAATTCTTGTGGGTCTGGTCCTTGCATGCTTAATCTGGTGTTCCTATTTATCAACGCCTAATCTACGGTGATGTGTCTATCCAGCCATAGATAACCACCATGGAAGCACTATAGCAGGATATTAATGCATGCGTTAACCTCCTGGTGCCTTCCAAAGTGTGGTATCTTCATTACGTTCAGGAGGGTGGACCTCACAATGTCCATGGTCCATGGTTGGGGGATTATCTTTGGCATCTTCCCCTTTATCCTGGTCAAATAATTATGAGGTATGAGCATGTTGTAGTTCTTGTGATCTCCCAAGTTGAAGTTGTTGATCTTCAACGTCAGAATCTTATCCAGTTGTGGTCTGACTGCATGTATTCCCTTCGGGACTTACGCAGTAATCAAGGTGTAGTTGAAGTCCCTCGGGATACTGTCATGACTCATCGCGTCGGCCAAAGGCGGGATGTAGTCGGGCAGGATGGATGGGATAAGCTTCACGTTCACCAAGTCATCACGATGCTTGGTTCGTTTCTCTGTCGTAGCTTGGGATGTTCCAAATCCATGAGCAACCGACGGTGATGCTTGCACTCCTCTCATCGACGAGGCTTGTACGCCTACGGACATTACCTTCTCAGCCATGAGGTCTATTAGGATTTCTTTGATAGAATTTTCTACTATGATAATGTCGTTCGACATGCACACTCAAGATCAAGTATCTCAGGTTGGTGATCAAACACTCAAGGTAATAGAACGGGTGGCGAGATCTCAATAGGCACAACATGATAAAAATGAATTCTCTTGTAGGCTCAGATACAATTCGCAAAAGTGTTCTCAGTGCAATAGTTGATGGGATAAATAGACAATATCATAATGGGTTCCTCCATTGGACAAGAAATCCTTCATCAATGCGATTCCATCCATTAGGGTGTGGTCTCAACGGTCCAATGGCGACTGTTTTAGCAATCACTGTGTTTCTAGCCATTTTGGAGCATCGGTCTAATGGTCGGGACGCCTCCAATAGTTATATCACTCCGCCGTGGCGAAGTGCCAATCTATGTTGTTCTGATATTCCAACGAAGTTCAAGTTTTGTAAATCTCCTTTCTGTGAAGTCCTTTCTAGTACCTCTTGCAATTTTTCTAGCTTTTCTTTCTTCTTAATGAGATTTCTATCCTTTTTTCATATGATTTGTGTCTCTAGGTTCCTCTTTCCATTCTTGTTCTTATCTGTACTCAACATAGTAACATCGTGTTGATGAGATTCTTTCATAGGGTTCAAGAGTAAATTTTCTTTTTTTTTTGTAGTAGGTGCTTTACTTTCTTGTATGAATAGGTTTGTCAAGTCTTCCCGCGTTCTTTCAACTTCGACAACCAGATATCTCACTCTAAGTTTCTTTGACTTGTCCTCCTACTCTTCTATTAAGCATGTTATTCTCCTAGTCATGAAATCTCTTAGTTCTTGCTTTTTTTGTTCTAGAGCTTCCTTTTCTTCTTTCCTTCGGATCTGATCCTTCTCAATCCAGGTCTTGCCTAGCAAAAGAGAAAATGGGGCATTGTTCTCAACAAACTTAATGACCTCGAATTCTTCTTTTGTCGATGCTCCATGAGCACTCATAGGTACATGGGCCAATCTTCCACATAGGGTTATTAGCTTTCCTTTAAAAAATCCCATTCCTACCAATGAAGGAACCATAGAATGATTTCCTAAAATTTCCCAAGTACTTTCTATCATGATATTCACCTGTGTTTCTTCATCCAATACACAGTCTATGTCGAAGTCTCCTATTCTTGTTTCTATGCACTCTTTTTCTTTTAAGATCTCTGATAAACTGGTGTCTTTGTGATCATTTAGGGTTTATTTTATCTGCAATAATACAATCTTTGATTCTTTATGGGGTTCTAGCATATCTTTAGTCTCTTGGCCTGTCTCATGGTTTTGTTGTCTCATGTCCATCTTTTCAACCTTATTAATCATTCTAGGGAAATCCAAAACTTCATGATCCACAACTTTGCAACAGAGGCAAATAGGGTTTCTACCAGGGCATTCTTTAGCAAGATGTCATGGTCTTATGAAACTGTAACAAAGAGTTAATCCTCTCTTTCTCTTAAATGATCCCCAACCTTTCATGTACTGCGCACTGGGATCACAGTAACTAACTTGCGAAATTTTTTTTCTAGGGTCTTGCATCCATTTGTTAGTCCAAACATTCTTTCTATGCATATGAATGACATATCTTTCACTATTTCTATCAGATCTATTCATATCATATCTTCTTTCTTATAACTGTGCCCTAGTTTTCAGACTAGGACCAAATCTATCAAACATACCTAGATCCATTCTTTCGAAACAAAAATTTTCACTTATCTTACCTTTATCAGAGCACAAATCCTTAAGATCTTACCTCTTTTCTTCAGATCTGACTTCTCTTCTTAGCACAGAGCTTTGCAAGTCAAGTAGACTGCTACGCACTAGGGAAATAGATCCACACACAGAGCTTTCTCTTTTCTTCATTTCATAGCAATCACAGTTTCAGGTCCTAGCAACGGAACCATTTGGTGGCACAGGGTAGAACTGGGGTTCAACGCTTCAACAACGCACCAAAAAAACCCTAACTATCGGCCCTTTCGGTAACACCTGCGAAGTAGATGAATTCTCACCCGAGGTAGAGGCAGGGGTGGTTGCAAGACTCAAGTGTTTGCAACCTAGATGGGACACAGATCTGTGATTACCACACTTAATAGAGCACTTAACAGATAACATTCATTATTCTTTAACCCTTATTCACATCGCAAGTTAAAACCCTAATTACATAACAATGCAGTATTCAATGAGATCTAACACATTCAAACACTTAGCATGTATAAGAAGATCATATCTAGAATTCATTCACATTACCATGCACTAAGCGACTATATCAGATGCATCATACATAAAGATAGAAGCACTAAGCATAAGTCACATCAACAACATAACAACCATAATGCAAAAAGCAATCACAACATAGGATATATGTGGTTCACCCCTAGCCTGGGGCTACATCCACCAACTCTTCTTTTTCTTTATTGTCTTCTGTCAATCTTCTTACATGCACAGAGCCACAAGACCTACTCTGCATAGGACAGGAGATCTGCACGCACCTTGCTAGATGCTCCTTCCCTGAGCTAGGTCACAACACAAATCCCTTACATAGTCTCTTACAATCACTTGCACTTAACTCTGCAATTTCTTAACACACAGTATGCACAGAGAATTTACAACCACTCACACTTAGCGCACTGGCTTACAACCAACTAGTCATTGACTTACTGTTTCTCACATCGCCTAGATTTCTATTTATATATTACAAAATGGGCCTAAACATGGGTAAACCCATGGGATGACATCCCATACCTGTTACATAAACCCTAAACCCAAAAATCCCTGAAAAGGGGTTGATATCCCATGATCTCTTCTTCTCCTTGTGCTCTGCCTTTGACCAGCCTGTCGAAGTCCCAAAATCGGTCAAACCTGACCAGCGTTTCCTCAAGACTCGGTCAAGGGCCAACAATATGTCTCTGATATAATTTATTGCAACAGTAAATGCTAATGTGTTTTAAATAAGTGTAAAATGTATTGTTGAAAGTTCTTAGTACTGATTCACCCCCCACCCCCCTCTTAGTACTACTAATATTCCAACATTGTATGCCTAAGATGCATTGGCATGTGTTAAATCTTGTATACATATGTGAATCCTGAGAGTCCCGGCATAGAGATTCTTGACCAGATGCATTGGAGCTCTGGAAAGAAGTAGACATCATGAGGGACTACATGGCAGTGAAGGGGGTTCATTTTTGGGGGGTGGTGCAGGTTGGAGAGAAGAGATTTGGTGTATTTTTGATTGATGTTTGTTGAGAAACCTGTAAAATCTTGAGTGTTGATTGGTTTGGGAAGTTGAGTGTCGCTCTGGAACCCGTCCTTGTGGATTCATAGCCCTAGATCAGGGGTGACCTATTGTTGAGACTTGGAACAATAGTTTCTAAGGTTGGGTGGAACATCCTTGGTCTATAGCGAGTTGCTTATTGATTTTATTAAAGACAAGTGATCTTTGTCATGTGTTTCTTTGCTTGTATATTTAATTCCATTTTGTATTATTTATTATCTTTGAGATATGTATTTTGATGTTCATGGTTGCTGGTTATTGTTGTTCATGGCATGATTAATCATTCTTCTTAAGTCTAGCATGAATCTTGATTATTACATGTGCGGTTATTTCATTTATTTCATGATTATTTATTAATTAATTGGTATTAGAAAATTCGAATTAGCCCAAGGGGGGAAATTTAGAAGTACCTAGGCAGTGGGTATGTTTCAGATCATAGCATTGAGCAAATCGTTTTGAGTTTTGTTGATCTGATTCTATTACAAAGTGGTATTAGAGTTGTTTGTTTATAGCACCAGACCTTTGAAGGGGTATGCTACATGACTGGATAGAAGTTCTTGAGGTTCTAGAAGTGAAATTAATTAATGGCTTAGACAGTGTCGGAGGGGGGAATTTTTGTAGTTTAAACTCTGTTTTTTAACCCTGGGGTCGGATCGAGGTTGATCCTTCATTCCCTAGACCTTCCAGCAATCTCCTCCTTCACAACTAGAGCATAAAAATCGACAGTTATGCCCAACAAGAAAACCATCGATCTTGCCTCCATGTGGGTTCTCTGCGATTGATCTGTGATGGGGAGTTACCTTTCTTTATCCCACATGTATGGGGGGATTCTAGACTGAACAGTTTATAAAGAAAAGGGGAACCATGTATTACTTGTGCGTGAAGCATGAGAGAGTCACAGAACCATGTGGAGCCCTCACGTGATGTAAACTTTTGAACGGTGGCCTAGTTCCCTAGATATTGTATGTTGGAAAAATCTAAGTGGTGTCATGTGCAGGTAGATGATATCCTAGTGGCCTAGTGCCCCGATGTATCAGTGGTCAGATCGAACCAAAGATCGAGAGTGACAATGTATGGAACTTGAGCCCAATGGTTCAGTGGGTTGGTGGTAAAATTAGATCGAAGTCGATTGGGGGAGTCATATAAAATACTTGTATGGGGCGCCTGGTGGGCTGGAACCCCGAATATCAAATATCGAAAACATGTAAGTAGTGTCAAGTGTGGGGAGTCAATACCTAATATTTCATTGGTTCGATACTCGGATACCAAATATCGAAAAATATTAAGTGGATCCAGATACAAAGAAGTTGATACTCGATGCCTAGTGAACTGATATACTCGGTGGACCGATATACCAATATCCTAGTGGGTTGATACCCCGAATACCGGATATCAGAATGGTTTAAGTGTTGATACAAGCATGTTATAGATACCCAATACCCTAGTGGGTTGATTAAATAGTATATGATTCCATTTCAATAGCCACATTGGTTCCATATCATCATCCACATCAGTAGATTTCCACGTAGGCAAGACTATCCATTAGTCCAAAAAAAACAAGTCTAGAGCCATTTTCTTATTTTGGCCATAAATGAAGAAAATTAAGTCAAACTGATATTAACTTCTATATTTTATCAGTAGAGATGATATCTAAAAAAGTGCGAGAGAGGGCCACTATCCATTTCTTCTTAGATTTGTCAGAAATTGAAAAATAGTGCTTTTTAAATATCTTGGTCCATATCAGTGGAAAAGATCTAGATTAAGTTGAAATTCTTGGAGAGAATCCAGAAACAAGACATGGAGATAACATGTGAAGGAATCAAATAAATTCTAAATATATTGGAATGGGGATGTTGAAATAGGCTGAAATCGACTATTCTGAGCCATTTTTTAGGGATTTTTGGGATTTTCGGACGAGGAAAAGTGACCCCAAATCACGAAACTGGAAATTTTTAATTACTAAACATTTAATATACTCATAAAAATAGACAACCTTGGCTTGGTGAATTTTTTCTAGAAGTGTCAAGATTGAGAGATAGCCAATTTTGCCAAGATAGTCAGTTTTGCCAAAAATTCCAAGTCTGAAAAAATTTGTAAAAAGGACAAAGTTGCAGATTCTAGATAGTTGTATTTTTTTACTAGATCATCAGATTGAAAATATGAGAGTTGATATGAATTAATTTTCATTATTTTTATCTATGTATGATACAAAATTTTCTCTAGTTCCTAACATATTTTCTTTTGTAGTTGATAGAAGTTGGTCTTTCAGTAAAATTGCACTAGTGGAAAAAAAATGCACAAATGGGGTGAAAGTGACTTTTTCAAGAAGCCATAACTTCCATCTTAGAGATTGGATTGGGAATACAAATAGTCATTGGAAATTTGATTCAGAATTGAATAACATGGAATTATTATAATTTGGAGAAATATGATAGCATTCTTCACGAATTGAGCAGAAAAAGGACTTGTAGCATTTATTGACAAAAATTTCTATAATATGCATAATTCTAACAAAATGGTTGCTTGCACATTTTGCAAAATTAGGGAATATAGAATATCAGTTCAAGACAATAATGCGAGTTTGGGACATGGAGGAATGAGAGGGTGGTTTCAATCATGAAAGAGAAGCCAAAGGTCAAAATATCAGTGTTGGTATTGCAAAGACGGAATCAAATGGACACAAAAGTAGAGTGGAGCTAGAAACATTAATAGAGACTATGAGAAGCTTGAAAATAGAAGTGCAAAGTTACAAAGCAGACAATGAGAATATGATGAAAGAACAAAATCAAATAAATTCTCAAATGATGCAAATCCTAAATAAGTTTCATAGGCAAGCAAAGAATGGACCATACTCAAAATAGAAAGAAGAAAGAATACATCATGAAAGAAGAGATAACTACAGAAGATCCATTCATTCAAGAAGTGCCAGAAAAAATCATAGACATCACTCACCTCCTTACTCAGTAAGGAAATTTTATGTGTCTGAAGACTCCATAAGCAGCCTAGAAGTGTCTCTTGTTAGGAACCAAAGAAGAATACATGAATTAGATAGTTTGCAAGGAGATTTGGGGAAGCTTAAGCCCCCATCCTTTGATGGTGAAACAGAAAGGGAAGATTATGTTGAATCCTAGTTTCTTGGTGTTAGCACTAGGAGTCACATCTAGATTGCATGGAAGGCAAGCCCAGTACCCATTAGGTTATATGTGAATGTAAGAGTGTTTTAAAGGGTCAAATGGAAAAGACTTGCAATGATAATGTTCCAACTCAGAAACAGGGCTAGCAATGCACCAACAATCAAGGTCTTGGCTAATTGCAATCAGTAGTTTAGGAGTAAATATAAATATAGGGAAGACTTGAATGAGAGGAATGTAAGGACTATTGTAAACATCAAGTCTACAGAATCCTAAGGAAGAAATTTTATTATCACAAGATCTTCTTGAAATCGGAAACTAAGGAATATAAATAAACATCATGATAATATAATGATCAAACATCCACCATAACATCACCACAATTATTCATGTGAATCATTCAAAGCATGAACATTTAGCATCAGAAGTAAATAGGTTGAAAGAGAAGTTGATTTCTATTAGTCAAAGAGTTTTAAGTCCAATACATAGCTAGATCACAGTCACTTCATCAAAATATTACAGTCTAAGGGAGCCTTGCTCAACCATCTGAACCAACTAAAGCATTTGATCTATATATTTATAACAAAAGCAAGGCAACAACTGGAGGTATGAGCCGGCCTCCTTCCCTTGAAAATCTCTAAACATTTATTTGTTCTAACGACTTAGATAACAACCTATGCTATAAACCAGGAAAATATTGGTGACTAATCAAAACATGCTTCAAACTGATTTGATCCTCTTTTGCTTCGTAGCTCTTGTTTTTCCATGTGTCTTTTAGGAGCATGCAGTTGTCCTCAAAATGCCAGCTACTGCTTTTGAAAATTTCTCCATCATCAACTTATCCAAAATTTGTTAGCTTGGTTCTTCTAGATTCCTGGTGTTTGCTGACAGCATCCTTGGGTAGCAAATCTGGGCAGCGTACCTCAAAATGGGACAAGGAGAAAAGGTAGCACCTGTAGGTAGCTCCACTGTGATGCATATATGTGCCAACCTTTGTCCTCTATGAAATATTAGGTAGTTAAATTGTGTAGCGCCCCTTATGCTGCGTCTGTGTGTAAACTTGTTCTCTACCAAATATTAGGTAGCACCACTTATGTTGCACCCGTGTTCAGGTTTAGGTAGCACTGTCATGAACGTAGCACCTTCAATATTGAATCATGTGTAGAGAAATTGGTGGTCTTTCATCATGTCAAACCCATTATACTTAGGTTCCTTGGTAGTATAGTAGGTAATGAATTTTATCACCGAGGGAGTTAACACTTTAGCAAAATCCCAAAACTGTGATAGTTAAATGCTTAGAAGCATGTATAGATGGTAGAGGTAATATTTGAATATCAGTTAACCCTCCCAAAAAGGAACCATCCTAAAAAATGGGGCTTACCTTTCACCAACTATTTTGTCAGCTTGACACTTAACCTCACACTCTTTTTGGTAGAAAGAGGATCTTCACTTAGCAGAACAGACTTCTTATTCTTAGCCATGACATGATTTTTCAGTGGGGCTATGCTCTCCATGATTGTTTCTGACTCTTTCTCAATATCAGCTTCAACCAATACCTGCAAATTTCTTTGAGCCACTTCATCTCGAAAATGTTTCACTTCTGCCTTGAGTTTCTTTTTCTGGGATTGAAAACCTCTATTCTGCCTATAAAGGTTTTGGAGCTGCAAACCTTGCAAATTCAAAGGGTATGATTGTAGCCATCCATAATCTTTGTCATCTTGGCTCTGTTAGATATGGATTCCTTTTTCAATTGAGCCACCTCCTTCCTAGCATCCTTAAGTTTCTTTATTAACCTTTTGAATGTCTGACCATTAGGGGGAATAGAGACATGCACAGTCTCCATAGGTTTGTTCTCAATCTCCTCTTCCACCTACACAGGAATTTCTTTGTCTGCCTCATTAGGTTTCTTGGTGGCTTTGCTTTTACCTTTCTTCCTCTTCATAGGGGTTTCTTATTTTCTTTCCATAGGCTTCTCAAAGTCTTTCACAGAGGTTTCATCTTTCCTCTCCAAAGGTATTTTAGTACCTTTACCCTTCCCTTTTTTAACAGGGGCTTCTTGTTTCTCCTCCACGGGATTTTTAATGCCTTTACCCTTCTTCTGAACAGGGGCTTCTTGTTTCTCTTCCATGGGATTTTCAATGTCTTTACCCTTATTCTTTTGAATAAGGTTTTCTGGTAAAGACTCCTCTTTGAAAACCTCCTTAGGAATTGATGACCTTGTGAAAGGTCTTTTACCCTTGATTTTGACTGCTGGAGGAGAAGAGGGGAAGAGTAGCTTCTTCCTTTTCTTGGATGTAGCTTTGGTAGAAAAAGGAACCTCTTCTAACCCTGGTGGAGGAGGTGGTGAAAAATATCTTTGTGGGGAAGGACAAGCTTCCTCCTCAGCTCCTGTGACCTGCTTCCTGACCTCTGAAACTTGAATAGGGGATCTTCCCTTTCTTTTCCTACTGGTCCCTTCTTTAACAGCACTAGTGGGTGATAAAGGACGTACAATCTGTGATTGAGGAGTAGATGCTAGATCCAACTTGAAGTGAGAAGTAACCACAAAATGCTCCCATGAAATCTCTTTCTTTCCCAATTCCTCAGAGACTAGCATTTTGATCAATCTAGAATGGAAAAGGCTAGAATCCACATCCTTAGATTTGTCTTGAATCCTGTCTGATATTTTACCTATGCTCCTTAACAGGTAACAAGTAATATTCATCTCAACCTTACTAGTAAAATGTAGCAACAACCTTATATGGTACTGGTACAATGTGTTAAATCTCCCTTCACATGTAAAATATCTCTGTATGATCTTCAAAATTCTTTCAAATTGTTCAATCAATTGATTCCTTGGCATGCTCTTAGACAAATCATTGGCTTGATATTCAGGTTTGAAGAGATATTTAGCATAGGATTAACTCAAAGCCATGGATTTGAACCACTTTTCACCTGAAATGGGAATTCTTGTTGCAGCTAAGATAGAGGCTTCAGTCACCTCAAATTCCAAATCCCAACCCTGGTTTTCCTGCCATCAAAATTTAATGCAAAATGTCTTGCTACCTCTGGATGGCCTCTCTGCATATTCTCGCAGAAAGAAAGGCATCCTTCTCTTTGAAATATCTCCCTTGCCATGGGCTCTATATCAAAAATATGCATGTCCACAGGTTCTGTCCTAACCACCTTTCCACCTTTGTGAGTCTTCCTCGATTGAGGAATCTCCATGGCTTAGAACAAGAGATTTTAAAAGCTTATGGGATAGTAATAACCAGGAAGAATTTAAATCGGGCTTCAAATGTGCAAGGCTAGACCTTTTAAACAAGCCAGTGTTGGTAAGCCAAGCTTGATTGTGGAAAATACACCCTTAGATGTGTACAGGTATTTGAGAGTGTAAACAGTGAGGGGGTAATCGAGAATTGGCTCTTTGTAATTGAGTAAAAACGATTAACTCCAAGATGAAATGAAGCAGGGGAAGTAGAGAAGGTTTATGCAACGCCTCTGGGTAGCGCAACGCATATGCAGAGGATAGACTATTTGAGAGCTTGCAATTTCAATGGCTAAGGTAGGCAGCAGTTGTCAGACTTAGATACAGGCAATGAAGCTTATGGGTCTGAAAAGAGAGAAGACAAGGCCAACATGCAAAGACGGATCCCTTACAACTTTGCAAGCTCAGCAACCAAAACCCGAGCTCAAATTTCTTGTGAAAATTAATATGCAGAGGAGGCAACATGGGATACCTGTGGAGTAGACACTTGTTGGAATCTTCAACAAGATCTTCAGGAAGAAATTGTGAAAACTTCAGCCCTCGAATCTGCTTAAGCCTTGAACTTGGTTGCCTTGCTGTCACTTGCTTAGAAGTTGTGAATTTGCGCAGCACATCACTATTGAGATTTTCAAAATTACAAACTGTTACCAGGGCTCGTAAATGAAAGATATTGAAGGCATCTTTAAATAACTCCTGGCACCGAAAACAAGGAACATGACATCAGTCATGGAAATCATAACTCGTAGTGAAAATCATGATGAACGGATAAGGCGCTACGGAACCTCCTGATGAGTGTGTAGCACTCCAGTTTAAAAAATGATTGAATAGGTAGGCAAGGGCAGCAAGGAAACGCTTAGGAGGTCATGAGTGAAGAGAATAGTATGTCACAGCAGTCTAGTCATGGGAGGGATCGACTTAGGGACAAGTCATGAAGGGGACCAAAACAAGTCATGAGATAAAATGGTTCTAAGACCAAAAATCACTTTGAGGATCAAAACATGAGCTATAACTCAAAAGTTTAATCATCCTAGGGGTCCTACCAATCATAAAATTTAAAGGGATGAAACTTTAAAAAAAATTAAAAATCTAAGGATTTTAAATAGGATAAAAACAAACTAAAATACCCAAGGCAATTTAGTGTGATAACATTGGCTCCACAGGGGATGGCATGCCCTCTGCGGGCTGCAAAGAATGAGTAGATTTAGTGCCTTATCCATAAATCTTGAAATTTACCGTGCTTGCCTTTATCTTGTCTCAATGCATCCCACTTGAGCACCAGGTCGCCCAATTGAAAATCCTCTTTGTTCACCTTCTTGTCGAATGCCTGCTTGATCTTCAGTTGATGATCATATGCATTATCTACAAGTTGCTCCCGAGTCTGTTTCATTTCAACTAGCTGTTGAATCCTCCTGATCATATGATCTGACTCCCCTTGATAATCTTGGAAGAATTTTTCCACAGGTAAGGCAAGCTGAGAAGGGAAAATAGCCTCAACTCCATATACCAGCTGGAAAGGAGAAAGGCCCAGGGCCCTCTTTGTTCTCACTCTGTCAGCCCACAAAGCAAACTTGAGTTTTGAATCCCATGCCTTTTTGTTGTCCTCTAAATTTTTTTTAATGATCTTTAGAAATCTTTTTTTGAGGATTCTGCAAGCCCATTCCCTTGGGGGTAGTAAGGAGTAGAGTGAATCAATGTGATTCCAAACTGTTCACAGAAATGAATCAATGGCTCAACCTTGAAAGATGCAGCATTGTCAGTGACAATTCTGTTCAGACAACTAAACCTCGCCATAATGTCTTCGAGGAAACCAATGATCACTTTGTGGAAACCATTCCTGGTAGGAATAGCCTCTATCCACTTAGTGAAGTAATATGCGACAGTCAAAATCCATCTATGTTGGCCACTGGAAGTGGGATGAATTTCCTCGATAAAATATAGGCCCCATAGTTGAAAAGTTCATGAAGCTGCTATGGGCTTTAATGGAAAAGACTTAAGCTGCTTCTTTCCAGAAAATTTCTGACACTTAACACATGCTCTGATCTTAGAAAAAACATCTGTGAATAGACTAGGCCAAAAATACCCAGATCTGAGAATCTTGTAGGCAGTGGTCCTCCAAAAATGATGCCCCCCACGCAAACTGTCATGAAAATAAGACATAATCTTTTAGGCTTCTTGCGGGTCTAGGCATCTCAACAACACTCCTAATGGATCCTTCCAATATAAAATTTGATAAACCAGGCAATACTTTATTGATTTGAGTTTTAATGCTCTCACCTTGTTCTTTTCCATACCATTTGGAGGCTGTAAATTATGAAAGAAAAATACAATGTCCTTGTACCAGCTGCAATCTGCCAATGCAGGGATGCCTTCAGAACCTTTGTCATTTAATTCAACCTACTGCTTTTATGAACATGAGCTAATTAAATTTACCCCCAATGTTGAGAAATTTGATTCAGCCAATAGCTTGGCTAAACCTCGGCCTTTAACCAATTTGGTAGGGTTGATTTCTAAATTGAATTAAAGGATTTTAGCAATCCATTTGCTGCATTTTCCGTCAATATCAGGTTGAATAAGAATTTCTTTTACAACAGCTGATGAAACATAAGCAATAACTATTGAATGCAGCACATAAACTCCGAAGGACTTAAGAGATTTAACCAGTGCATAGGCCTACTTATCCATGATGTCATATTTTAATTCTGCATCTCTCAAAACCCAACTAAAAAAGGAAATGGGTTGCTCTAAGCCTTTAGTGTTCTTCTGCAACAAAACTGTTGCTACTGTATCAAAAGAGGCAAAAGAAAAAATAAGAAATTCCTTGGAGTAATCTGGGCTGACTAGGACTGGGGCTGCAGTCAAATATTTCTTTATTTGATCAAAAGAACTACGTGTCTTAGCAGTCCACTTGATTTCATTACCTTTCCTCAACATGGATGTGATATACTTAACCAACTCAGCAAAATTTGACACAAACCTTCTCAAGAAATTAACTTTTCCCATAAAAGATTGAACCTCCTTTTTAGATCTAGGCAGTGACAAGGTTTGTATGGATTTAACCCTGCTCGAAACAATCCTAACCCCTTTAGCTGACACAATATGTCCCAATAATTTCCCCTCCTTCATGGCAAACAATGATTTTTTTGGTTTTAAAGAGAGACCGAATTTTCTGCATTTCAAGAAAACCTTTCTTAAATTATCAAAATGATCTTTATTAGATTGAGAGAACATTGTTATGTCATCTAAATAGATGACAACAAACTTGTCCTTCTCTCCAATGAATGTTATGTCCATAGCTCGTTGAAAGGTCACCCCTACGTTCATTAATCCAAAGGGCATCTTGGCGTACATGAATGTACCCCAAGGAGTGGTAAAGGTTGTCTTCTCTCTATCCTCTGGAAAAACAGAAATATGGTTGTAGCTAAAAAAACAATCAACCATAGACATCTGGGTTGCACCTGTCACCCTATGTAATATGTGCTCCATCTTGGGAAAAGGGTAATTATCCTTTTTAGAACTTCTGTTCAGTTTCTGGAAATCGACATATAGTCTGATTTCTCCATTCTTTTTCCTCACGGGGACCAAATTGGCCACCCATTCGGAATACCTCAAAGGAATAATAATTTTTTCATATAAAATATTTTGTACCTCTTTCTCCATGACAGGCAACAACATAGGATTGATTTGCCTCAAATTTTGCCTAAAGGGTTTGGTCTCATCTTTTAATGGAATCTTGTGCTCTATAATGTTTGTGTCATAAGTTCTGAGATCTTCATAAGTCCAAGCGAATACATCAGCAAATTCCTTTAACAATTTGGTATATTCTTCCCTCTTCTCTCTTGATAGGCTTCTTGACAGCTTGATGTATTTTGGATCCTTTTCTGTTCCCAAATTGCACTCAGTTATATCAACATCATCAATCGACACTTTCCCCTTTACTGCCACATCATTTCCATCAAATAAATTTTCCAAAGGAACTAGTCCTTTTGGAATGTGGTTTCTAGGTAGCTTCACAATATGATGATTAGCAATTTTATTAAGGAAAACATCAGCATGTGGATTAAGTTCAAAATCATGATCCTAATCAATGTGTAATGCAACAAATTCATCAACATACTCAAGGAATTTTTTAAATTCTAAATCATCTTCAAACACCTTCCAATATTTGACATTATCCAGTATATAAGGCCTGTATTTGACTTCTACATCATACTTGAGTTTAGGTGGTATAGGTATCCTGAAATTGCTTGTTGATACAACCAAAGAATCAACCACAAAATTCTCTTCTCGTGGAATAAATGAGATGTCAAACTTAGAGAAAAAATTCTCCACTAGTCCCATACTTCATTCCTATAAGATCTAAGCCTAGGGTGCTTAGTTTGACAAATATTTTTGGTCTGATGGACTATCAATTCAGAATCTCCAAAGACTGACATCTTTTTAATCCCCATATCTTTTGCAGCCCCCAAGCCCAAGACAAGATCTTCATACTCTGCCACATTATTGGTAGTTTCGAATTCTAGTTTGTATGACAAAGATATGGTCTCCTGAGTTGGTGAGACAAAAACCACTCCAGCAACGGCACCTTCCTTAGAAGAGGCTCCATCAAAGAACATCTTCCAAACATAATTGGTTAGAGGGGGCTCTTCACATAAGGTAGAAGACTGTTTTCTAATTTGAAGAGGAGTTTTGGGAGCATCAGTGAGATGCAAAATGCTAGATCCCATATCAGTATCAAGAGAAAAACCAAGATGATTGGCGGGGTTTGCTTCATCACTAATAATGTAAGCCAGTTGGTCTTCCCTGTAAAGTCTTCTATGCTCCCCCCCAAACACAGGGATAATTTCATATGAGAGATCCATCTGCAAGGTCCCTCCAAATCTCTTTATCCAAGACCTTGACAAGAGCATTCCAAACTTGGGAGGAACGTCGGCTACCACAACATCCATAAGTATACTTTTCATGGGCAGCTGAAATAGAGTCACAACCATATCCTTAATGACCCCCAGGAATTTTACTTTCCTAGAGTCAAAAGAATACAAGTCATGATAGTTTTTTGTGACTTCCAATCCAAGTTCATCCATAACAGTTTTTGGCATGAGATTGTGTGATGCCCTTGAATCCAAAAGACAATTATTCAACACTTTATCATGTATATTGAGAGAAGTATAGAAGGGAGGGGGTGAATCATCTCTGTCTTCTATCAAAGGGCCTAAAATCACAGCTGGTTTTTCATCTTGCAGATTTATTGAATCAGTGGCATTTGGAGAGGCTTCGGGCTGTAACATTTTGGTCAGATATTTTTTAAATTCTTCATATTTTATCAATTCCAAAAATGGTACAGGGATCTTAATTTTCTAGATCTCACTCTCAAACCTAAAGGAAGAAGAAGTCTTTAAGATATCCTTAGTTTCAGGAGTAGGATTTCTGATCAGAACTTGTGGACTTTGAGAGTATTTTTACTTGCTGCTCACTGTCATAGCCTTGGCAAAATTTTCTTTTTGTTTGCTACAAATTGTCACAGCTTTGGCAGGTTCTTCCTTTGGGGTTGGTTGGTTAGAAGCACTATTCTTTTCCTCATTCTTTTGGGATCTCGGATTGTATCTATAAGGTGCCTTTACTTTCTCTCCCTTACTCAATTCATTGATTTTAATATCCATCAAGGACTACTCATAAGAGGACTGAGTCAAATGTGGGGAAAGGGATGTGTCACCTAAGCAGTGAATCTCAGGATCATCCTCTACCTCCTCTTCTTCTTCATCAGCAACCAGATTATTTTGAAAAAGAGTTTGTACCCTCTGATCATCTCTTTCTCTGTTTCTGGGATCTCTGGGAAGGATTTGGGGAGCATTGTTGGGTCGTCTAAAGTTACCTCTATTTTCAGTGTTTTGAGCATTTCTATATGTCTTCCTCCCTTCCAATTGCAACTTCTCAATCTTAGTGGAAAGGGATTTTACTAATTTTTTTAGCTCATCTACTTGAGAATGGACAGCAGGGGAATCAGAAGTGGAAGCTTCAGCTCTGTTTTTTCTCTTATCCCTATCAGACTTCCCCCTAAGCTTATTTCATGCTACTATGTTGGATTCTACCTCCAAGGAAACATCTTGCATATGAACTAGGGAAGGTGATTTTCTCTCTCTCAGTAGAAGGAAAAAATATGGATCAAAGGCACTGGAATAAGTAATTTTTGCAGAGGTTTTGGTGGGTTTTATCTCATCAAGAATCTTATTATATATTTTGTTGAATCTTTTAGAAAAGTCAGAGACAAATTCTCCCTCTTTCCTCCTTAAAGATCCAAATTCTGTGATATAATACATAATTTTTTTTTTGTCTCCCCAGTGCCTCAAAAAATCATTATCTAATGCCTCAATTTCGTTAATGGATCCAGGGGCCAGACCCCTAAACTACTTCCTAGACTCACGAAAAAGGATTTGGACGAAGACCCTCATCCACGCATCCTCGTTTTCAATGTTTTGATTGTCTAAATAGTTGTAGAAGGAAGCAAGATGTTCTTCAGTAGTTATATCCTCTTCTCCCATGAACTTGGGCATGTATTTCAAATAATCTCCAGGAGGGAGAGCATTTACTGGCTGGGGTAAGATAATAGGGGCATATCTTACAGCTACTATGGCATCCATCCTATTGGCAGGGGGATTAAAAACTGCCATTTTGTTTTGAATTCTTGGTGAACAAGGAGGAGAAGGGGACTTGACTGTGTGCAGATTAGGAGAAGAAGGAAAGTATGACGGAGGGATTTAAATTTTCACAGCAAAAGGTTGAGGCTTGGAAGAATATGGCAAGGTTGGTACAATATGTGAAGTTTCTTTTCCTTTGGCAGCATATATTTTAATAGAAGGAGGGGTAGAAAATCCTAAGGTAGGGAAATCTTCAAGACTATCAAGGATGAAACTCTTTTCAATGTCAGGAGAAGAAAGAATGTCAATGTTTTCTTCTTTCAAGTCAGTTTCAAAAGGAGAGTATTCGACAGGAAATTCTTCAAAATCAAGTTTCTTAAATACTTCAGCAGAAGGTAAAGAAATCTTACTTGACACAACAACTGGAGTATAAAAAGTGGAATCAGGCAACTAACTATAAGCACTTGTAGCAACAACAAAAAAACATTTTTGAGAAGCTTTTCCCTTATTTATTATCTTTTTTGGGTCAGCCTCAGGTGGAACCAAAGGTAGTTGTGGATTTGATCTTGTATTTCTGCCTTTGGGCACTAGAGCTGAATCAATGGAGTTGTTAGGTCCAAGATGCAATCTTCAAAATACTAAGTCCCAATGCACCTTCAGAACTAGTAAGCATTGTCGTTCTATTACAGGGAAAAGTTTTCAAATCGTTCCCTGGCAACGGCGCCAAAAATGTTAGCACTAGGAGTCACCTTCAGATTGCATGGAAGGCAAGCCCAGTACCCATCAGGTTATATGTGAATGTAAGAGTTTTTTAAAGGGTCAAATGGAAAATACTCGAAATGATAATGTTCCAACTCAGAAACAGGGCTAGCAATGCACTAGCAATCAAGGTCTTGGCTAACTTTAATCAGTAGTTTGGGAGTAAATATGAATAGAGGGAAGACTTGAATGAGAGGAATGTAAGGGATACTGTAAACATCAGGTCTACAGAAGCCTAAGGAAGAAAGTTTCTTATCACAAGATCTTCTTGAAATTAGAAACTAAGGAAGCTAAATAAACATCATGATAATATAATGATCAAACATCCACCATAACATCACCACAATTTTTCATGTGAATCATTCAAAGCATGAACATTTAGCATCAAAAGTAAATAGGCTGAAAGAGAAGTTGATTTCTATTAGTCAAAAAGTCTTAAGTCCAGTACATAGCTAGATCACAATCACTTCATCAAAATATTACAGTCTGAGGGAGCCTTGCTCAACCATCCGAACCAACTAAAGCATTTGATATATCTATTTATAACAAAAGGGAGGCAATAGTTGGAGGTACGAGCTATCCTCCTTCCCTTGAAAATATCTAAACATTTATTTGTTCTAACCACTTAGATAACAACCCATGCTATAAAACAGGAAAATGTTGGTGACTAATCCAACCATGCTTCAAACTGATTTGATCCTCTTTTGTTGTGCAGCTCTTGTTTTTCCATGTGTCTTTTAGGAGCGTTCATTTGTCCTCAAAATGCCAACTATTGCTTTTGCAAATTTCTCCATCATCAACTTATCCAAAAGTTGTTAGCTTGGTCCTCCTAGATTCATGGTGTTTGCTAGCAGCTTCCTTGGGTAGCAAATCTGGGTAGCGTACCTCAAAATGGGACAAGGAGAAAAGGTAGCACATGTATCTAGCGCCACTGTGCTACATATATGTGACAACCTTTGTCCTCTGTGAAATATTAGGTAGTGAAATTGTGTAGCGCCCCTTATGTTGCGTCTGTGTGTAAACTTTTTCTCTGCCAAATATTAGGCAATGTCTGTAGGTAGTGCCAATTATGTTGCACCTGTGTGCATGGTTAGGTAGCAATGTCAAGAACGTATCGCCTTCAATATTGAATCATGTGTAGAGAAATTGGTGGTCTTTCATCATGTCAAACCCATTATACTTAGGTGCCTTGGCAGTACAATAGGTAATGAATTTTATCACTGAGGGAGTTAACACTTTAGAAAAAACCCAAAACTATGATAGTTAAACACTTAGAAGCCTATATAGATGGCAAAGGTAATATTTGAATATCATTTAACCCTCCCAAAAAGGAACCATCCTAAAAAATGGGGCTTACCTTTCACCATCTATTTTTTCATCTTGACACTTAACCTCACACTCTTTCTGGTAGAAATAGGATCTTCACTTTGCACAACATACTTCTTCTTCTTAGACATGACAGGATTTTTTAGTGAGGATATTCTCTCCTTGACTGTTTCTAACTCTTTCTCAATAGCAGCTTCAACCATTACCTGCAAATTTATTTGAACTACTTCATCTTGAAAATGCTACACTTCTACCCTGAGTTTCCTGTTCTACGATTGAAAACCTCTATTCTGCCTATAAAGGTTTTGGAGCTTCCTATGAAGGGGCTGATCCTTTCTTGCTGCAAACCTTGCCAAGTCAAGGGTATGAATGTAGCCATCCATAAGCTCTGTCATCTTGGCTCTGTCAGATATGGATTCCTTTTTCAATTGAGCCACCTCCTTCCTAGCATCCTTAAGTTGCCTCATTAACCTTTTGAATGTCTGACCATCAGATGGAGTAGAGACATACATAGTCTTAACAGATTTGTTCTCAATCTCCTCTTCCACCTGCACAGGAATTTCTTTGTCTACCTCATCAGGTTTCTTGGTGGTGTTTCTTTTACCTTTCTTCCTCTACATAAGGGTTTCTTCTTTTCTTTCCACGGGCTTCTCAGATTCTTTCACAGAGGTTTCATATTTCCTCTCCAATGGTATTTTAGTACCTTTACCCTTCCCTTTCTGAAGAGGGGCTTCTTCTTTCTCCTCCATGGGATTTTCAATGCCTTTACCCTTCTTCTAAACAAGGGCTTCTTGTTTCTCTTCCACGGGATTTTGAATACCTTTACCCTTCTTCTTTTGAATAAGTTTTTCTAGTAAAGACTGCTCTTTGAAAACCTCCTTAGGAATTGATGACCTTGTGAAAGGTCTTTTACCCTTGATTTCGACTGCTGGAGGAGAAGAGGGGAAGAGTAGATTCTTCCCTTTCTTGGATGTAGCTTTGGTAGAAGAAAGAACCTCTTATAACCCTGGTGGAGGAGGTGGTGAAAAATTTCTTTGTGGAGAAGGACAAGCTTCCTCCTCAACTCCTGTGACATGCTTGTTGACCTCTAAAACTTGAACAAGGGATCTTCCCTTTCTTTTCCTACTGGTCCCTGATTTAACAACACTAGTAGGTGATAAAGGACCTGCAATCTATGATTAAGGAGTAGATTCTAGATCCAACTTGAAGTGAGAAGTAACCACAAAATGATCCCATGAAATCTCTTTCTTTCCCAATTCCTTAGAGACTAGTGTTCTGATCAATCCCGAGTGGAAAAGGCTAGAATCCACATCCTTAGATTTGGCTTGAATCCTGTCTGGCATTTTACCTATGCTCCTTAACAAGTAATAAGGAATATTCATCTCAACCTTACCAGTAAAATGTAGTAACAACCTTATATGGTACTGGTACAATGTGTTAAATCTCCCTTCACATGTAAAATATCTATGTATGATCTTCAAAATTCTGTCAAACTGTTCAATCAATTGATTCCTTGGCATACTCTTAGACAAATCATTGGCTTGATATTCAGGTTTGAAGAGATATTTAGCATAGGCTGAACTCAAAGACATGGATTTGAACCAATTTTCACCTAAAATGGGAATTCCTGTTGTAGTTGAGATAGAGGCTTCAGTCACCTCAAATTCCAAATCCCTAACCCTGGTTTTCCTTCCATCAAAATTTAAATCAAACTGTCTTGCTACCTCTGGATGGCCTCTTTGCATATTCTGGAAGAAAGAGAGGCATCTTGCTCTTTGAAATATCTCCCTTTCCATGGGCTCTGTATCAAAAAGACGCATGTCCACAGGTTTTGTCCTAAACACCTTTCCACCTTTGTGTGTCTTCCTTGATTGAGGAGTCTCCATGTCTTAGAACAATAGCTTTTAAAGGCTTATGGGATAGTAATAACCAGGAATACTTTAAATCGTGCTTCAAATGTGCAAGGATGGCCCTTTTAACAAACTAGTGTTAGTAAGACAAGCTTGACTGTGGAAACTACACCCTTAGACTTGTACAGGTATTTGAGAGTGTAAACAGTGAGGGGGTAATCCATAATTGGCTCTTTGCAATTGAGTAAAAATTATTAACTCCAAGATGAAATGAAGCAGGGGAAGCAGAGAGGGTTTACACAGCGCAACGCATACACAGAGGATAGACTATTTGAGAGCTTGCAATTTCAATCGCTAAGGCAGGAAGTAGTAGTCAGACTTAGATATAGGCAATCAATATTACGGGTCTAAAAAGAGAAAAGGACAAGGCCAACATGCAAAGACGCATCCCTTACAACTGTGCAAGATCAACAACCAAAACCCAAGTGAAAATTTATTGTGAAAATTAATATGCATAGGAGGCAACACGGGATACCTGTGGAGTAGACACCTATTGGAATCTTCAATGAGATATTCAGGAAGAAATTGTGAAAACGTCATCCCTCGAATCTGCTTCAACCTCAAACTTGGTTGCCTTGTTGTCACCTGCTCAGAAGTTGTGAATTTGTGCAACGCATCACTATTGAACTTTTCAAAATTAAACACCATTACCAGGGCTCGTAAATGCAATATATTGAAGGCATCTTTAACTAACTCCTGGCACTGAAAACAAGGAGCATGACATGAGTCATGGAAATCATAACTCGTAGTGAAAATCATGAGGAACATATAAGGCTCTACAGAACCACCTGATGAGTGTGTAGCGCTCCAGTTTAAAAAATGATTGAATAGGTAGGAAATGACAAAAAGGGAATGCTTATGAGGTCATGAGTGAAGAGAATAGTATGTCACATCAGTCTAGTCATGGGAGGGATCAACCTAGGGACAAGTCATGAAGGGGACCAAAACAAGTCATGAGCTAAAATGGTTCTAAGACCCAAAATCACTTTGAGGATCAAAACATGAGCTATAACTCAAAAGTTTAATCATCCAAGGGGTCCTACCAATCATAAACTTTAAAGGGATGAAACTTTAAAAAAAAATTAAAATCTAAGGCTTTTAAATTAGGAATTAGGAATTATTTTCAATTTCATAACTAGTCCTTTAATCTAGAATCCAAAATTGCCACCTACCATTTGCATGGAAAAGATGTTATGTGGTGGGAGCATTTGAAGCAAGTGGAGCACATTAATGAGAGTAATATCAATTGGAATCACTTCAAGAGATATTTTTAGAAGGAATACCTTTCAGAGCACTTCTATGGCAAGAATATGCAAGAGTTCTTTGAACTCGGGTTGGGAAGCATGGCCATGGGATAATATGAAAATAATTTATTGGGATTGTTGAAGTATGTGGGGTTTATCAAGGATGAGAAGGTGAAGATACAAAGGTTTTTGAGTGGACTTTTGTCATTTTATAAAGAGAAGATTCAATATGATGAGCCTAGAACTTTGACATAGACTATTAGAAAGGATAAGTACCTATACAATCAAGGAAAGGGTAAAGACTCTTTGTAGAAGTATTAGAAGGATAAGAAGAAGGAGAAATATGATTAGAGAAGAAAGGGATTCAAACCTCCTTTCAACAGAAACATCCCTACTAAAAATCAACAAGATCAGACTACTAAGGATGATTCTAATAAGGAAGACTCCTTGGGAAAAAGGGGAATACCACCAATCAAATGTTCAGGATGAAAGGAAGATCACATGTACAATGATTTCCCTCACTGAGAAGACAAAATAAATACCATGCACAACATCCAAGAGGCTACCATAGTAGCAGACATGGGAAGAAATATTCCAAGAATATATGCATCCTTAGAAGATCGACAAGCAAAATACCAATCCAATATGATAGAAGTGGAAGGTAAGATCATTAATCGTTGTGTTTCTATTTTAATTGACTCATGGGAAATCCATTGTTACATTGATCCTAACACAATGGATAGATTAGATTTAGAGAAAAGTAAGCTCAAAAAATCAAGTTTGGTTCAACTAGCCACTTGAACCAAAATAAGTATCAATGAGACAATCATAGGATACCCAATAAATTTGAATGGAGTAAATGAAGTTGTTGATATGAATCTCATAAAATTAGGATCTTATGATATCCTAATCGGAATGGATTGGTTATACAAACATCATGTTGTCCTATATTTCCATAACAAGACATTTGCATGCCTTAACGTAGAAGGAAAATAGAGCATTGTGAAAGGAATTCCAAGACCCATTTCGGTAAGGAATATTTCATCCTTACAGTTGAAGAGATATTTTAGAAAATGTTTCAATTGTATGCAACTCATGTGGAGAAACTAGAAAACACAAAAGCACCAAGTCTTGAAGATTATTCAGTATTGCAAGAGTTTGAAGATGTATTCCAAGAAATACCAGGATTACCACCAAACAGGGACATAGAATTCTCTATTGATTTAGTACCAGGAGTTGACCCAATATCAAGGACACCTTATAGAATGAGCACACCATAATTAAAATAATTACAAACGTAGCTAGAAGAATTGTTAAAGAAAGAGTACATATGCCCAAGTGTTTCACCATGGGGAGCACCAATACTCTTTGTTAAAAAAAGGATGGAACATGGAGGCTGTGTATTGACTCTAGATAGCTAAATAAAGTCACTGTGAAGAAAAAAACCCTCTACCTAGAATTGATGACCTCTTTGATCAGCTAAGAGAAGCAAATATATTTTCAAAGATGGACTTGAGATCAGGATGCCACCAGGTAAGAATCAAAGAAGAAGACATCAGTAATACAACCTTTAGAACTAGGTATGGACATTATGAATTTGTAGTCATGCCATTTGGAATGAACAATGCACCAATTGTCTTTATGTGCTTAATGAAGAGCATATTCATAAATTATTTGGATAAGTTTGTCATTGTGTCCCTGGACGACATACTTATGTATTCTAAATTAGAAGAAGAACACAAACATCACTTGAGGTTGGTATTGCAAATACTAAGGAATCATCATATTTATTCCAATCTTAGAAAGTGCTCTTTTTACCAAGATTAAATCCATTAGTTGGGACACATTATTTCAAAACAAGGAATAGCAGTGGATCTAGAGACTATTGAAGCCATTAGAGGATGGCTAGCACCCAGGAATGTTTCAAAAGTCATATATTTTATGGAATTAGCTAGATACTACAGGAACTCTATATAAGGATTCTCTAAAATTGTTAATCTCATCACTTCTTTACAAAACAAGGGAATTAAATTTGCATGGGTAGAAAAGTGTGAAGAGAATTTTAATCTGTTGTAAGAATTACTACTAGTGTCCATTTTAAATATTGTTGACCCAAAGGAGAATTTTGTGGTATGTACAGATGCTTGCAAAGAAGGACTAGGTGGAGTCCTCACTCGGAATGGATATGGCATTGGTTATGAGTCCATAAAGCTTTAAAAAAATTAGAGGAATTATGCCACACATGATTTGGAGTTTACTGCCATAGATCATGCATTGAAGATGTGGAGGCATTATCTCATGGGAAAGAGATTTGAACTAAGAATGGACCATAATGGTCTGAAATATCTTTCTTGACAACCAACTTTGAATGCTAGACAAACAAGATGGCTGGAATTTTTAAGTGAGTATGAATTTGTTTTGGTATCCACACATGATTTTTTATATTTAACACGATTGAAAGATATTACACTTTTCTGTAGCTGCCATCACCTCAAGTTTGTGAACATTTTTCTGAGTTTTGAAATGATTGTTGGATTAAACCTTACCTTATTAAATTTTTATTGTTTGCATTTTTCGTTTGTTTTATTTTTAATTCATGACTATAAGCATGAATTAAACATAAAACTCGGCTTGGTTTAATAATTTTGTGCCTTAGAAATATCCTTTAAAAAAACATCCATATGTAATTAAAATGAAAATCTCATGAAATAGTTGATTGATCCATTTTCATTTTTTTGGTTTTAATATGGTTGTTATGAATTCAATGGTTCGATAGTTCATTGTCGAATTTTTTTGGTACATGAAAAACTTTGGTTAATTATTTGATATTCTTTTCATAAGTTTAATGGTCATATCAACATTTATGCCAATGAGTATAGACCTGATGTACTCGCTTTTTCACCTTACCTTGCTGGCTCAAAACATTAATGAAGCTATTAATTATCTGCATAGGGTTTTGTACTCTGTATTTTTTGGCACTCATCGTGAGAGATGGTAAGGAATACAATGAACCCTCTGGTTTTTTCTCTCACTATACGAGTTATGATAACCCACAGGCTCTACTATTTCCATGTTTTCACTCTCCGTTCAGACCTGTTTCTGTTGCTCTTGTGATTAAAATCTAAAACTATTTCGAGTAATCTCTATTGCATCCTTGTTATAGTGGTCATGGCACCCGTCATTCGCATAGAGTCGAACGGATGCCAAGCCTTATTATCCCATGATGATCCTATTGATGACCTAAAGAGTCATAGTTGGGATGTATTCCTCAAAAAAATCGAGGGTTATGATCTTCAGGTGGAAAAAGCCTTTATACAAACCTTTGATAGTTTCAGAGCCAAGATTGAAGACATACAGTTAGAATTGACCGAGGAATTCATGAGAAAAGCAACAGGGCTTCCATAAAAGGGTGAGAGGTGCTTTAAAAATGCCCGAATAGAAGAAGTCTTGTGGAGTTTGTTTATTACATCTCGTAAAACCACTTGCTGCGTCAAAGGTATTCCTATCGCTCTGTTAAAACCTAGATGGAATAGTTTGTTGTTAATTCTGAAACAATTTGTTATGTACGAAGGTCGATACAGATTGGTTTTTCTATACCATATTTGTTTGCTCATGAATTTCATAGGTTTTGATTTAGATATGTCCTTTTACCTATTGATGAGCCTCTATAAGATGTCCAAACGTTACAAATGAGAGGGTGTCAATTCGAGCATATTCCACCATGGACTTGTTAAAATATTGTTGGTGTATCATCTCTCAACCATAGGTGATAGTTGGGAGACCTTTTTGATGAGGAATGGATTCACCCAGGATGATCCTACAACAAACCCTCTTTTAATAGAAAACCCTAACTTAGATGAGCCAGTGGTTGAAAACCAGTTTGCTAATTCAATTAATGGACCAGAGTTTGTTGATAAAACCCCTCTAGATAAAGGATCACCGTGTAGGTTTTCACCTACAAGATATCTAGAACAAGAAAATGATTAATTGAAATGAAATGACCTTCGTGTGCTTGAGAACGATGATAGTTTGAACATTAATGTTAAGTATGATGTCAAGAAACTCTATAAAAAAACAAAACAGCAGTGCGTGGATTTGGGTTTCAAGAATAAGAAGGTCGGTCGCCTGATCTCTAGAAAATTAAGGAACCGAAAGGATACTCATCTGATCTCTATCGATCTGATCGAGATTGATGAGGGTTCAGATCGTGAGATAGAGGATTTCATAGCATGGGAAGAGCCTGAAATTCAGTGTTCCAAGAGAGAGGTTATCACCCATGTCGATCCATATGATTTCGTGACCAATTTACCCCCATGTCTTAAGGGTAAAAAGGGGTTTTCGGGTATCGACCACATTTTGGAACAAACAACAGGTAAGGTTGAAGCACCCCTGGTCGATTATTTCTTGCGTTGATCTATCATCTCCCTGATACCCTCTAATAGCTTCCTTTGTTGGTTAGAGCATTACTATACCGATGTTCCCATCTTACGGTCCCGAATTAAAACTATGACTACTTAGAACGATCCGTTGAAACAAGAAAACCTTGATCTCAAGGCACATGCAGAAAGGGAGAAGAAACGAATCAAGAGATCTGGAAACATAGTCATTAAGAATACAACTAGTGTCAAAGAAATTATAAACTTTGAACTGATTGATCCCTCTCTAGCTCATTTTTAATGGTAAAACGTTTTATTTTCATTTCATTGATTTCTGTAATCTAAGTCTAAATAAGTAGATTTGATTTTGATTTCATTTACTAAAATTAAGAGAGGCTACATAATCTTTGATTCTGTATCTAGTCCTTTAATAATAATAATTAGTAATTAACAATTGATTTTTCTAATATATAAAATTGGTTTTCCTATTCTCCGGAAATGGGAGATTCTGTTGTTGATTACTTGGAAGAAATATTTTCAATTATAAACTTAAATTATTAGTAGTTTCTCCTTCTATATGTTTTATAAAAATTTTGATTTAATTTTGAATAAACCAACTCTGGTATGAGTGGTTTCCAATCCACTATTTTTGTAATATTACTTGATTTTGGAAGATTCAACTCTATCCTGTGAGATATGAGTATTTGGATCCAAGATTACTTTAAATACTGTTCACTTTTTCTAGTGAAGGGATCTTTGATTAGAACACATTATGGACATTTAATTCCCAAGACTATATGTACAAGTTGTTCACATTTCGGATTTAGACCAGCATGACACTATTCCATTTATGCTTTGTCTCTTACATTATGGAATATTAATATGTTATACAACTTTAGCCTCATTAGCATATAATGTTTCATTTTATTCAGCACTTTAAATTTTGTCTATAACTTGTTGTTTCATATATTATATATGTGATCGTTATTTCACTTTAATATCATGATTTATGATTGATGTTAAGTTGATGTATCAAATGAATGCTTCACATTAAAATTTCTTTTACTGTAAACATTCATCATTACAAGGTCATTGGATCTATATGTTTATTACTTTGTTCTTATATCCTTGCTCCCAAAAACACCTTGAGTTTATTCTAGAGATGTTAACACAAGCCTGTTACAGATTTATCTCACAGGCAAGATAGCTTGAAGTCTAGATTGCACAGGGATATAGACACAGTATGAGACTAATCTCAGGTTAGTTTTATTCACATTCAATTTTTGTTATTAGTTTATTTATTAGTGAAATAAGACAGTTTAAATTGGTTGTGACTATTATTCTGTTCTTGTTTTAGATTATGTTGTATTAGTATCTTTTTGAGTTCTTAGATTTTAAATTATAAAACAAAAAATATAAAAATATGTGGTTTCTTTATCTGCTTCGTAAACAATTACAAAAACATTGATTTCGCAAGACATCCACCAAAACTTGCAATTTGTAAATACCCTGTTCATTATCACATATTCATATTTATGTTTTAAACACTTGTAAGATTATATTCATATACATAGTATTATAGTTATATCTTTAGAGTAGTTTATTTATTTATTTTTGTTTTAGGATCCTAGTTGGCTAATAGAGCCATTAAACCCATCAGGATAGATTATACCAAATGTCTTGGGTTAATTAGACAACCCCGGTCTGTATCTATCCTTCCAGTTGACGGTGTGTCACTTACGCCTGCCAACAAATGGCGCTAGGAGGGCTTGAATTCAATTGATGGCACGTGGAGGTCACAAGACTCCTCTTGCACACACTCTCTCCCTTGTCATAACGCGTAGTCACTCAGACAACAACGTTAAACTTGAAACAACAACTACCTCAAATGATAACCCTGATATTCTCGTTGAACCAGTGACAACAGTTCCTCAAGGGTATGACGTCCAAGAAATTGTTCGTCAGTCACTCATAAGAATGCATAGTGCCTTAGCCTATATCAGACAACCTAGTAGGTCACTTAATCAACCCCTATATTTCTTGGATATCCAAGAACAACTTCAAGGAATTGGTCTACTCCAAAACCCTTTAGGTGATAATACTACCACTCCTATTGAAACACCTATCCTTGGAGTTGGAGGATCTGGTAGCCCACCTTCCCCACCTGGTTCGTCTCTGCCCTCTTCGGGAGGAGAATATCCAGACAAAGGCATCTCTTCATCAGAACCATCTTAGCCTTCAACACCACAAACTCCCATGGAAAAACAAAAAAATCCTACTAGACCTTCGATCGATCAAGATGTTGTGGTTGTACCCAAAGCCCAACACCCATTACCAAAACATCCAGAAAAATGGTTGCCTAAATTTGATCCAGATTCAAAACAATCCACTGAAGATCACATCAAAAAATTTATGTTGGCCATTAGACTCTGAAGTGTTGAACACGAGGATGTAGTATGTCAATTATTCCCTTATACTTTTGAGGGAAATGCCTCCACATGGTATTTCGCTCAACAACCCCAAAACATCATCTCTTGGGATAAGTTTGAAACTTGTTTCTTGGAAAAATTTGGAGATGACAAATATCCTAAAGTCTTAGTTATGGAACTCTCCAGCCTAAAAATGAATCCTAAGGAAAAAGTGAAAGACTTTAACCAAATATTTCTCACTTTAAAGAATAAAATCCTTGCAGATTCGATGCTCGTTGAAAGTTTAATCATTGCATATTATGCTAAAGCCTTGCACAATAATATAGCCATATGGGTCAAAAGGTCTAAAAAGAACACATTGTTAGAGGCCTTCGAGGAGGCAAGCCAAATTGAAAAGGATATTTTAAGATTAAAAGACAATCTTAATAGTGAAGCTAAAACAACTTCATCCTCTAAAAAGAAAATAGAGATCCTTACTAGGCCTCCTCAAACTAAAAATCAGCCAGAAAATTTAGACTTAGAATGCTTGCAGAAATCTTTCCAAAAACTGTCCAATCAGGTCGTTGACTTGAAGAGATCATTCGAAGAGGCATCCATAAGCAAATGACGTTTTAAACCTCCTTTCAGAAAACCTTTTCCTCCCAACCGGCCAAACCCGACTATTGAAGGTCTAAATTTTGAAAGTTTACAGTATGTTTTGCAAACCATATTAGAAGCACATGATAATTTTGTTTCTGCACCTCCCGAAAATTCTGAAGATGTAGTTAAGGAAGAAGTATCGGAAGAGGAGGAATCATCACCCACTATCTTTGGTCACTTCTCGGACAGTATCTTCCAAGCAAATTTTGAAATTGTTCACCCCTACAACACAAGAAGCAAAACACAAAACAAACCCCCTTCTGAAGTGAGTAAAAATGTGTTTCCAAAATAGTCAAAGCAAGATGAAAGTAAACAAAGATTAGTAGCCCCGGTTTTAGAATACGATTTGATTGAAGATCTAAAAAAACTGAGAGCTAATATTTCTATTTTTGAGCTACTGAAATTTCCCCTTATTTTGCAGAAAATGCTTCAAAGTATCGTTGAAAACAGTAAAAACAATGATCTTGGCAGCAAGAAATCGGTAGAAACTGGTTCAAATATAGCCAAAAAATCCCAACTAAAATGACATCTGAACTTCCAGATAAAAGGGATTTACAAAATTATTTGTCAGAGAAATTATTTACAAAATAAGGTTATTGTTCCTTACTCGGCTGTAAGAAACCTGTTAGTACAAAAAGAACTGGGTGAGAAAATGGAAAATTGGATGACATCATTACAGGAATATGACCTCGAAATAACCCTTTCACATATTGTTAGAGGTCAAGGCCTATGTAAACTAGTGGTTGATTCATTTGAAGAACAAGAAAGTAAAATCGACACCTTAACTGTAAATCAGCATAACGAAAAACAAATCAGTTGTGCACAAGTTACTACCAATTCTTGGTATGAGAACATTAAATTTTATTTGACACGTGGATCTGATCATCACAATATTGATCCTAGAAAAAAAGAGCACTCGGGCTAAAATATGCATCTTTCCAGTTAATAAATGATGTATTATTTCAAAATAATTTCGATGGTGTTCTTATGCGTTGTTTAATAAAGGAAGAGTCGAATAAAGTGTTATCTGAACTTCATGCACGTGAAGTTGTTGATCACTTCGGTGGAGATACCACTGCCCAAAAAGTGCTAAGAGTTGGGTACTATTGGCTCAATTTGTTTAAAGACGCCCATACGTTGTGTCGTAAATGCATAATCTGCCAAAAGACTGCAGGACAAGTGAAAAAGGAAGCATTCCCTTTGCAGCACGTTACTGTAGATTCCCCTTTTCAACAATGGGGCCTTGACATCATAGGACCAATTAATCCTTCTTCTTCACAATAGCACAATTATATCCTTACAGCAATGGATTATTTTACTAGATGGTCCGAAGCCGCACCTTTGAAAGTGGTGAATACGAATCAGGTAGTATCTTTCCTTAACTCTCATATTATCACTCGATTTGGCATTCCCGAATGTCTGGTTTTTTATAACGCCTCTTACTTTTCATCCCATTATATGAACGTCTTTGCTCTAGAAAAAGGGATCAAACTGAAGTATTTTGCAAGCTACTATACTCAAGGAAATGGCCTAGTAGAATCAACAAACAAAAATTTAATCAAGAGGACAGTTTCAGAAAATCACAAGAACTGGCACAATGCACTGTATAATGCACTTTGGGCTGATAGGGTGACCCCAAAATCCTCTGTTGGTAATTCCCCTTTCTTCCTAGTCTATGGAAGAGAAGCAATTCTCCCTCTGCATGTTTTACTTCCCTCTCTGCAATTGTCGCAAAAAGTTCAAGAAGAGGAGTGCCCTCCCCTAGAAAATCGAATTAATGCCTTGTTAAAATTGGAGGAAGTAAGAGCACAAGAAAAGAAGAAACTGGATCAGCATCAACAGATTGTAAAATGATGGTTTGATTCAAATTCCTCTTCAGATAGGAATTTCGACGTCAGAAACTTGGTTCTTAAGTGGGAAAAAGCTCACGAGGGAAAGGGGGAACACTCCAAGTTCTAGAATCTGTGGTTGGGACCATTTGTAATTTCTGAAAAATTAGGTCCCATCTCTTTTCGTCTGCATAATTTGGAGGGACAGCCAGACACTTTCCCAGTGACTAGACAGGCTCTCAAAAGGTATTTCACCTGATGATCTTAGATCCACCCCTTTGTACATATTTTTTTAATTTTCTTTTCTGTTTTTTAATTTTGGTTCTTTTAATTTTGCTTGTTTTTTATTTGTTTTCTAAATAATTATGTTTGAATCATCATTTCATTTGTTGAAGGGAAATCAGAATTTTTACCCATGAGCAGCATTTGACATTTCTTCAAAGCACCAGTGCTGTAAATGCTAAAACTCAAATAAGTAGAAGTAAATTTCTGTTCAAAACAACATTCCTGGTTTCTCTTTAAAATTATGAGAAGACACGATTATCATTAATAAAACTCTTAACGTTGTCCCTGTTTTAAGGAAAACAACTCGATTATACCTTCCTATCCTCGAGATGGTTTCTTAACAGAAATCTAAGTGTTCATATCATGATGAAGGTCGTCAAACAAGAAAATAAGTTGAAAAAGATCAAGTTTTGTTTCCAAAATCTGAGATTTTCAGCATCACCCCACTCTCTTGAATATCATAAAATTTCTGTAAATTTGTAAACAAATTCTAGAGAGTTGAAAGCACTGCAAGGTGTTGGAAGTGTCTTTAAACCTGCCAAGACACTGAACAGGTCTGCTGGCAGTGAGTAAATGCATGCATGATGCCAAGGCAACTTCATTGGGGTACTAAACAGGCCTGCTGGTAGCGAAGCAATGTCGGGTTTAAGAAAATTTGCAGGTATGTATTTTTGGAATTGATCAAAAGTAAAGATGTTATTTATCATGGATGGACGACTCTTGGATAGGATAGAGGTGTTAGAGTGGGTTAAATGACATCCCTACCGAGGCTATAGATGTCTACTGGCAGCAGTGGCCCTATCAATAGTATCAGAGTCGGTTGCCTAAACAACATTTCTCTCGTACTCAAAATCTGATACCAGATTGCATTTTGATAGAAACACATCTGATGCTAGACTACAATATTTTCTGAGTTTTGATCATAATGCTTGACCTGTTGTCAATTTCATTTTTTCTGATTCTCCCTAACATGAATTTTATGGTGATGCAGAGATAACTACTTCGCCCAGTACGTCGTCATTGTTGGCAGCCACACATGATTTTTTATATTTAACACGATCGAAAGATATTACACTTTTCTGTTGCTTCCATCACCTCAGGTTTGTGAACATTTTTCTGAGTTTCGAAATGATTGTTGGATTAAACCTTTCCTTATTAAAATTTTATTGTTT
Organism: Picea engelmannii; assembly: GCA_009831015.1. Classification (NCBI taxonomy): domain Eukaryota; kingdom Viridiplantae; phylum Streptophyta; class Pinopsida; order Pinales; family Pinaceae; genus Picea; species Picea engelmannii. Next base: position 399,530 of record ML781253.1, on the reverse strand, counting down.
TCATTTTTCGTTTGTTTTATTTTTAATTCATGACTGTAAGCATGAATTAAACATAAAACTCGGCTTGGTTTAATAATTTTTTGCCTTAGAAATATCCTTTAAAAAACCATCCATGTGTAATTAAAATGCAAATCTCATGAAATGGTTGATTGATCAATTTTCAATTTTTTTGGTTTTAATATGGTTGTTATGAATTCAATGGTTCGATAGTTCATTGTCGAATTGTTTTGGTACATGAAAAAATTTGGTTAATTATTTGATATTATTTTCATAAGTTTAATGGTTGTATCAACATTTATGCCAATGAGTACAAATCTGATGTACTCGCATTTTCACCTTACCTTGCTGGCTCAAAACATTAATGAAGCTATTCATTATCTGCATAGGGTTTTGTACTCTGTAGTTTTTGGCATTCATCGCGAGAGATGGTAAGGAATAAAATGAACCCTCTGGTTTTCTCTCTCACTATCCGAGTTATGATAACCCCCATGCTCTTCTATTTCCATGTTTTCACTCTCTGATCAGACCTATTTATGTTGCTCGCACGATTGGAACCTAAAACTATTTTGAGTAATCTTTGTTGCATCCTTGCTACAGTGGTCATGGCACCCGTCGTTCGCATAGAGCCGAATGTATGACAGGCCTTATTATCCCATGACGATGCTATTGATGACCTAAAGATTCATGGCTGGGATGTATTCCTCAAAAAAATTGAGGGTTATGATCTTCAGGTGGAAAAATCCTTTGCACAAATCTTTGATGGTTTCAGAGCCAAGATTAGAGACATACAGTTAGAATTGACCGAGGAATTTGTGAGCAAAGCAACAGGGCTTCCATCAAAGGGTGAGAGTTGGTTTAAAAATGCTCGAATAGAAGAAGTCTCGTGGAGTCTGTTTATGACATCTCATAAAACCACTTGTTGCATCAAAGGTATTCCTATTGCTCTGTTAAAACCTAGATGGCATAGTTTGTTGTTAATTCTGAAACAATTTGTTACGTGCGAAGGTTGATATGGATTGGTGTTTCTATACCATATCTGTTTGCTCATGAATTTCATAGGTTTCGATTTAGATATTCCCTTTTACCTATTGATGAGCCTCTATAAGATGTCCAAACGTTACAAACGACAGGGTGTCAATTCGAGTCTATTCCACCATGGACTTGTTAAAATATTGTTGGTGTATCATCTGTTGACCATAGGTGACAGTTAGGAGACCTTTTTTATGAGGAATGGCTTCGCCCAGGCTGATCCTACAACAAACCCTCTTTTAATAGAAAACCCTAACTCAGATGATCCAGTAGTTGAAAACCATTTTTCTAATTCAATTAATAGACCAGAGTTTACTGATAAAACCCCTCTAGATAAAGGATCACCATGTAGGTTTTCGCCTGCAAGATCTCCAGAACAAGCGACTGATGAATTGAAAGGAAATGACCTTTGTGTGCCTGAGAACGATGATAGTTTGAATGTTAATGTTAAGTCTGATGTCAAGATACTCTGTAAAGGAACAAAACAACAATGCGTAAATTTGTGTTTCAAGAATAAGGTCGGTCGGTCGCCTAATCTCTAGAAAATTAAGGAACTGAAAGGATACTCATATGAGCTCGATTGATCTGATTGATATTGATGAGGATTCAGATCATGATATAGAGGATTTCATAGCATGGGAAGATCTTGAAAATCAATGTTCCAAGAGAGAGGTTATCACCCATGTTGAGCCATATGATTTCGTGACCAATTTACCCCCATGTCTTAAGGGTAAAAAAGGGTTTTCGGGTATTGACCACATTTTGAAACAAACAACTAGTAAGGTTGAAGCACCCCTGGTCAACTGTATCTTGTGTCGATCTTCCATCTCCCCAGTACCCTGTGATATCTTCCTCTGTTGGTTAGAGCATTACTATATCGATGTTCCTCTCTTACAGTTCCAAATTAAAAATTTGACTACTCAGAACGATCTGTTGAAGCAAGAAAACCTTGATATCAAGACACATGCAGAAAGGGAGAAGAATCAAATCAAGAGATCTAGAAACATAGTCATTAAGAATACGACCAGTGTCAAAGCAATTATAAACTCTGAACTGATTGATCCCTCTCTAGCTGTTTTTTAATGGTAAAACGTTTTATTTTCATTTCATTGAATTCTGTAATCCAAGTCTAAATAAGTAGATTTGAGTTTTGATTTCATTTACTAAAATTAAGACAGGCTACAGAATCTTCAATTTTGTAGCCAGTCCTTTAATAATAATAATTAGTAATTAGCAATTGATTTTTCTAATATATAAAATTGGTTTTGCTATTCTCGGGAAATGGGGGATTCTATTGTTGATTACTTGGAAGAAATATTTGCAATTATACGCTTAAATGATTAGTAGTTTCTCCTTCTATATGTTTTATAAAAAATTCGATTTAATTTTGAATAAACCAACTCTGGTATGAGTGGTTTCCAATCTACTATATTTGTAATATGACTTGATTTTGGAAGATTCAACTCTATCCTATGAGATATGAGTATTTGTATCCAAGATTACTTTAAATACTGTTCACTTTTGCAAGTGAAGGGATATTTGATTAGAACGCATTATGGACATGTAATTCCAAAGATTATATGGACAAGTTGTTCACATTTCGGCTTTAGACCAGCATGACACTGTTCCAATTATGTTTTGTCTCTTACATTATGGAATATTAATATGTTATACAACTTTAGCCTCATTAGCATATAATGTTTCATTTTATTCAGCGCTTTAAATTTTGTCTATAACTTGTTATTTCATATATTATATCTATGATCATTATTTCAGTTTAATATCATGATTTATGCTTGATGTTAAGTTGATGTATCAAATGAATACTTCACATTAAAATTTATTTTACTGTAAACATTCATCATTACAAGGTCACCAGATCTATATGTTTATTACTCTATTCTTATATCCTTGCTCCCAAAACCACCTTGAGTTTATTCTGGAGATGTTAGCACAAGCTTGTCACAAGCAAGATAGCTTGAAGTCTGGATTGCACAAGGATATAGACACAGTATGAGACTAATCTCAGGTTAGTTTTATTCGCATTCAATTTATGTTATTAGTTTATTTATTAGTGAAATAAGACAGTTTAAATTGGTTGTGACTATTATTCTGTTCTTGTTTCAGATTATGTTGTATTAGTATCTTTTGAGTTATTTGATTTTAAATTATAAAATATAAAATATAAAAATATGTGCTTTCTTTATCTTCTTCGTAAACAATTACAAAAACATTGATTTCGCAAGACATCCACCAAAACTTGCAATTTGTAAATACCATGTTCATTATCACATATTCATATTTATGTTTTAAACACTTGTAAAATTAGATTCATATACATAGTATTATAGTTATAGATTTAGAGTAGTTTAATTTTTTTTTTTTTTTTTTTTNTAGGATCCTAGTTGGCTAACGGAACCATTAAACCCATCATGATATATTATACCAAATGGCTTGGGTCAATTAGACAACCCCAGTCCGAATCTATCCTTCCAGTTGACGGTGTGTCACGTACACCCGCCAACACTTTGACATCAAGCATATCAAAGGAAAAGAAAATAAAGTTATTGATGCACTTAGCAGAAGAGTACATATCATGCATGCTACAACCATTACTATGCATTAGTTAGATTTAAATAGAAGAATTCTAAATGTTGTTGTTACAAAACAGCATTACCTATAGGTAAAAGAATGTCTACAACAGAAAATTAAAGAGTATGAGATGAAAGAAGATGGATTACTTATGCATAAAAATAGAATTTATATTCCTAGTTCTGGAGAACTTGGGAATTTAGTGTTTAAAGAAATGCATAATCTTCCATATGTCGGACATCATGGTTACTAGAAAACAATTGCAGCAATGATAAGCCAATTCTTTTAGCCTGGGATGAAGAAGAATGTTGATGATTACATTTCCAAATATATGGAATGTCAGAAAGTGAAAGTTGAGAATGGACACCCAACAGGACTTCTACAACCATTGTCAATTCCAAAGAAGAAATGGGAAGTGGTAAGCAATGATTTTATAACTAAATTTCCCAGGAAATCAAGGCAACATGATTCGATAATGGTAATCGTGGATAAATTAACAAAGGTTTCTCATTTTGTTCCCATGAAAATGACTCTTACAACAACTAATATTGCATAAATTTACACGAGGGAAATTGCTAGGTTGCATGAAATATCTAAGGAAATGGTCTCAGATAGAGATGCAAAGTTTACTTCAAATTTCTGGAGAAGATTGTTTAAAGGATTTGGTACTGTTGGCATCAGAAGACACTCCTGGATTGTAGCAGGAGTGAGCCTGAGGCCCATCAGTTTATGTCACTATTTGTTGATAAAGGGTGATGAATGGAAGTAAACTCAGAACAATATCGTTCTAACTCAGAAACAAGGCCAGACATGCATAAGCAGATGAGGTCTTGATTTAACTTCAGACAGTGAGTTTTAATAAGGGTGAGTAGGAGGAAGACTTATGTGAGGAAATGCAAAGGTCTGTTGTAGGCATCGAGCTTCTAACAGCCTGTAGAAGAAAAACTTGAACACAATAGCATATTATATTCAAATTGCAAAAACACTAAAAGAACATAACAACATTACAATAAAACCTTTATCATAACATAGTCACAACGATTCATGTGAATCATTCAATCATGAACTCTTTTAGTATGGGATAGAAACCAGATGAAAAAGAGAGTTGGCTTTCATTAAACAAGAAATTTCACATACAGATACATAGACAGGAAAACTACTGCTTCATTAAAACATTATAGTCGGGAGCTCTTCTCTACCATCCATCTTTACAAAAATAGAAAAACTGAGTATATATACTCAGAAAAATTCGCCCAGCAGAGGCGTGCTTGAACCTCCAGGGTGTGGCATCTCTTCATTCAAACCTGGACGAAACTCCTTCGTCAAACACCACCTTAACTCAGCATGGCTCTTGCAGGGGGACCTGCACACAAGGGTACCATGGGATGATTGCTCCAAGCCTCCCATACCTTCCATTCATGGATCGAGCTAAGGTTTCATCTACCTGCTCAATTTTCATTAACTGCTTCCCCAGGGAGTGGCCAAGACAGTATGCTCATGAGAAGACCACGTGCCTTCTCTCTAAAGCTCGAAGGCTGGCCTCCCTTTCTTCTGGCACCGCCATCAATGTAACCCAGGGCCATGACCTGGTGCCTCTCTCCAAGGGTGTTTTGGAATTTTTTCTTTTGGGGATTTCTACTTCCCCTGACTTCAAATTTCCTGGTGCCCAAACTTTCGAAACGGCCCTCCAGGATCAACGGTTGGATCGACTTTAAAAATTGATGGCCACGATCATTTTTCTATTGAACAACCCTGGCCCTACGTGCTCACTTTCTTTGGCCATACTCCATACAACCCTGGTGCTAGGGTCATGGGCCCAACACTAAAGGCTCTTTCACATTTTGCGATTTGGGGATGGCAAGGAGCCAACCCCTTGTCCTTCAAAGTCCCGGTAGCTGAAATATCGAAACGGTGAATCCGCAATCAATGGATGGATTTGATTTAATATGGATGGTCACGATGAACCTTAATGTATTTTGGGGATTCTCCCACCGAGAGTTCTCGTTCCTTTTCTCTCGACCCTTGTATTTCAAAGTCCTGGTAGCTGGAATGCCGAAACGGCTAATTCGTAATCAATGGCTGGATTTGATTTAATATGGATAGTCAAAATGAACCTTAATGTATTTTGGGGATTCTCCCACTGGGAGTTCTCATTCCTTTGCTCTCGACCCTTGTATTTCAAAGTCCTGGTAGTCGAAATGGCGACCAAACTCAATTGTGCACCACACATCCCTTGGTTGGACAGTTGAGATCCTCCCTTGATCAACGGTCCTGATCGCTCGCCTCTCAATGAGCGCATAAATTCAACTGGCCCCCACTTTAGCCCTGCTACCTTGTGACTGGGCACCAGGACCGTGGGCCCACACCCAAAGGTGCCTTCGCATTTCACGATTTTGGTGATTCCAACTGCAAGGGAGGAGTGACCCCCTGTCTTTCAAAACCCTGGTAGTCGAAATAGCGACAAGACTTAATCGCACACCACGTGTCCCGACTAGATCGGACGACCGTGATAATTTCGTAGAATATGTGCGCTTTGTCTCAGGCCTCTGCACTGCGTTAAAATGCGAGCAACTGCATGGTCTCGGTTTACCCGATGTCTATCGATCTGCCTTGATGATAGATCCTTGCCATTGAATACTTGATCACCCTTTTGCTATCATTTTAAGCCCAAAATGGAGATTTTATGCGTGCTACACTTGGGGGCTCATGACTTCGGCCTTTGAATAAAACGTATTTGATGGGTTTTTAAACCTCATTTCTTCGCATTTTACACTAAGGTCTTGAAATCAGAGAGAAACACCTTGCTTGCAAGAATTAGCGCTAACATTAGGCTCCATGGGGGATAGAGTCATCCCCGTGATGCTCTAAGAACTCCTTTTGTAGTTCCAATTGCCTTCTGTTGGGCTATGGAGTCGTTTATTAAGCTAAAAATAAACAGAAAAACAATATTTACAAAAACAGATGAGCCGTCTAAGGCTCAAACAAAACATTTCTTCAGGAAATGCCCATTTACTGGGTCGTTAAAAACTTCTTCACCCTCCAAATATTGCAACCTATACGTGTTATTTAAGAATACTTCAGAGATTTTGAAGGGCCCGATCCAGAGGGCATCAAACTTGTTTTGTTTGCCCCTATCCTGCCTGGGTGCATCCCACTTAAGCACCAAATCTCCCAGCTCGAATTCCTCCTTCCTGACCTTCCTGTCAAAGGCTTGCTTGATATTCTGTTGATGACTATGAGCTATGTCCATTACCTGCTCCTTGATCTGTTGCACTTCCACCACTTGATGAATTCTTCTGACCATATGGTCTAGCTCTCCTTCATGATCTTGAAAGAATTTTGCTACAGGTAAAGTGAGCTAAGTGGGAAACACAACCACCATCCCATAAATAAGTTGAAAAGGTGAGGTGCCTAGGGACTTCTTTGTTGTCACTCAATTGGCCCATAGAGCGAATTTGAGCATTGAATCCCATGCCCTCTTATTGTCTTCCAATAATCTTTTAATGAGTTTGATTAGACTTGTATTAGAAGATTCTTCCAGTCCATTTCCTTGAGGATAATAAGGAGTGGAGTGAATTAGTGAAATCTTGAACTACTCACAGAACTTAACCAGAGGCTTAGATTTGAAAGAAGTAGCATTATCAGTGAACTGTGACAATTTTGCTGGGACAGCTAAATTTGGCTATGATATCCTCCAGGAAGCTGATAATTACCTTGTGTGAAGCACTCTTAGTGGGGGAAGCTTCTATCCACTAGGTGAAATATTCTATTGCAGTCAGGATCCATATGTGTTGGCCACTTGAAGGAGGATTAATTTCTCCAATGAATTCCAACCCCCACTATTGAAAGGGTGTTGAAGCTACTACAGGCTTTAGTGGCAGAGATTTGAGTTGTTGCTTTCCTGAGAACCTTTGGCATTTGATGCAAGCTCTGACTTCTCTACAGACATCAGTGAATAAGGTGGTCCAGTAGTACCCAGCCCTGAGAATTTTGTGAGATTTGGTCTTCCAGAAATGATGCCCTCCACAAAGGTCACTATGGAAGTCAAACATAACTTTCTGGGCTTCCTGTGGGTTTAGACACCTCAGAAACACCCCTAGAGGGTATCTCCAGTACAAGACTTGGTTAATAAGGTAATATCTGACCACCTTGAGCTTTAAAGCTCTTGCCTTGCTTTTTCCCATTCCATCAGGAGGCTTCAACTCTTACAGAAAGTACAAAATGTCTCTGTACCAGGTGCATTCTGCTAGTGATAAGCCACCCTGAGAGATTTTGTTGGACAACTCAGCTTGCTGATTTTCTAAGCAAGCATTGATGAAGCTAACCCCCAAGGCCTTGAAATTGGATTCATCCAGTAGCTTAGCTAAACCCTTCCCTTTAACCAACTTGGTGGGATTTATCTCCAGGCCGAACTCAAGGATCTTGGCAATCCATTTACCTCTTCTCCCATCTGTGTCAGGCTGTATAAGGATGTCTTTCACAGAGGCTGAAAGAACATATGCAGTCACTCTTGATTGCAAGACATAGACTTTGAAATATTTGAGAGATTTTGCCAAGGCATAGACCTATTTCTCCATGATCTCATACCTGATTTTTGCATCTCTTAATGCCTTACTGAAAAAGAAAATGGGTTTCTCTTGCCCCTCCTCATTTTTTTGCAATAAGACCGTTGCTACTGTATCAAAAGAAGCAAAAGAAAAAACTAGGAAATCCTTGGAATAATCAGGACTAATCAGCATAGGTGCCTATGTCAATGCCTTTTTTATTTGGACAAAATATTCCCTGGGTTCAGCAGTCCATTTTACTTCATTTCCCTTTCTGAGCATGGCTGTGATGTGTTTCACCAACTCAACAAAATTTGAGATGAACCTCCTCAGAAAGTTAATCTTCCCTAAAAAAACCTGGACTTCCTTTCTCGACCTGGGAAGTGACAGGGTCTGAATTGCCTCTACCCTGCTGGGATCAATTCTCACTCCCTCTGATGATACTATATGGCCTAACAACTTCCCCTCCTTCATAGCAAACAAAGATTTCTTAGGATTTAAGGAAAGGCCAAAACTCCGGCATTTCAAGAAAACTTTCCTCAAGTGACAGTAGTGCTCTTTATCAAACTTGGAGAAGACGGCGATGTCATCCAGATAAATCACTACAAACTGATCTTTCTCCCCGATGAAGGCTATGTCCATGGCTCACTAAAATGTTTCTCCTGCATTCATTAATCCAAAAGGCATTTTGGCATACATGAATGTGTCCCAAGGAGTGGTGAAGGCTATTTTTTCTCTGTCCTCAGGCATGACTGATATCTGATTATAGCCAGAAAAACCATCAGTCATGGATATCCAAAATGCACCAGTTACCCTCTGCAATATTTGTTTCATGTTGGGCAAGGGATAGTTGTCTTTCTTTGAGCTCCTATTCAGGTTCCTGAAATCAACACAGAGCCTGATTTCTCCACTTTTCTTCCTTGCCGGGACCAAATTGGCCACCCACTCAGAATATCTCAAGGGGACAATGATTTGGGCATCTAACAACTTCTTCACTTCTCTCTCCATGATAGGAAACAACATGGGATTTATTTGTCTTAGCTTCTGCCTAAAGGGCTTAGCCTCTTCCTTCAGTGGGATCTTGTGTTCAATGACAGATGTTTCATATGTCTTGAGGTCTTCATAGGTCCATGCAAACACATCAGCAAATTCTCTTAATAACTCGGTATATTCGGCCCTCTACTCTTTGGTCAAACTGCTTGACAACTTGACAAACTTAGGCTCCTCCTGTGTGTTGATGTTGCACTCCACTGTATCAACATCTTCATTTGAAACCCTACCCTTTACTACCACATCATTTCCATCGAACAGTCTTTCTAAAGGGACTAGTCCCTTCGGAATGTGATTGCTAGGCAGATGAATAATATGGTCATTAGCAATTTTATTTAAAAATACCTCAGGGTGAGGTTAACTTTCGAAATCAGGATTATGATCAATGTGCAATGCAGAAAATTCATCGACAGAATGAAGAATTTTTTTTATTTCAAGATCGTCTTCGAATACCTTCCAATGCTTGATATTGTCCGGTACAGATGGCCTATATCTTATCTCAACATCATATTTGATCTTAGGTGGCATAGGGATCCTGAACAGACTAGCTGAGACAGCTAAGGAATCAGCCAAAGTATTTTCCTCTCTTGGAATAAAAGAGATGTTGAAAGCTAACAAGAAATCATCAATCAGGTCCCACACCTCATTTTTGTAACTCCTGAGCCGAGGATGCTTAGCCCGATAAGCATTTCTGACTTGCTGGATTATCAACTCATCATCTCCAAACACTGCTACCCCCTCAATTCCCATTTCTTTTTCTCATATTCTGCCACATTATTGGTAGTTTCAAATTCTAGCCTGTATGGCAGGGATATGGTTTCCTAACAAGGCGACACAAAAACCACTCCAGCGCCAGAGCCTTCGCTAGAAGAAGCTCTGTCGAAGAACATCTTCCAAACAGAGGTGGTTGGAGGAGGTATCTCATGATTAAATATGGGTTTCTTTCTGATTTGAAAAGGGGCTTCAGGAGTATCAGTGAGCTGTGATAAAATAGACCCCAAATCAGTGTCAAGTGCAAAGATAGGATGATTGGTGGGGTCTGCTTCATCACTAACAATGTAGGCCAGCTGAGCTTCTCTGTACAACCTCCTGTGTTCCCCTCCAAATACTAGAAGGGTGGCATATGTGAGACCCATCTATAATGTTCCTCCAAGTTTATTAATCCAAGATCTTGACAACAGCATGCCGAACTTGGGGGGAACATTAGCTACTACAATGTCCATGACCACAATCTTCATTGGCAGCTGAAATAAAGATACCACCAAGTATTTGATGACTCCAAGGCATTGCACCCTCCTTGAATCAAAAGAGTACAAATCTTGATAAGCCTTTGTCACTTCCAGTCCCAATTCTTCCATGACTATTTTGGGCATAAGGTTGTGGGAAGCTCCTGAATCCATGAGGCAATTATGCAGCACCTTATCATGTATGTTCAGGGATGTGTAGAAGGGAGGGGATGAATCATCTATGTCTTCTACCATGGGATCTAGGATGACTAGTGGCTTTTCATCTTGAAGATTTACTGAGTCTGTGGAAGGCTAGGGGGACTCAGATTGTAGCAGTTTGGAGAGGGACCTTTTGAAATCTTCATTTTTAACTAGTTCTGAGAGGGGTATGGGAATTCTAATATTTTGAATTTCGTGCTCAAAACTAAAGGAGGAAAGAGGCTTAGGAGCTTCCCTTACCTCAGAGACAGGTTCTTTGGTTGTTGGCGAAGTATTCTGAGTTTTATTTTCTTTAGTAGTGATTGTTGCAGATTTAGCAGGCCTTTCCACTATGAGGGGTTGATCATGGCTATCAAAATTCCCTTCTTTCTTATTTGACCTGAGATGGTATCTTTTAGGAGTGTTGTTGGCCTTTTCCCCTTTACCCAACTCATTGATTTGAATGTTCATAAGGGATTCTTCATATGCAGATTGAGTCAAATGGGGAAAAGGGGAAGTGTCTTCAATACAGTGAATTTCAGGGTCGAGCTCATCTATCTCCTCTCCTTCCTCATGAGAAACTAGGTTATTTTGGAGAGGATTTTGAATCCTCTAATCATCTCTGTCTTTGCTTCTTTGTTCCCTTGGAAAATCCTATGGCACATTGTTACTAGGCCTACTGAAGCCTCTATTATCATTATTTTGGGGATTTATGTACATGGGCTTCCCTTCTAACTCCCACCTTTCCATTCTAGCTGAAAGCGATTTTAGCACTTTAGTTACCTCATCCATCTGAAGGGGAAGGGGAGAGGAATTGGATGGGGAGGCTTCAGGTCTCTTCCTGGATATGTCTCTATTAGCCTTATTCCTGAGTCGATCAATAGCCAATATGTTAGATTCTACTTCCACGGCTGCATCCTGCATGTGAGCCAGAGTAGTGGCTCTCCTTTCCCTCAACAGGAGGCAGAAATCGGGATCAAAAGCACTAGCATAAGTGATTTTAGCAGAGGCTTCTGAGGGCTTTATCTCAACAAGGATCTTATTGTACATTTTATTGAATCTCTTGGAGAAGTCAAAGACAGACTCTCCTTCCTTTCTCTTCAAAGACCCAAACTATGTCATGTAATAAATGAAGTCTTTTTTGTCTCCCCACTGTCTCAAAAAGGCATTATCCAAAGCCTCAGTCCCATTGATAGATCCAGGAGGTAGGGCCCTAAACCACTTTCTAGCCTCGCCTTCAAGGCTATGGGCGAAAATCCTCATCCATACGTCTGCATGCATGATAACATGATCATCTGTAAAATTGTAAAAGGCTTCAAGGTGTTCTTCTGCAGCTATGTCCCCTTCGCCTGTAAACTTGGGCAGCTGCTTAAGGTAGCCATCTGTTGGAAGGGCATTGAGAGGCTGAGGTAAAAAAAGGGGAGCATACCTAGCAACTATTATAGCCTCCATTCTGGTCATGGGGGGATTTTCTCCTGCCATAGGAATATTAGGTGGAGAAGAACTCAGAGGAGAAGGAGCTTGAATAGGGGATACTAGAAATGAGCTTCCAGGTAGAAGGGGAAACAATGGAGGATTTAGAGAGAAGGATAAGGGGCTTGAGTCAGTAGATGTTTCTCTCTGTGCAGTAGAAGCAACAGTAATAAGAGGAGGGGTGGTAAAGCTAGGAGTGGGCAAATCTTCTGTGATCCTAGTTCTATGCCAAGGTACCGCTTTAGGGGAGAGGGGAGTGACAAGTATTTCTCCCTCCAATCCTAGATCAGGAGGGGAAAACTCAGCAGGAACACTTCCAAAATTCAGAAAACGGGAAACTTCAGAAAAAGGTCTGCTAGGAAGTTGAGAAGAAGAAATGGAGTTTCTACAGAAGGAGATGGCAAATTACCTGGTTCAGCGGTGGAAGTTTCTCCTTTGGAGGCCTTTCCTTTTTTGATAATCACCTCCAGATCAGCTTCAGGCGTAGCTAGAGGCAGTTGTGGATGGGACCGCGTGTGTCTACCTCTGGAAGCCAAAACTAAAACAGCAGGTTCGCCACAGTGCAGTCGTCACAATGGAGTCACCAGGTGCACAGTAGAAATCGTGTAGGGATTTGATGCCTGATGCACCTTCAGAATCAGAGGCTCGATGTCGTTCGATCCCAGGGAAAATTTTCAACTTCGTCCCTGGCAACGACGCCATAAATGTTGGCTTCAGAAGTCACTCCTGGATTGCAGTAGGAGTGAGCCTGAGACCTATCATTTTATGTCACTATTTGTTGATAAAGGGTGATGAATGGAAGTAAACTTAGAACAATATCGTTCTAACTTGGAAACTAGGCCAAACATGCACAAGTAGATGAGGTCTTGATTTAACTTCAGACAGTGAGTTGTAATAAGGGTGAGTAGGAGGAAGACTTCTGTGAGGAAATGCAAAGGTCTATTGTAGGCATCGAGATTCTAATAGCCTATAGAAGAAAAACTTGAACACAAGAGCATCTTATATTCAAATTGCAGAAACACTAAAAGAACATAACAGTGTTACAATAAAACCTTTATCATAACATAGTCACATCGATTCATGTGAATCAGTCAATCATGAACTCTTTTAGTATGGGATAGAAACCAGATGAAAAAGAGAGTTGCCTTTCATTAAACAAGAAATTTCACATACAGATACATAGCTAGGAAAACTAGTGCTTCATTAAAACATCACAGTCAGGAGCTCTACTCTACCATCCATCTTTACAAAAATAGAAAAACTGAGTATGTTTACTCAGAAAAATTTTCCCAGCAGAGGCGTGCTCGAACCTCCAGGGCGTGGCATCTCTTCAGTCAAACTTGGATGGAACTCCTTCGTCAGACGCCACCTTAACTCGGGATGGCTCTTGCAGGGGGACCTGCACACAAGGGTACCACGGGTTGATTGCTCCAGGCCTCCCATACCTTCCATTCATGGATCGAGTTGAGGTTTCATCTACCTGCTCGATTTTCATTAACTTCTTCCCCAGGGAGTGGCTGAGATGGTATGCTCAGGAGAAGACCACGTGCTTGCTCTCTAAATCTCAGAGGCTAGCCTCCCTTTCTTCTGGCACTGTCATCAATCTAACCTAGGGCCATGACCTGATGCCTCTCTCCAAGGGTGTTTCATCATTTTTTCTTTCATGGTTTTCTATTTCCCCTGCCTTCAAATTTCCTGGTGCCCAAACTCGTGAAACGGCCCTCCAGGATCAACGGTTGGATCGACTTTAAAAATTGACGGCCACGATCATTTTTCCATTGAACAACCCTGGCCCTGTGTGCTCACTTTCTTTGGCCATACTCCATACAACCCTGGCGCTAGGGTCATGGGCCCAACACTAAAGGCTCTTTCGCATTTCACGATTTGGGGATGGCAAGGAGCCAACCCCTTGTCCTTCAAAGTCCCGGTAGCCAGAATGCTGAAACGGCTAATCCACAATCAATGGTCAGATTTGATTTAATATGGATAGTCACGATGAACCTTAATGTATTTCAGGGATTCTCCCACCAGGAATTCTCGTTCCTTTTCTCTCGACCCTTGTATTTCAAAGTCCCGGTAGCCGGAATGCTGAAACGGCTAATCCACAATCAATGACTAGATTTGATTTAATATGGACGGTCACGATGAACCTTAATGTATTTCTAGGATTCTCCCATCGGGAGTTCTCGTTCCTTTTCTCTTGACCCTTGTATTTCAAAGTCTCGGTAGCCGGAATGGCGACTAGACTCAATCGTGCGCCACGCGTCCCTTGGTTGGACAGCTGAGATCCTCCCCTGATCAACGGTCCTGATCGCTCGCCTCTCAACGAGTGCATAAATTCAACCGGCCCCCACTTTATCCCTGCTACCTCGTGACTGGGCACCAGGACCATGGGCCCGCACCCAAAGATGCCTTCTCATTTCGCAATTTCGTCGATTCCAACTGCAAGGGAGGAGTGACCCCCTGTCTTTCAAAACCCCGGTAGCCAAAATAGCGACCAGACTTAATCGCACGCCACGCGTCCTGACTAGATCGGACGACCACGATCATTTCGGAGAATATGTGTGGTTTGTCTCAAGCTTCTACACTGCGTTAAACTCCGGGCAACTTCATGGGCCCAGTTTACTCGATGTCTATCGATCTTCCTTGATGATAGATCCTTGCCATTGAATATCCAGTGCTAGAGCTTCAAGTAATGATTTCAAATGGAGGAACTATCAATTGCTCAGGAAAATGCCAAAACATCAATCTTAATATGGAGGAATATGTAATGAATAGCCCAATGATTTCTATACCCATGGGTGGTGTTGATGTCGTAATAGGGGTCCAATGGCTACAATCATGGCCCTTATAAGGTGTTTCAAAAGATTGGTACTATGGCATACAAATTGGAGTTGCCTGCATCTTCGCGAGTACACCCAGTTTTTTGTGTTTCATGCTTAAAGAAGGTTTTAGGTGACAATATCCTAGTTCAAACTATATTTCCAAAACTTGACGAGGGAGGAAAAATCATATTGGAGCCTGAAGCTATCACTGACACAAGAATTCGCCAACTGAGGAATAGATCAATTTCAAAGTATCTCATTAAGTGGAAGAAACTACCTATTGAAGATTCCACATAGGTATTAGATGAGTCTTTTATACAGAAGCATCCAGAACTACTCAAGCATTGAGGATAACACTTTTCTGAAGGGGAGGGGCATGTTAAGCCCTAAATCGTGGCACATTACCCCTTAATTGGGGAATATTACATTAGTATTGTTGTTTTATTTATGTCGACTTGGGTCCATTAGTTGTAATTGTACCTCCTAGTCTCCTATATATACCAAGGAGACCTTTTCATTTGGAATCATCTTGTATTTGTGAATTTATATGATGTATAAGGAGGTTGCCCCCTTGAAGAGGCTTATTATCTGAATTTCTCTCTTTGTCAAGGCGTTGAGTAATTATTCCGAGGTTTTTATGCTATTTTGATATTTGGTTCTTAATAGACAAGATTTATAGGAGGCTATGATTCCACAAAAGAGGGGGCTAAAGGGGATAAATATTTTATTATATTTTATTTACCCATATTGCTTTTAATTGAGAAAAGTAGTCATATGAGCTTCCTAGGGAAATTCCATGTGGTTCTTGATTTCCAAGTAAATACATATAAACCCCTCTTTAGGTTGTTTGGGGGTTCATTCTTCATGCATTGTTTCTCATCATTTGGTTCATCATTCATTTAGTCCTCTTGTTCATTCTTGTGTTTGCTTGGGGAAAGGAAAACGAATTGTTGAGGAAAGAAGTCATTGTTTTGTTAGTTGTAGTAATTATTGGTGTATTCCAGCCATAAATTGGTGTATTTATGCCTGAGATGCATTGGCATGTGTTAAATCTTGTTCACAGTTGTGAATCCTAAGAGTCTCGACATGTAGATTCTTGACCAGATCCATTGAAGCTCTAGAAAGAAGTGGAAAACTTGAGGGACTGCATGGTAGTGAAGGGGATTCATTGTCCTTGGATGGTGCAAGCTAAAGATAAGAGAGTTGGTGTACTTTGGATTGTTGTGTGTTGAGAAACATGTGCGAGCGTGAGTGTTGACTAGTTTGGGAAGTTGATTATCGCTCTGGAACCCATCCTTGTGGATTCATAGCCTTTTCTCGGGGTTGACCTACTATTGAGACATGGAACAACAATGTTTAAGGATGGGTGGAACTCCTTATTGAAAGAGTGAGTAGCTCTTTAAGTAAAACAAAAAGACTTTGTAATACTATTCATTTTTTTCGGATAAAGATTACATTCCCTCTATGAATAGAGATATACCGACTTCATGGTGGTATGTCGTTATTATTAGTAAGTATAATATAATAAGTATTTAAAAAATACTTATTATTATATAAAATTATTAGTAAGTATTTAAAAAATATAATTATAATATAAAATTATTAGACAAGTGTATGAAAAAGAAATGTGTTGAATATGATTATAGAGATAAAATTTTAAATGAGTATGAAATTTTAGCCAAGTTTATAAAAAAGAAATGTGTTAAATATTGATTATAAAGATCTCATTTTTAATGACATGAATTGATTTTTTTTTTAAATTTCTACATAATTCTTATCAAGTTTCAATAGCAAAGAAAACATGAATATTAAGTTTTCCTTATTGAAAAAGTGAGTTGCTCTTTAAGTAAAACAAAAAGACTTATTAATACTATTCATCTTTTTTGGATAAAGATAGCTTTCCCTTTATGAATAGAAATATACAAATTTCATGGTGGCGTGTCATTAATGCATGCACTAAGTATTTAAAAAATATGATTATAATATAAAACTATTAAACACGTTCATGAAAAAGAAATGTGTTGAATATTGATTATAAAGACAAAAGTTTAAATGAGTATGAAATTTCAGACATGTTCATGAAAAAGAAATGTGTTGAATATTGATTATAAAGATAAAAGTTTAAATGAGTATGAAATTTCAAACATGTTCATGAAAAAGAAATGTGTTGAATATTGATTATAAAGATAAAAGTTTAAATGAATATGAAATTTCAGAAAAAGAGGTGTGTAATTATTTGAGAATTTAGTAGAAAAAAAAATACAAAACTATTTGAAACTTCTTGAAAATGACGGGTGTGGTGGGTGTAAATGAATATAAAATTATTTGAGAATTTAATAGAAAATAAGTGTGTGGTGGAATTTCTAGGAAAGGAGTATACAACTATTTGGTAACTTTGTGGAAATTTTATATTTGAGAATTTAGTAGAAAATAAGTGTGGTGGAACTTCTAGGAAAGGAGTATACAACTATTTGGTAACTTCGTGGAAATTTCATATTTGAGAATTTAGTAGAAAATAAGTGTGTGGTGGAACTTCTAGAAAAGGAGTATACAACTATTTGGTAATTTCGTGGAAATTTCATATTTGAGAATTTAGTAGAAAATAAGTGTGTGGTGGAACTTTTAGGAAAGGAGTATACAACTATTTTTTAACTTTGTGGAAATTTCATATTTGAGAATTTAGTAGAAAATAAGTGTGTGGTGGAACTTCTAGGAAAGGAGTATACAACTATTTGGTAACTTCGTGGAAATTTCATATTTGAGAATTTAGTAGAAAATAAATGTGTGGTGGAACTTCTAAGAAAGGAGTATACCACTGTTTGGTAACTTCGTGGAAAGGTGTGTTGATGGGTAATAAATTTAAAAACTATAAATGATTGTTATCATCCATAAAACTAACTATTTAGTAATTTCATGAAAAATATGTTAAAGATTGACTATAAAGTCAAAAAATAAAATATAAAACTATATGTTTGCTAATTATTTTAGTAAATGGTTTTTTAGGACATGGATTTTAGGCAAATGTCAAAATCACCCTTTTTATAGACCTACCACTTGTAAGCGGCCCTTATCTACCACATAATTACATATCTAATAGTAGGAATAAAACCGAACCTTCATTTGGTAAAATGTTTAAACTACGTAAAATGTTTAAACTACGGTTAAAACTATTAATAACTTGATAGGAAAGAGATTTATGGTTAGCAACTTGTACGAAATGAGATTATCATATTCGCTGATAGGGATGAAATTTGACGGACAAATTGGTCGTCACGGCCAATTTACCTAACGGTTAAATTTTTAATAACCGTCTACATTTTGGGTTAAAACGCTCAGAAAGGTCATTGAAGTTGAAGTTGGAAAAACCGTGAAATTTGACGGGCTGGTCGATTTTGAATTCCAGCCCTGCTCGTTGGCAACTTCGCGAAAAGAAGTGTGTTTTGAAGATTGGCTAGCAGGTCAATTTAAAAATGTTTTTTAAATGAAATGAAAATTGCGGTACATGCGTTTCATATTTTTTCCATTCTTATTGGTTTTAGAGTAAGCTGACTGTGGAGTAATCTTCTTTCTTTTCTGTTAAAAGATGTGTTTGAATCTGGTCAGTTTTTAGGGGTAGCTTGAGTTTGGTATGGATGAAAGTTTTATACATTTCAAAACTTTATTTTAGGATTTTATTTCATTTTAAACCAACTCAGATGCTATCCATTTTAAACCAACTCAAATGTTCAGAAAATCAATCAAATTTTTAAATTGATTGAAAAACAGACAAAAAAAAAAAAAAAAAATAACTCGAAAGAAAAAATTGCTCCAAGCTAGCACACTCCATTTTCATATTCGGCTGTGTACTGTCTGCAGTTTTTATTTTCTTACTCTGTCCTACCTGCTGCTTTTGTTTTTATATTCTTACTCTGTCCTACCTGCTGCTTTTGTTTTTATTTTCTTACTCTGTCCTACCTGCTGCTACCAAGCAAGCCTGCAATGGTTCTTGTGAACATAAGTGCCCGTGACGCCGTAACAAGCAGGATCGCTGTTCTTATCGAACAGATCGATAATGTTATTCAGTTGGATGACCGTCGGCTTCTGGAAACTCAGTTAACTCGAGTGAAGAGTCTCTTACTCGATATCGGCAATCAATTCCAATATCAGCAAAGGGAGGACCTAGAGACCCTGAATAATTGTTTGGAAAGGATGGAAAATAAAGTTAGATCGGCGAGACTTTTGATCCAGCGCTCACAATGGCCGCAGCAATGTTTCCATAGCCTCTTTTCCAGGCCCAAAGTCTCTGGACAAATTTCTGACTGGAAGACAAATGTGAATGAGATCTTTAAGGAGCTTCAAATGGAC